>CM042695.1:149694320-150145373 GCA_023614405.1 Avena insularis | reverse complement strand
TTTTTGTTATGTGGTAGTTGAATAAGCAA
This sequence comes from Avena insularis, assembly GCA_023614405.1. Classification (NCBI taxonomy): domain Eukaryota; kingdom Viridiplantae; phylum Streptophyta; class Magnoliopsida; order Poales; family Poaceae; genus Avena; species Avena insularis. The sequence goes on along the minus strand of CM042695.1, from coordinate 150,145,344 downwards.
AACAAGTTCTTCTAATAGAATTGTTACCTAGGACATGTGCATAACACAGTCCATAGGGTTTTGTTAATTCAAAGGATGCTAAAAGCATATACAAACTTCAATTGTTGAAGTAAGCATTGCGGAGTTGGAATCTTCACTATGATGAAACTGTTAAAGGAGTTTAAATTAAATGAACGATGAAGATGCTTGCATTTGCAAGAAATTAAGTGGGAGCGCTAAGACATGTTTCTAATACATTATGTGGAAGACATATTGTTGATTGGAAATGATATATCTTTTATTAACACATATTAAGAATTTCATCCCGATGAAAGACTTAGGCAAAACCAAATATTTGGCATCAATACGCTAATATGGTTGTCGAAAGTACATAGATGATATATTGAATGAGTTCAATATAGAAACTACAAGAAAGGTTCTTGTCACATAGAAAGGATTAAATGAGTTCAATATTGATGATATATTCAAGTGTATTGACACTTGGTAAGTGAAACAAAGATTCAAGTATAGATTGATACTTGATGTATGAAATCACAAAGAGTATTTATATCAATCATACTGTGATATGTACAATTCCAGCTATGTCCTATGCTCTAAATGTTATGAGCATGTACCAGAATGATTCATAAGATGATCATTGGACGATAGTAACGATATTCTTATGATCTTGTAAAAGAACTAAGAATATATTATTTTTTAGAAGTTACAAATAGATGGCTAGTTCATTGTAAATGAATTACATTGATACTAGTTTTGTCACGAAGCACAAATTAAGTTTATCTCGATCTAAACTAAGGGTGGCACAATATGATGGAATGTGAGTTCCATAATGAATTTGGATGAGTTCCAAAGTTAAGACATTGTGAGATACTACAACAAAAGGCTAAGTATATAACTGCTATTATAGCAGCAAAAGAGGGCATTTGTGTCAAGTAGTTTGTTATCAAACTAGGTGTAGTTCACAGCAGGGATAATACTATGAAGATATATTGTACGACAATATTATCAACATAATTTAACCCCAAAGAACTAAAGGTCACACCAAAGGACAAAATTTGTACAAAGCCATCTCATTAAAGAATGAGTGATGCGTAGAGACGCAAGACATGCAATTACACATGGACCTGGAAGTGTCAGATCCGGAGATCAGTTGACCACTAGCAATCGTGTACATATGACACCAAAAAACCATAGGTGTTGAATACACAAAGGTTTGAAACTAGATTATTGACTCTAGTGCAAGTGGGAGACTGTTGGAGATATGCCCAAGAGGCAATAATAAAGTGGTTATTATCATATCTTCATGCTTATGATAAATGTTTACATACCATGCTATAATTGTATTAACCGGAAAAATTAATACTTGTGTGATTTGTAAACATAAAAGAGTCCCCAGTAAAGCCTCTTGTTAAACTAGCTTGTTGGTTAATATATGATCATGGTTTTATGATCATGAACATAGAGATGTTATTAACAACAGGGTCATATCATTAGGAGAATGATGTGATGGACATACTCCTATAGATAAGCGTAGCATAAAGATCAAGTCATTTAATATATTTCATTTGCTATAAGATTTCTGATACATAGTAACCTAATTCCTTCGACCATGAGATCATGTTAAATCACCATCACCATAAGGATGCTTTGATGACATCAAACACCACACCGTAACTAGGTGTCTATAAAGGTGGCATTGATTGTTCGGAAAGTATGGGTTGAGGCACCTGGATCAAGAGTGGGATTTGTCCATCCATATGACAGATAGATATACTCTAGGCCCTCTCGGTGGAATGTCATCCAATTAGCTTGCAAGCACGTGACTGGCTCAGAAGGGATCTCATATCACGGGAACGAGAAAAGAGTACTTATCGGTAACAAGGTTGAACTAGGTATGCAGAGATACCGACGATCAAAACCTCGGAGAAGTAAAATATCGTGAGACAAAGGGAAATTGGTATCGTATGTAAGTGGTTCATTCGATTGCAAAGTAATCGTATAAATATGTGGGAACCATATGAATTTCCTGATTCCTCTATTGGTTATTGATCGGAGAAGTGTCTCGATCAGGTCGCACCAATTTCATGAACACGTGGAGACACATGGTTGATGTTGTTGAGTAGTTATGGAATGATGAGTAGACACCAAATGTTGTTGGTCTCGGATGGAATCAAAGGGATTATCTGAGAGATCCAGAATGGATTCGAGGAATAAGATTCATATAAAAGGAAAAGTCAGGAGGTGTTTCACGGGAATGTTCTAGAAAGAAGAATGCGGAAGGTCAGAGCACTTTCCGGAGGAAGAATGCGATGAATGTGTCATGACAATGTGGAATGGTTACATCATGTGTAGGTCATAGCTAGAGCAAAATAAAGAGAGAAGAAATCAAATCAAAGTTTGAAAGTCGAGCTGTAATTGAAAAAGAATCAAATCTCAAAGTTTGCTTGGTGGAGGAAGTAGGAAACCTACTTGGGAGGAAGTCCTCTCCACTCCCACCCCTCAAACCATGAGGAGGTGGAGGACTCCCTCTCCAAACACTCTCTCCCTCCCTATATAAGGAGAGCAGGGGCACCCCTCTACCAGGCTAGCTCTTGGCGCTTGACCTGCTTCTTTGCCGCGCCTGAGGCCTCCCTCCCCAAGTCATGAGCCAAGGGTTTCCCCAAACTAGCCATGAGAGCTACCCCTCCCTTGGTGCTTCAGCCCTAGATCCTGGGTACCTCTCTTCTCCCACCATACTACGCTCGAGCAGGAGAAGCCTGTAGTCTCCCATCTGCCATTTCCTTGGTGTCTTTCACCCGAGAATCACGGGGAGAGTACCACAGCCTCTGGCACAACAGGACAAGGGAAGGTCTTCATGTCAGTCGAGCGGCGATGTGTGTCCATTGCCCAGGCGCTCTTAGGGCAACTGACCTTAGGAAGAAGTCGTCTGGCGATCTGAGGATCCGAGGAGTGCTCGGCTGCGTACGAGTCTACTCTGGTGAAAGCTTCGCTGCATCTTCAAGGGTTAGTATTCTCATGTTCGTTTCTACAATCCCAAGCTAAGATAGATCTTTGCTTGATCGCTAGATTAGATCTTACTGATTGTTGTGTTCATGCGGTAGAATTTCTTTTCATGCTCTGAACCCCTCTGACAATACTGAGGGCTAGCTTGAAGATCACATGTCGAGCCGGAGTGATTTCGATCTCTTCAAATCCTAGGTATTATTTTACGTCCTTTTCAAATCACCGGGACAGAATTTTTGTTTTCAAAGGGGTAAGGTTTGTAACATCCAAAAATATTAAACCTTCAGAATCATCAAACTCTAATCACCAAATTTAGGAGTAAACAAAACTTTTCCAATTAAAAATAGGAAAGCATTCATGTAATTGTGCATTAAAATGTGGATTCTTTTAAGTTACCATGATTATATGTTGCTTTTCTTATGAATGATTCTTAAGGTGAAATAAACATCATCTGAAAGCAAATCCCCCACACTTTTTCCAAAGACAAATAAAGTCCAAGAAACAAACAAACTAAGTGAATGGTCACTTTGGCCAAATGATGCTCCATGCCTACTTTGGCTATCTCTACACTTTAGGCACTTAACATAAACTTGTTTGAGATCTTTGCACCCTTGATGAGTACTCATAACAAAGTTATGAAGCACACCTTGTGATCATCCAAAACTTATTTGAATATAGTTTAAATGACCAGTTTAAAATTGAATCTATAACATATGGAAGATCCCACTTTTCAAAAACCCTCAAACCAACTCAAACTTTCAAAACCCAAGCATCTACAGACTGCCACCAGCACGTACTTTCTTTTACACCCACAGAAATCTTTTCCAAAATTCAAAACTTGAATTCATGCGGCCATTCATGAGAGCACCTTGCAGATGCAAATCAAACAAATCCTAAACACACCATAGTGTGGAGTGATTACAGCCTTCAACTTGTTCCCTCTCTTGACACCACTGTAATAGCCTTAGTAGATCATCTAACAACCTTAACAATCTCTAGCTTTCCACTGTTATGGCTGGCCATTGTCATCAGCGGTGGTGCAAGCCGAAAGTGCACCATTGCCACCCTATAGTCGTGTATTTCTGGCTGAGGAAACACTAGCCTAAGCTTGACCTTGTGCAGGGAACAAGCTAGCACCCATAGCCACTCCACCTGTCCCAACCCATGACGATGCATGACTCACAGACCACACATGCACAGAGACCATAGTAGCCTTCTCTGCCAAGCATGCTGAGAGTGGCCCCATCACGCCACATAAACTTTCGACAGGCGACCACAGGACATGGCCGCCCTAGCCCACGTGACAGCGTGATCACCACCCATTAGCCCAGCAACCGTGGAACCGCCCGTTCGCGCCCGCTTGCAGACCACGGCAGCTGTCGCGCCCATTAAAATCCCATCGAACGCGCTTTCGAACACCGCCAGCGGCGTTCCGACAAATCGATACCACCCACTGCCGCCCTACGCCACCACATGTCGTTAGGCTTCCCAGGCTATGCTGACTTCCCCTGCAAATCGCACCGCGATAGCCCTACCCGTCTTTGCGTAAACCGACGGCAAACTCGAGTTCGCCCGTCGGTCCCCTCTCGCCCACTATAAATACAAAGGCCTCCCGATCGAATTCTTCACACCATTCACCTCCCCTCTCTGCCAGAATTACCCCCATTCCGAACAAAATGAAACAGCGCCTCGCTTGGAATTGCTTGAGCGGGCTTCATTGCGACCGGAGGGAAGAGAGCCGTCCCTGATTTAAATCCAGCCCAGAGCTTCGCGACCACCCCTGGAATCCGCCGTCCATCGACTTTTGTCGTTAGCCCGCGCCTTCGCCGACCCTGGCACGCTGAGCGGTGAGCCTCCTGACCCCCACTAAGCGGTGGGGTTGAGCATGCGCCCGGTGACTAGTTCATCAATAAATGACGACCCTCAGCCGTTGATCTTACTTCTAATCCAACGCACCATATTGCCCTGTACCGCTTCGCGTTTAAAGAGTCGCTGACTAGTAGACCCCCCTGTCGAGTTACTTTGCCCACTTTTCTTGAGAGTGACACTAGAGCTGACTGTTGACTAATAATAACTTCCTTCCAGCTTAGCCCACTCGATTTTGAATTTGGCTTTTTATTTATATTCAAGAGCTCAGTTCTGTACCTAGTTCAAAATCAACCTAGCTCTGATTCACTGAACAAATTGAATGAGAAACCAATTTGTTGGGAAGTTTTGAAATGTAATCAAGCCGTTAGATTCAAATCATTTTTGAATCTATAGATCCAACCTTGGTAAAAAGTAACAAGGCAGAATCTACGCATTCAAACATTTTCAAATTTAAACTATAATAGCTTTTGAGTTGATTCAACTCTCAAAAATCACATTTGATCATACCTTTCAGAATATATAAAACATATGGGTTTACTTACAGAAATAATGTTCAAGTAATGAAAGAATGCCACATAGACATTTCTAGTCCTTTATTTAAATGAAATAAAGGTTAAACCTTATTAAATTGTGACACCACTTTAACTCACACTCCCATGTACTTAAATATGTGGTGATGACATGTGTCAACATGATCCCATGTTTAGTTTGGAGAATATTAAATCAAGTAGTTTTTCAATGAGTAGAAATTACTTTTCTAAAAATAAATAAATAATGCAAGTGCTTTAATCTTGAATGTTAGTGATGATGCTAGATCATCCTATAAAACCCTTATTGTGATGATTGAAAGTAGTTAAGTATTGTTTGGTGATTGTGTACCTCGTATTTATTCATAGATGCTAGTCTCGAGCCAAGGATACGAGGAGGAAGGAGGATACTACGAAGAAGAAGCCGAGGAGAACTTCAACCTTTGCTACTGCACAAGGCAAGCTTATCTTGATACCGATGCAAGCCTAATACTACTAGTTGATTGTGCAAGTTAACACTTGCAAGATACTATACCTATGCAAGCAAATACTTGCTTGTTACCATATAACTATATGCCTTAAGCATATGTGATCATCCCCACTTGATAACCCATTCCTAGTTTTACTTGCAAGCTTTCCTAATTTATTTCTTTATAGCTCTTACTTGGAATTTTACTTAAGTGAATTGTAGATTCTAGAAAGATAATTGAAGGTTGCATAAAGACATAAATTTGGCCTAAGCTAGATAATCTTGATGTCATCCTAAGGCATGAGATTGAACTTAGTTAAACCCCACTAGTTTACCACCCCTCATTAGTATTCACTCCCATTTGTAGATGCTGGTGCTAAGCATAAAACTTGATCAACTTTAGATGGGAATACTTGGTGAAAATGGTTATGAAAACCTTGGAATGATGGATCATTCTGTTGAGATGTTTTGACATGTGTTTAGAACACAAGATGATTTTAATTGATGAAAATGTTGAGGCATGAGCCTTACCTTTTATAAAGCTGATGGTTGTGCGGATCGATACCATTCCAATGTTACGTCTGACCACAATGCAGAAATTGGGTAGGGCTTGACTGAAACTTATATACCTTAGTATTGGTTCCCTGCGGCCAAGGTCTGCAGTGAGGCTACCTTGTGAATTGTCCACATGCATTTAAGATGGCAGTTGGTCTTGGTTGGGAGGCCAAACTCATAGGAGAGGTGCTTATAATAGGGCGTGTAATTGAAAGGTTAGGATTGATTATCACTGCATCGGTATGGTGAATTCAAATTGTTCACAGCGGATGTATCGAATATTGTGGTGAAAGTGTACAATCTACTTGAGTGTTAAACTATTCGAATAGCGCGTCATGATTATGGGCAGTTAGATGGCCATCTTTGTTCCCCATCAGATGTTTTCAAAATGAGTTGTGAAATGAATTGAGATTTTGACTTGACCACAGAGTTGGGATATGAAATACAAGTTCCCACTTAGGTGTTATAAAATTTCAACTAGCTTTTCTTGGTTACGAACTTAGTAGAGATAAATCTAGCTTTTGCAAAAACAACCCTAGAGCTTAGTGTCCTATTATAAAAAACCTTCATTTGTTAGTAGTGGTTTGCAGTACTTAAAGAGTACTCATGGCTTTGTCTGGCTATTCATCGTGGCAGGACTGAAAGAAGTACCAGGAGGATGGACCCGGGAAGGATTCACGACAATAGGATCATCTCCCATAAATCGGCATTGCCTATGACCGAAGATGGAGCTTCCCCTCGCTACCTTTATTATTACGTTATTCCGCTGCTTGAGTTGTATTAAGAGCTGGATCATGAGATCCTTATTTGTGTAAAACCTTATGTATGGTTTGTAATGGATGATGTCTTGTGGTATCCAAATCTGTTATGTCTCGCAAAAATGGTAATCCTAGGATTGAGATGTATGGCATAACAGGCATCTGGGATTAAAAATCCGGGTGTTGACACCGAGACAAGCCAACCAAAGGAGCTACCAATGACAAAAGACACTACAAGATCGCCCTACCAACGGAGTCCTTCATCGCCCCCAAATTGACCAAGTACAACACCGACAACAACAGATGGCAAGACAGAAGTCAAGACCCCGTAGCGTCGTGCTTAGGATTAGCACCTAGTAAGGATTCCCTTATGGAGTATAGTCACCTCTTGGTATGGTACACCTTGTATGCTTGTCATGTGCTTACGATGCTTGGAATGTGTTGCTTGTCTACCTCGGATCATCCGATTCTAAATCTTAGACCACCTAAATAGTGTATCCGACACGAACATCCCTCCTCTGTAACTGAAACCTCTCCTCGGTGGGATTGCCACATAGCGAAATCCATGAAAACTTCTACCGTGCCTTAGTTCTAATCTCCCCAAAGGGAAGCGACCTATTCAGCCCTCGCCAAATCAGCAGGAAGCCCTCACCCTAACACAAACGCCCCCAAAAATCACAAGAGAAGGATGCTGAAGACAACGAGTCTACTCAGTCATTGAACCAAAGCAACACAAAGAGTTCAAGTGAAGACAACCCATACGAAGCCAAATGCCTCCTCAACTAAGGACCAAGAAGAAGCGTCTCTAGCAGCTAAATCTACACCAAGTTAACCCTTATGTCTCTGTTAGGTAACCGCCATAGCAAGGTAGTCGCAATAAAGGCGTCACCGAAGACCCCAATTCAAGTGTCACGCTAGTGCTCAAGGCGAAAGGATCTACCCCAAACTCGACAACCTCAAGTAAAACTCTAAGGTGGAAAGGCGCATCTTTCCACTCAAATCGGAAAGGCCTATGAAAAATAATCCAGAAGATTTCCACTTTGCAAGAACCTGCCTCAGCACCACCTCAAGAAGCGTTAGAGGAGCGAAAACTAGACCTCATCAACAATCTTTAGAAGTCTTCTCGATCATCCCGTAACTACAAGGCTCATAATTTAAGGCGACAAGACTACCCGATGCCAATACCACTCTCAAAAGGTGAGAAAGCCACCCAAGAATCGATATTCTCTGAAGAAGTCACAAGCCCTTCTCTACTATCTCTTCTAAGACCCACCTAAAAAGGAGCTCCATACCCCTTGCTAACCCCAAGGCTGAAAATGAAGAGCTTTCTATCTCTGAGTATCAACCTATCTTTAGGTCACCAACCACGGAAGATCTCTTTCGAAAAACCATCGGAAGGCATGACCCTCACTTTCACTACTGAAGAGTTGGACATCCTTCATACCCCGAGGCTGGGTAGCCAAGGTTGGGACAACTCAAGAGCGGCCAGTGAGACTTAAGCAATACTCGGGGAGGAGTTATTACCACCCGTAACTCACCCTCTAGCATAGGGTAGAGTTATGTATCACTCTGAAACCTATGTTGAAAACCCTAATTACCAGAGCAATGGCGGCATAGACCTATTAGTTTTATGCTTGAGCTCGGTTTGATGATATGCTAATCTGAGTTTCACTTCTACATGTTTTACCTGACGTTGCATCAGACTCAACGAATAACCTCACCTATAAGACCGCCACTCTAGCCCTTCAAATGCCAAGGCATCCTTCAACCTATCGGACCCCTAACTGTCCCAGAACTAACTACTAGGAAGCTAATTAAACTCCTTCCCTCTGGCTACTACCACAAGAAGTGGCATCGATGTCTCCCACGAAGCGTCTTATACAAGGTCGACGGAAGATAACCACCTCCGAACGAAAGGTGGAGCGCCCTTCCCCAGCATCATCACACGACTTTGATAAATAAAGTCACGATTTCATAACCGCCTAGTGTAAGCCCTAAGAGGAAAGGCTGCATCTTTCCCTTAAAAAACCCTAGAACCCCGAAGTCGAACCCTAGTCATCGTTAGGTGATAAAACACTCTAAATCAGAATCATGGAACCTACCCGAAGGATAATAATCGACACTACTCCAACATCAGAAGATAATTCGGAAAATATTCCCTTAGCGAGTGACCAGCCGATAACAACCCGGTGTTTCAAAACCACAAAATTCGACAAGATGACTTTAGCAATAAAAGTTGAAGCGGGATCTACTCATCGTCTCGCCTCAGGAAGGAAGGACCCTGTCGACGCTAAACCTACCTAGAATCGTCCTAAGGGGAAAAGTTGTTTAAATCTAAATAGCTCAATCAGAAGCCACTCAGATCTGACCCGTAACTGACCATGCTTGTTTGTTGTAAAACCTGTTATCATCTTATAATTCCACCGCTGAAATTGTTAAGCGGCTGTTCTCACCCAACCCTACTCCTCCCTAATCTCAGGTCGACATTATTTTGAGGGAAAAAGGTCTGTAACATCCCAATCTCAGCAACCCTGATCTTTTGTCAAAAAGGAAAAAATTAGGGGGAATAAATAAAATTCTTATTAAGTTTGCATTGTTTGCTTACTTGTCTTCTTGTGTTCATGCAACTGATTGTGTATTAGGTGATATATTCCTTATCCCAACACTATTAGACAAAAGCTATTTTACCAAAAGATATGTCTTGGCTCATCTTCCATATTCTCAAATGTTCTGGCATTTCAAACCTGAGCCAAGATGACTTTGACAAAACAAAATATTGTATTAGTTCTATTAACAAAACTATGGACGCCTACATATAATCTCCTTATATTCTCAAGACAGAACTTTTAGCTACTCTTTTCTCTAGATTTTCCAAAACCCCTACAAAGATCTTTTCATCCAATCTTGGTAGAAATACCAAGACGCCCTTATATTATTTTGAAATCACAACCTCTTCAAAACACCCTTGATTACTTCATGCTAGACTTTATGGTAACCTTAGTCATAGCTGATAAGTTGAATAGATGAATTGCCTTGATATGTTGATCGCCTTGTTTGCCTAGGAACTAGAGTGAGCTAATCTAGTAGCTCATCCCTTAGTACCCAATCTAAGAATGGATCCTATATACTTAGTTAACACCTCAACATCATCTCCTTGATCATGAGTTTGGAACCTAGCTTCCTCTCAAAACCAGCTACTCTTGTAATCTAGTCTAAATTCAGGAAGTGCATAGAATTTGGCCAAATGGAATCTTTAACTAGATTCAATCTTTGGAACGCCACCTACTCCAACCTCTGTGCATTATTGAAAATGCAATCGAACCATCTTGTAGTACATCATTAGTACTACCAAATACCACTCTTTCCCTTCATTAAAACATTATGGCTCCCACTCATTCATGATGGTTTTGTAGTCAAGATAATAATGTTTCCTGCAAATCTTATCATCTTGCCTACTTTGAAAAAAGCTCACATCCTTATGCTACCACCCCTTGACCAACTATTTGAATTGTTATGATCTACTAATCATGATCTATCAATACCCTCTTACCTTGTTTCCATTGGAGGCATCATGATGTATCTATTATGGCCTTATTTTCAACAAAGTTTGCCATCACTCCTAGATCATCTGAAATACCACAAAGCCAAACTCTTTCTGCCTTTATCATCTATATAACTTGGTGCAGCTATCCATCAATCCCTTGCACCAAGGTGAGCTCTGATCTCACTAATCCAACCATGTTTTGGTGGCATGAAATTATCAAAACCTAGATTCCCCAAAAATCTAGTTTCCTCCAATTTCACCATTTTTATTCAAAAATCATGTTGACAATGATGTATGAATCAATTTTACATCATCTACCTTTGTTATGATAATCCCCCAAGTAATTCCCATAATTATTTGGATCCTCAAACTATTTAAATTCCATACTTGGCAAAATGCTAGAAACCTTGTCTTTAAAGACAAGTTTGTTTTCCTCCAAATCACTTTTCCAACTCAATGCACATTTGAGTTATATACATCATACTCCATCTTCCCTTCTAAAAAATAAATATTTTTGAGATTTTTATTATTTATTTTTGCCCTGTTTCTTAAATGGCACAAACAAGAAATAATTGCTTAAAAATACTTCTATATCCAAATAGATTCCAATAAAATTCTCCAATGTGTATCACGGTATATAGGACCATATCACATAAAAACCAACCTTGTCCAAATTAAAAATATCACATTAGCTTCTATAATCTACTTACACTTTTGAATAAATGGTTTCTTGTGGACTTTAATCTCTTGGAAAATGGCAAACAATTCCTAATGTTATGAAATGACCATACCCACATAACTTCTTGAGATTCAGATTTGGTTTTGTGAGATGATACTTCAGACTCATCATGTCCGAATAGAAAGTGTGCAACATTTACACAGAGGTAAAGTCACTAGATTCTCAAGATATGGACTATAGTGTTAAGCTCCAAAAGAATGAGCTAGATTGCTTGACCCATGTGTTAGCAACTTGTCGAAGGAGTGCACACACATAAATTACTAAAATAAAACACATGTATCCATAAGGAGAGAGGGATAACTCTTACGGAATCCCATGATGACATCTTTCATCAATTGTTTGTGAGCGAGAAGGTTACTTCTAACATCGAACAGAATCTTGGAATGACTCGAAGAAGGTTATTAATAGTTTCCAACATTAATACTAAATGTTCCATATGAATATATTATAACATGGATAAGATAAGGATGTCATCGATGGGCTCAACAACAAACTTATAGAACTCCAAAATGATGGACTCATATGATGTATGAATAAGGCAAAAGTATTAGTTAGGACCAATGACATGTAAATATACCCAAGTGAAACATCACAAGAAGAAACATTACCAAGATAGTCCTTGGAACTGAGTTTGATTTGACGATAACCCAAATAAAACAAATGTGGGAGAAGTCAACATATCCACAAATAAAATACTATCTTTCTTCAGCACGAGCACGACTAGACATCCCTTTTAGAGGAAACAAAGTCAGATAGAACTTTTTTCTTACAACTCTCCAAGTTGTTGTTTAAGCTCAACCAACTAGTTCACGGTATCCGGTATGTATCCTTGGAGTAAAGAGCAGTTCAGAATGCGCTTGCTCAAGAACTAGGCATCACGGTCATGTGGAAACATGGAGATACTTCAAGTAGACATCTAGAATATGACAAACCACCGATATGTCACTTAGTTAGAGGAACTAGCTTTGTAAGGCAAAGTGACATAGTCTCATAGCTTTGGCATGAACCTAACTCTTTGATTGAGGAAGTGCACTAGGGTAGCAGTTTGGTAGCACAATCATACTTTTCTTCTTGTGGGTTAACCAATCACGCTAAGAATGACACAAATGTCCTTTGTGTTCAAAACAATAATAATGATAAGAATCTCGAATGGCCACGTCATTACGCCCATGCATCATTCTTGAGCGTGGAAGCTCAAAAGAAGGGTAGGTAAAAATGTGCAAAAACATCACTTCATTAGGAGAGTCGTGAAACTCAGCATGACCTCTATAACATCCCAAATTTTCCTATTTTGGAATATTTAAAATAAAATCAATAAGTTGTTTGAATTGTTTGATCTTGTTGAAATTTTGAATGAAAAGAAATTTTTGTTGTTGTTTGATATTTTACTAAGACGGATTAAAGAAGAGGATTAATATGACAACCACATTGGATAGGAAGTTTTGAACAAATCCAAGACATTTGTTTGATTTTTCATCCATGATCCTTCCCTTAATACAGTTTTCAAAACCCTATTTTGAAATTACCGAAAATACTCCTACAAGACTACAAACAAGGTATTATGAATCCATTTGTTTATATATGAAAAATATTTCTATAAAGTGTCCTATGATGATCTACATAATTTTAGAAAATTTTGGAGACAAGAATCAACTCATTTGGAGATCATATGAAAAAGATATAAAGTAAATAAGAAAGTAGAAAAAGGAGAAAAGAATAAACAAAAAAAACTAAACCTAACAGCTAGCAGATAGGCGGCCTAACATCCCACCTCTCCTTCTCTTCCCTACATCGCCTTAGCATGAGCAGCTCGTGTACGCCAGCTGTGCCAGCAGGCCCAACACTGCCGCCTCCTCTCCTTGACCCACGGCGTGGACTCACATGTCATCTCCCTCCTGCAGTTAGAGACCTGGACAGACGCCGCGCCACTCCCGAACGGAATCCCCGCGAGTTTCGCCGATTTCCGCGCACATCCTTGCCCCCTTCTACACGAATCCGCCCCCATATAAATCCTCTAACCCCCGCAGCCTTTTCCCTTCGAAACACCCCTAAAACCCTAGCCGAGCCGATTCGGATCTACGTAGCGCCGCCATTGTTGCTCAGGGAGCTCCGGTAGAGCATGGTCTGGTCCACCCGTGCCCTTTTCTCCCTAGATCCCTTCCCTTGGAGCTCGCTTCACCCTCTTATTTCCCTCCGGGGAACACACGTAGGCCGCGAATTCTTCGCGGAGTACCACGAGCGCCACGGAGCTCCATCCAGGCCGTCTCCGTCCGCAGAAGCAAGGGAAGTCACTTTGAGGGTACCAGCGAGACCGTGGTGTGACACACCCGTCGTCCACTCCGGCATCACGGAACTCGTCAGTCTTTGCCTACGTCGCCATCGAGCACTCATGAAATCGACCAGCGGTGAGCCCGGCAGGGTTTAGTTCCCATCCATCCGGATCTGAGGCAGACGCTCAGTTAGATCGAGCCCAACGGTATCCTCCAATCAGTGTGCTTAGTGTGTCCCCTACTCGGCAAGTTCCACTTTGCCCGTCATCATCGTCACCCAGTCGGTCCAGACCTGAATATTCCTTTATATTCTCTTCTTTAAAATTGGATTAAAATTGCAAAAAATAGATAGATCTTAGAAAATTCATAATAAAATATCTGTATATCCAAATATTGATAATACTATATCTACGGATTCAGAAAATTATGTAGAATATTAATACAAGATTAGATCTAACTTTTCTTGTATAATTGTATTATAATAATTTAAATGGTTTAATAGACTTTTAGACTAAATAAATCATAATAAATTATTTCTAGATCCAAAAATACAAATAAAGTATATATGGATTCATAATTTCATATACGACATTAATATATGGTTAGATACAATTTTGAAATATAAAAATTGCTGTATTAATTTAATTACTTTTAATGGCTATTTAAATTATTAAACTTCGTAATAAATTATTTATAGAAACTCGTAATAAATTATTTATAGATCATAAAAATATAAATAATATGTGTATGCGGCTTCACAATTTCTTGTAGAATACATATCGGCCTTAGACATAATTTTTAGACAGTAATATTTTAAATGAATTAAACTCCATTAAGCGTAATTAAATCATAGAAAATATTTACAACTCTGATCGGGTGAATCCAATTCCTACTTGTATCAATATGCTATATCCATTAAAGCTGGTAACCAAATTTAATTAAGCAGTTAGGACAGAAGTTGCAACAAAACTATTAAAAACCCCATTATGGAAATCAACATTTAATGATAAATACCCTATTGCATGAATGATCTCATACATGCATCATATGATATGTTAATGTTCATAAAACTAAATATAACCATTGTGTCATGTTAAATAAACATGCATGTTTGTGATCATCATTGTTGTATTGTATGTTGCAATTGTTTTGATTAGAATTACTCTTTTCCGCATTAGATTGTTAGGAAGTCATTTGCTACTTTCTGAATACAATCATCACCCATATTATCAACATAAGGCAAGCTACACCACTTGTTCATAACTTTTGTCCCAGTTTTGATTCTATGCATGTGATCTTCAAAATTATGTAGTATGCATGTGTAGGATGTTCTAGTAGAACTTTTCCTTAGTATTATTTTTCAAGTCACGATGATTTTGTAGTATGCCATGAGTAGCTCTATACTTAGGATTTCCCTCTAATAGGTTCCCCTGTTTTGCTAAGTATTGCTTGCTATGCTATATATATGTAAAGTACCGTTGGGGGGTTCAAAAGACAATGAATTTCTTCTAAGTATAAAGGCTCTCTTGAGCAAACCTTTCTTGTCAAATCCACTTCAAAATAAAACTAAGTTTTCTTTTGGGAAGAATGGTTGTCGGGTCAACGAGTGAGATTTTGGTGGAGGACGGCCGCCTAGGAATCAAAGAAGTCTGCCATTTTTCATAATTGAGAAGCTTCGGTGCGGCGAATACATATGGGTATTGTCTTGGCCTAGTACTTAGTGGGAAACCTCACCTAGGTACCAACATTTGGAGGTTCTTGGCACGTTTGGATCCAGAAGGTAGAGGGGCTACTAAGGGAAAGCCTCGCCATGGTCTTGTCTATAAAAGGACTTGATCGTGGATTGTGGGTAAAGTGCACAAACTCTCTAGAGTATTGCAATCTGATTGTTCAGCCATGTTCCCGGAAATAGAACAACATTGAGCATCTGAAGGATGGAGCCTCTAAAGGATCTTCCTCTCTCTCCTTTCTAAACAAAGTTTTGAAACCCCATGGCGTGAGTAATATCGCCAATGGGTAGGATTTTGGGAACTTAGTCGTAAAATCCAAGTGTCATAGTGAGTAATATCCAAGTGTTTGGTTGTTTGGACACTTGGTGAGTAATATCCTCGTGTCTATTAGACCCTATTTTACTCAAGAAAATGTTTACAAAGTAGGATAAAACTCTTCTTCTTTTCTTCTTACTTAGAGAAAAATGGCTTTATGCAAACGAACTCCAAAGCCTACTCAGCCTTGCATGTAGAGCTAGCCTTATTATTTCCTTGGTGTAATTTGCCAATACATTCAAAGTATTGACCCAACTTGTTGGCTGCACATTTTATGTGCAGAATTTGGAGATCGTTGAAAGGTGCGCTAGGATCGCAGGTCTTCACTCAACCTGCCTGTGGCATTGATGGGACTCCAAGTTGTATTTATATCGCTTTTGTTGTAATAAAGTAAACTCTGAATTATTCGATTCATGTAATAAAGACTTGTGTTTTACATGATACTTCATCGACTATGAGTGCTAGCTATTGATCCAGGGACTAGCATGTTAATCACAGGGACTTAGGATCTTATTGATCTGAGGTCGCTACAACCTCTTACTATAAAAGGGTGATAGTTTAAGGTGGAGCAGGATAAAAGCTAAGAAATGCCTCTTAATGTGTGGATTACAACACTTTGACCTGGTCCTAGATCTGACGAGGTACTCGAGTTTGTTTCCCCTAACATCTGAAATGTTTTATCTTGATGGACATAAGAGTATCTTACATGAAAGACACGATGCACATTTACTACTTGGCCACCAACTAGTAGACAAAGTTCTGAGACAACAAGGGAAAACGAACATGCTCAGGACAGAATCCCAAGATGTGGATGCATAAGTCAACAACCGTCTGAAAACCAATGCATAAAGGGAAAGTGTGGCAGAGTCACGATTATAGATTCGAGACTCACGAGGAGTTCTTGCCATGATATTTTGGTTCCATCAAAGAACATCTGCCATACCATGTGGTATAGGAAGTCCTTATCTCACAATTCAATCGCGATAAACCACAAGCTTAAAGCCTAGAATTTTAGTACCAGCCATCCTGGGGTAATGTTTAAACATGTAACATCCCAAAAATCATGAATTGTAAAAGCATGCATTGCATTCATATTGTCATAGCATTTAGAGTAAGCACAAAAAATTTCAAAGTTTGAATTCAAACAAAACCATTTATATGCCCACTTTAAATTCAAATGAGGCATGATTTTGTTCTTATTTTCAAAGGACCAAGGTTTGTTTGTGTAAACAGTAGTGTTTGACACACATTTGAGTGCATGATCACACAACAAAAATCTAGAGAACATTTGAAATCAAACTTATTTGAATTAGGGTTTGAAAACCATTCTGAAAAATCAAGCAGAAAAGAAAAGGAAAAAGGAAAAAGGAAAAAAAAAAAAATAAAGCAGTGGCGACCTTTGAGCTGACTCGGATCGGGCCAAAAAAGCCTGTGAGGCCATTCTGAAGGAAATATGCCCTAGAGGCAATCATATAGATGATTATATTTCTTATGTGTCCATGAGTTATTGTAATGTTCCTTGAATATCCATTTAGGAAACTTGTATTGATTGGCAATTATGTGAATTATTTGTGAAACTCTTTACTTGTATGGTTATCTAAGCAGTTGTCCCTAGTCGGAGTTCATGTGAGGACACACGTGAATTTAGACTAGGACATCGATCAGTTGATGACTATGTTTGCAAGTCATAGACATGAAGATGTCAAACCAATGATGTGGACACATGTTATGAACATGGGGTTGGGTGACCCAACTTGAGGCTGGTAATTAGACTCAGCTCTATCTACACATCGTATACGTTTGTCCTTAGACACGAGATTATCGCATGTACTTGAGATGTGGATCGAGCTAATTTGGGGCTATCGGCGCTACTCCGTAACTAGGCAGTTATAAAGGTAGCTTTCGATTTGTCTGAAGCATCTTGCAATGCATGGTCGATCGAGTGATATCTACGGGCCCCTCGGTGATCGAATCCAGAAATGCATGGTGCTACATATGGTTGAAGTTAACCTAGTAAAGGGATTCTGAATCACGATGTCGAGAAAGGGAGGTCAGCTTGGGCTAGACCAAATATTGTGAGGCAAAGGAAAGACATGTACTAAATCTTGTGATGGTTAGTCGATATGATCTTTGTATGCTCCGAGGAGTTAGCACGTCTTGATAGAGGCGCTACCAACTATTGATAGAATAAGTGTATTAGTGTCATGTCTATCATTATATGAACCTATGGGTCACACACTTAAGGGGATGGAATCCTAATGATGATAGGATCCAATTAGACCAGGCTTAGGCTACTAATGGGCTGCTAATGTAGAAGCCCACTAGGGACACCTATATAAGAGAGGGTGGGGCGAGCTGACTAGGGTTAGACCATTCCACCCAGCCGCCACCCCTCACAACTGTGTTGCACGCTCGGACCTAGTAGTCCAGCGCCTGACGCTTCCACCCCCCACGTGTGGATACCTCGGAGGTGCTACAGTAGTAGCACTTGGACGAGCCGATGCAAGGAGCTGTTAAGTGGGGCGAGGTCAAGGAGGAGGCGTGGGCGTCTGCACTTGCCTCGGCAGCGCTTCATCAAGTTCCACTAACGCGTCTAGTGGTAATCCCGTGATCGATGACAACAGTATTTCTGGTTCTGGCGGTAGAAATTTTTGATTTAACGTGTAGCCTACCCATATCCCTTTAGTGTTATCATAGACGATGATGTTCAGTTATAGGTTCGGGATGTTTGCATATGGTGTTATGCAGATTGATATGAATGATGTGATCGTTTGTATTGCGGTGGTTTAGGATTGATCTATGATCTTGCTTTCCGTGGTCGTGATTCCGAGGTTGTCGAACAACTTACCCCTACCGGTCGGTTTCCGCCATCGACATAGACAGTGACAAATAAATCCTGTTGAATCATGCAAAGATCAATATGATTGGTCGAATCGGAACCTAGACCTAAAATCGATGTACCGTGATCAAAGGAGTTTGGTCAAATCGAAACAATAGTCGGTTTATGGTAAATTTGATTTGCCAATCAAAATCCTTAAATAAAATTGTGTACATTCGATCTCTCATTTTTCACAGTTTTGTAGGAGGTATGTGACCAGTATGGCCGCGAGGGGCGCTGCCCCTTCGAACCCCACAGGGGAGACCCACTAGACCCCCCCTTAATCGTAGCTCCGTTTGTATCTAGTTCAGGTAACTAGGTGCTCTGAGTTCACATAATCCGGTAGAATGCGATTCTATGCATAACTTGTTTTGCGGGATGTATGTGATCATTATAGACCATATATGTATGTGATGCATGTATGAAATTTATCATGACCTCGTGTAGTGAGTAGGGCAATGACATTTGGAGCCATATGTGTTGTCAATTATTTTAATGCCCTGCGTGCCAACTTGTGATGATCCCAATACTATGTAATTTTGTTTACTAGCTGTTAGGAGTAATATCTTGTATTAGTTCTTGGAGGACTCATCACTTGGAGGATGGCTCGCAATGAACATGAAGATGGAGATCATCATGGTGGAAAGGTTCTATGGGGATAGAGATCACCATGAGAAAATGGGCCATATTGTGTCACAACTATGTGAATGCTATTCTTGTGCATTTTACTCTATGAATGCTTAGATGATAGAAGTAGAATGATCCTCACAAAGTTTAAGTTAAACCATGCCCTCCCAACCAAACCTTGCACCATCCTATGCCATGTACAGTCGTTGGTGGGCCTATGAAATTAGGGTGCCGCGGTTTTCCTTGGCTGGATGGGTTTGTATCGGATACCTACACACATAAGGGTTGGTGAGCTTGACAAGGTCATCTTAACAGTTAAGGACCTTGGGGCATAAAGGTTGGGTGCCTAGTTTTGACATAGAGATGTCACCCAACAACAAGATTCATATGTGATATGATTAGCAAGTGTTGCTTATCGATTTACCTTGTCTTCTAGCAGTGTTGCTAAAGATAACTAGTCGACTTGTTAATTGTGGATCTTGAATCACTTAGTATCAATAGAGGGATATTGATTTAAGTGGGAGTATACGCTATTAAATTGTTTAATATGTTTTACTCTTTCATGGTTACATGGATTAGTATTTTGCATGTTTTCTGTTGTAGATCAATGACACCGAACACTGCATCACCTTTTTCTTTCCGTTCGATTCTTGAAAAATATAAACTAAATGGAACAAACTATTCGGACTGGGTCCGTAACCTGAGAATTGTTCTCAGGTCTGATAAAAAGGAAACGGTTCTAGATACCCCAATCCTTGATGAACCTACTGATAATGCATCTGCTTCCCTCAAGAATGCCTACAAGAGAGCATGTGATGATTCTCTTGAGGTTAGCTGTCTTATGCTTGCATGCATGGAACCTGAACTCCAAAAGAAGTTTGAGGATCAGGAAGCGTACAATATGATCGTCGCGCTTAGGGACATGTTCCAGACTCAGGCAAGGACTGATAGGTACAATGTCATCAAGTCCTTTGTGGGATGCAAGCTAGCAAAGGGAGAAGGTGTAGGCCCCCATGTGATCAAAATGGTTGGTTACAGTCATACTTTGGAAAAGCTTGGTTTTCCACTAGGCCAAGAGTTGGCTACTGATTTCATTTTGGCGTCTCTTCCATCTAGCTATGAGAAGTTCATTTCGAACTACCATATGCATGGGGTGGAGAAGGGACTTAATGAATTATGTGGGATGCTAAAAACAATAGAAAGTGACATGAAGAAGTGTGGAGGGCATAGCCATGTGATGGCTGTGCAGAACAAGCCTAGCTTCAAGAAAAAGGGTAATTCTTGGAAGAAGAAGGGCAAGGCTAAGGATCGATCCTAAGCCTGCACCCAAGTACAAGGCTGGACCTATAGAATACACAAAGTGCTTCTTTTGTCATGAACATGGCCACTGGAAGAGAAACTGCAGAAAGTACCATGCTTCTTTGAAGAAGAGTGGAAGTAAGAGTACTTCCAACTCAGGTACAATTTTTGTAAATGTTGTGGACATTCTTCTCACTGATTCCTATGTTAACTCTTGGGTATTTGATACCGGATCGGTTGCTCATATTTGTAATTCGATGTAGGGGATAATAAGGAATAGAGAAGTGCAGAAAGGCAAAGTGGATTTTTGTGTCGGAAATAAAGCAAGGGTTGCTGCATTGTTCTTCGACATCATGCAACTTCACCTTCCGTTAGGATTTATTATGGAGTTGAATAATTGTTATTACATTCCAAGTATGGGTCAAAACATTTTATCACCTTCATGTTTGATGAGGATGGATATTCATTTGAGTATGAACAATGGTTGTGTAATCTCTAAGAATGATATTTTTATGGTAATGCTCCCATTGTGAATGGGTTATTTATTTTAAATCTTGATGATGCATATGTTTACAATGTTAGTGCTAAAAGGCTTCGACCTAATGATTTGAGTCCTACCTATTTATGACATTTTCATTTGGGGCATATAAGTGAAAAGCGCATGAAGAAGCTCCATGGTGATGGTCTTCTAACTTCATTTGATTTTGAATCATACGAGCCATGCAAGGCTTGTTTACTTGGAAAGATGACCAAGTCAGCTTTTTTCGGTTTACCCAAGAGAGCAACAGACTTGTTGGAACTTATACATACTGATCTTTGTGGACCAATGATCACGACAGCTAGAGGAGGATATCACTACTTCATTACTTTCACTCATGATTTCAGTAGATATGGTTATGTATACTTGATGAAGCATAAGTCTGAAACTTTTGAATAGTTCAAGGAGTTTGAGTGGTAGAGAATCAGCGTGGCAATAAAATAAGGTCCTTGCAATCTGATCGTGGGTGAATATTTGAGTCGATTTAGCGATCATCTTAAGAGTTGCGGAATTATTCCACAACTTACGCCTAGGAATGCCTCAAAGAAGCAGGGGTCTCGAGCGGCGTGTCGAACTTTGATGGACATGGTTCGATCGATGATGAGCCAGTTGGATTTTCCATTGTCATTTTGCGGATACGCTCTAGAAACGACATCTTTCACACTTAATAGGGTACCATCAAAATCCGTATTCAAGACACCATATGAGATGTGAATTTGGAAAGAATCGTTTGTCTTTTCTAAAGATTTGGGGTTGTGATGCATTTGTCAGCGACTTGATCGGACAAGCTAACACCAAATCGGATAAGTGTATTTTAAATGGGATATCAGAAACCTTAGGGTATTACTTCAACAACCGAGAAGAGGGCAAAGTGTTTGTCGCTCGTGGCGGTGTTTTTCTAGAGAAAGAGTTTCTCACAAAGGAGAGTGGAAGGTCGGTGCGACTTGAAGAAGTTCAAGATGAGCAAGTTGGGGATACTTCTACAGTGATGCTATTATGTGAGAACAAGTTGAGGAACCCGTGGCAATAGAAGCACCACAACCACGAAGGTCGGCGAGGCTCCACGAAACACATGAATTATTATTGTTAAACAATGATGAGCTTGCGACCTATGCAGAAGCGATGGTGGACCCAGACTCTGAGAAATGGCTGATCGCCATGTGATACGAGATAGAGTCCATGGGAGACAATCAAGTTTGGAACTTGGTCGACCTTCCTGATGGCTTTAAAGCCATGGAGTGCAAATGGATCTATAAGAAGAAGATTGATATGGATGGAAATGTTCACATCCATAAAGCTCGACTTGTTGCAAAGGTTTTCGACAAGTTCAAGGAGTTGACTACTGACGAGACTTTCTCGCTTGTGGCGATTCTTAAATCTATCTGAAATATTCTAGCCATTCTGCACATTTCGACTATGAAATATGGCGGATGGATGTCAAGACAGCTTTCCTAAATGGAATCCTAACTAAGGATGTGTATATGATGCAGCCCGAAGGTTTTGTCGATCCAAACAATGCTGGAAAGGTATGCAAACTTCTAAAGTCCATTTATGGGCTGAAGCAAGTATCTCGGAGTTGGAACATTTGATTTGATGAAGTTGTAAAGGAGTTTGGCTTCATCAAAACGAATAAGAACCTTGGGTTTACAAGAAGGAAAGTGGGAGGCTGGTATTTCTAATCTTATATGTAGATGACATATTGCTGATTGGAAACAACATTCCTATGCTCGAGTCATTAAGACCTCGTTGAAATATAGTTGTTCGATGAAGGACTTGGGAGAAGCGGCATATATTATGGGCATCAAGATCTATAGAGATAGATCAAGGAGGCTAATTGGATTAAGCCAGAGTACATACATTGACAAAGTGTTGAAACGGTGTAGCATGGAAGAGGCTAAGAAGGGGTTCTTGCCCATGTCTCACGGCATAAAAGTCAGCAACACGCGGTGTCCTTCAACTAATGATGAGCGTGAGCTCATGAGCAGGGCTCCATATGCTTCGGCTATTGGATCCATCATGTACGCAATGATATGTACTCGTCCAGATGTTTCCTATGCTCTAAGTGTTACGGCGGATACCGAGCTGATCGGTGAAGGTCACTAGACAGCAGTAAAGAACATCCTTAAGTACTTGAAAAGGACTAAGGATGTGTTCCTAGTTTATGGAGGTGAGGATGAACTCAGTGTAAGGGGTTACACAGATGCGAGTTACCTTAATGACTCAGATGACTCCGGATCACAATCTGGTTATGTCTTTGTCATGAATGGTGGTGCTGTGAGTTGGAAAAGTTCCAAGTAAGATACGGTGGCCTCCTCTTCAACAAAAGCTGAATATATTGCTGCCTTAGAGGCTGCAAAGGAAGCTGTTTGGATTAGGATTTTCTGATCGCTCTTGGTGTGGTTCAGGGCGCGTCCAATCCCATGGACGTTTATTGTGACAACAATGGTGCTATTGCACAAGCCAAGGAACCTAGACAGCACCAGAAGAACAAACATATTTGCATGCGTTACCATCAGATTCGAGAGTTCATTGAGGATGGTAGTGTCATGATATGCAAAATACATACAGACTCATATGTTGCTGATCCTTTTGCAAAATACATACACAAGCCACTCCCGCAGCCTGCGCATGAGGCGCACGCAAGAGCAATAGGTATTAGATACAATCTAGATTGACTCTAGTGCAAGTGGGAGACTGAAGGAAATATGACCTAGAGGCAATCATAGAGATGATTATATTTCTTATGTATCCATGAGTTATTGTAATGTTCCTTGAATATCCATTTCAGGCAACTTGTATTGATTGGCAATTATGTGAATTTTTTGTGGAACTCTTTACTTGTATGGTTATCTAAACAGTTGTCTCTCGTCAGAGTTCATGTGAGGACACACATGAATATTAGACTAGCACATCGATTGGTTGATGACTATGTTTGCATGAAGTCATAGACATGGAGATGTCAAACCAATGATGTGGACACATGTTATGAACATGGGGTTTGACTGACCCAACTTGAGACTGGCAATTAGACTTGCAGCTCTATGTATACATCGTGTACGTTTTGTCCTTAGACCCGATATTGTCACATGTACTTGAGATATGGATCGACCTACTTTGGGGCTATCAGACGCTACTCTGTAACTGGGTAGTTATAAAGGTAGCTTTCGGGTTTGTCCTGAAGCATGCTGCAAGGCATGGTCAATCAAGATGGGATTTTCCTCTCTATACTTGAGAGAGATATCTACGGCCCCTCAGTGATCGGATCTAGAAATGCATGGCCGTGCTACATATGGTTGAGAGTTAACCTAGTAAAGGGATTCTGAATCACGATGTCGAGAAAGGGAGGTCGGCTTGGAGCTAGACCAAATATCGTGAGGCAAGGAAAGACATGTACTAAACCTTGTGATGGTTAGTCGATATGATCTTTGTATGCGTTTAGGAGTTGTGCACGTCTTGCTAGAGGCGCTACTAACTATTGATGAATAAGTGTATTAGTGTCATGTCTGCGATATATGAACATATAGGGTCTCACACGTTAGGGGTTGGATGCCTTATGAGGTTTGGTTCCGAATTATACCAGGCTTAGTCTTCTTTTGGGATGCTAATGTAGAAGCCCACTAGGGTCGGATATATAAGAGTGGGTGGGCGGGTGACCAAGTTTAGACCATTCCACCCAGCCACCACCCCTCACGCCTATGTTGCGTCAGACTTAGCGATCCGGCGTCGGCCTTCCACCCTGCACATGTGGATACCTCGGAGGTCTGTAGCATGTAGCACTTGGAAGAGCAGCATGAGGAGCTGTTAGTGTGGCGAGGTCAAGGAGGAGATGTAAAGCGTCTGCCTTTGCCTCGGCAGCGCTTCATCAAGTTCCGCAACTGTGTCTAGTGATAATCCCGTGATCGATGACAACAGTATTCCTAGTTTACACGGTAGAAATTTTTGATTTGTGCTAGTGTATCCTACCCGTATCCTTCAATTCCCCTCCCTCTCTCTCTCACCCGCTCACCTTACCCCACCACTTCCACTGGGCCCAAGCCAGCTAGCGTAGTCTTACCCAAACCAGACCCGCCATACCACCATTTCCTCCATCACCGCCTTAGCGTTGATTTGGCTTAATTTCCATTGATGCTCTGTGTAATGCCCTCGCCCCGCCGGCTACTTAATCCCAACACCACCACGGTAATTTCCCCCAAACCACTAGCACCAGAGCGCCCCCAGGCTGGCCGTATTTGAGCTTGCGTCGCCGCTGCCCGAGCATCTCCGGTGAGGTATTCCGGTGAGCACCGTCCACCCTGCGCCCTCTTGTTCATGCTATCATGATTACTTTGATCTTGCGCTTCTTCTCATGCCCTTTATTCATCTACTCGTGACCCGGCATTGGCCTTCGTCGAGCACCGTGAGCATCGGCCGCCGTCCCCATCTCGACGAAATCCGGTGAATCGTAGCCCTTGGCCTCTGAACCAAACTAGCTTGTTCGCCTGAACCTTGCGCACGTCCTGATGCCTGTGGTTTGTGCTGGGGTGACCCAGATCATCACCTCCGCCGCCGTCTACCCGAGCTTGACGCTGCCCGCAACTCCGACGAGCTCCAGCCACCGCAGCAGCTCGCCCCCGTCCAAGTAGAAGCCACCTTAAGCTTCCTCGCGACCTTGTGACGCTGGTAACCATCACCATAGCCCCTAGCCCCTTCTGGAATCACCGGTGCACCATCACCAGTAGCGTCGCCGCCACCAGTGGCCATTTGCGTTGCCCATCCATGGTCGCTTGATCGAGCACCGTTGGATCTAGATCTAAAGGCATATAACAGATCGCTTAACGAATCGTTATCGATCATTCTGGCCCCTGTGATTTCATTTAGATCCTGCGGCTCTCGTTGATCGATCCAACCAAACCGGTATGGGCCAATTGGACACCACCACGTCTGTGATTTTGTCTTAAAATCTGTTTTTGAATCTATTAGGAATTTAAATTTGTAAAATTCATATCTTTTGTTCTGTTTATCCAAAAAAATGCAAATAATATATCATTGGATTTAGAAAAATAAATCCTACATTTCTATGGGATTAAATTTGTATCTTAAATGCGGAAAATAGGATTTTATGCATAACACTTTATAGGCCTATTTTGACTATATAAAATGTTTATAAAATGATTATAAAGAAAATTTAAGTTTTTTGGACTTTAAATAGATGACTTTAATATTCATACTGTTTAGTTTGAATTGTTTAGTATAGAAAAGTCATTTCAATTGCATTTGGATGCATTCATATTATTTTTGCTTGAATATTTGAATGTGAATATGGTGCTATCATTTTATGTGTAGATTTTGGTGCTAGTGGTGATTGTGAGTGTGAGGATTGTTGCTACTCCCTAACTACTACCAAGGCAAGTGGTGCTTCATGTATTTTGTCCCATTATTTTGACTATGCACTAGTGTTATTTTGAATAGGGCTTGCATGTAATTTTTGCTAAGTATATATATATGCCATGCCTTGGGAAATCCTAGTAGTTGTAGTCTTGGTAGAATTTTCTCTAAGTTAATATACTTATTATGTTATCATGCTTTGCCTAACTAGTGGCGAACAAAGTTGGAATATATTCATGCTATGGAAACTTTGCTAAGTCTTTGACTTGTGTTATTTTAATAAAACAACTAAGTGAATGAATCACCTGGGTGGAATGGTATGATGGTTTATGTTGAGTGGTTACACAAGGACCATGTCTATGGTTTACCTTGTGTATCTCACTTGTGGAAAGCCACCCAGGAACAAAGGGATTTGAGATACTTAGTGTTTAGAAGCTTCTAGTGCAACCACATGGCATATGGTCTCTGCCTTGATCATATAGGTTGCAATAACTTAGCCAGATGGACATTTGGTGGTAGGGTGATAGGTTGGAACACGTCCATGGTGGTCTAAGGTAAGGCTTTTGAAAGGTCTCGTCTTGATGCATGTCAGTCTTGTGGGAAAGTACCACCTCTCGAGAGGGTAAAACCTAAGTACTTTGTGTCCCTAACAGCGGACAATTTGAGCATCAAAGACATTTAAGCTATCAAGGATCTTCACATCCCAATTTCTACGTTAAAAGCTTATGGTTGAACAAGGGTAAAGGTTCACCAATGTCTATTGGTGGTTCCTTGGAGTTTTTGACAACCAAGAACTTAGTATTTTGAACTGATAAGAAAAACCTAATTTGAGCAAAGCAAGCCTAAGCTACACTTAGCCAAATTCATATAGATGTTAGTTACTACTATTCTAGTAAGGTATCACTTACCAATACAATTCCAAATGTATTGACCAACTGTGTTTGTACCTTATGATGTTGGAGTTACTCTAATGGAGAATAGGGTGAGTCTAAAATGGATCGTATGGGCACCTAGAGGGGGGGGTGAATAGGTGCTAGCCAATTTTTAATACTTTTTCAATTTTAGGCTTGACACAAAGTAAATTCTCTAGATATGTAACTACAAGAATTTCCTATACAACCCTAACTACTAAGCACGTAAAAGAGGCGAGAAACCATAGTGGAGCACGCGGAACAAGGATTTGTTTACGCAGTTCCTTCCTTGTTAAGGGAAGTACATCTGCATTGGAGGGTGGGCGGTTCTAAGACCACCACGCCACAAACCTCACCCTATTCTCCAATGGATCTATACAAGAGTCCCGATCCACCTTCTCCACTATTGGATCCCTTGAGGCGGGAACGGTGCCTTTACAACACTAGGGCACACACCCTACAGCAATTGGGGCTCCGAGATAAAACAAGCTGCCACAAGAACAAGGTTTATCAATATAAACAAAAACAGGATCTAGGTATTTGCAAGAAATACTAGATCGGTGGTTCTCAAATGAATGGAGAGAGATGAAGCTACAGTGACAAAGATGATAGGAAATCAACCTACGGTGCATGTCAATTCTTAGGAGAAGATGCCGGGCGAGATGAAGAAGATCGGGAGAGCCGGAAGAATCCGATTGGTGAATCAACTCCGGGAGGCGGATACTCCAGCGGCGGCTGGGGGTAGAGGTAGGGTTGGGGGAGGTCTGGCTGCTCTGTTTGAGCCTGCCCTCCCCGACCCAGCCTATAAGGGGCCGATTTTGCCCGGGGCGGATAATCCACCCCCACTTAAGGCGGATAGTCTGCCCCCCTAAAATTCTGTCTCAGGCCTGAGCATCCTAGCAAACCCCTCTATGGTGTTGTAGAGGACTTGTGTGCAAGAATAGATGGTTCAAGGAGGGAGAGAAAGGCTTGGGTTGAGAGCATCAAACTGAGATGGTACTAGACACCCAAATTTGCAGAATCAAATCAATCAAAAGCCAAATTTGAGTGTGTTTTCCATAAGAACATGAGATATGCAAGAAAATCAGCGAGACCATGAGAAACCAACTCTTCTCGAGGAAGAGGCGGTGGCAAGCCACCATGTTGGAGCGCATGGCATGACACCGTGAAGATGTATCTTGAGTTCAAAACCAATGCTCATCGATGACCCACATATCACAAAATGATATTAAGGGAAATGATTTTACTTGCTTTCGGCATTATGGGGGGAGGGTTGGCCCAATCAATTAGGACCACCTCCCCTATGTCTATCTTATCTAAACCAAATACATGAATAAGAGCAAGTGAGTGTGCAAGGGTAGTCAAGCCAAGCTCCTTGAATCTATGCTATTTAGCTCATTCCTCAAATAACAAAATCTTGCTTCATCAAGAGGCCGTGAAAATATCAACAAGTTGGTTCTTCGTGCTCACAAGGATAGGGCAATATCACCATGAGCAACATGATCCTGAATAAAGTGGTTGCGAATCTCTATATGTTTTGTTCTTGTATCTTTTGCAGGGATTATAAGCAATTTTGATAGCACTTTCATTGTCACATAATAGAGGCACTTTGTCACAATTGACACCATATTCCTTTAAAGTTTGCCTCATCCATAAAAATTGTGTACAAGCACTTGCGGTAGCAACATATTCAACTTGGCGGTTGAGAGTGAAATACAATTGTTTCTTTGATGACCAACACACTAGAGACCTGCCCAATTGACATACACCAGAGTTGATTTCCTATCATCTTTGTCACCAGACCAATCTGAATCGGTGTAACCACATAGAGAAACTTGAACATGGGATACCATAACCCAAAATTTGGGGAATGAACCAAATATCGGAAGATTAAACTTGACCGCCAATAAGTGGCTTTCTTTAGGGCGGCTTGGTACCTTGCACACTCCTACACTTAACACGATGTCGGGCCTAGATGCGCAAAGGTAAAGGAGAGAGCGGTCATGGATCGGTATACCTTTTGATCCACGTCTTTACCCTTGGGATTGAGCTCAAGATGACACTTTGTTTGCATTGGGGTATAGCCATTGAGATCAAATCATCTTGAACCTTTTTAGCATGTCTTGGATGAACTTAGCTTGATTAATAAAGGTTCCCTCTCTAAGTTGTTTGATCTCAAATCCAAGAAAGAACCTCAGCTCACCCATCATGGACATCTCAAACCTATCAGTCATAAGCTTTGAAAATTCATCGTTAAAAGCTTGGTTAGTAGAGCCAAAAATAATGTCATCTACATAAAGTTGGCATACAAAAAGCTCCCCATTAACCTTCTTAGTAAAAAGAGTAGGATAGATTTGCCCAACTTCGAATCCACGGTCTAGCAAAAGCTCTTTAAGGTGCTCATACCACGCACCTGGGGCTTGTTTCAGGCCATAGAGCTCCTTATCGAGTTTGTAGACATGGTTCGGAAATTTGGGGTCCTCAAACCCCGGGGGCTGCTTGACGTATACTAACTCATGTAGAGGACCATTAAGGAAAGCTCTCTTAACATCCATTTGTTGTAATTTAAAATTATGATGGGATGCATATGCAAGAAGGATACGGATGGACTCAAGACGAGCCACAGGAGCATAGGTCACGCCAAAATCAATTCCTTCCACTTGAGAGAATCCTTGAGCCACGAGTCGTGCTTTATTCCTCACAACAATGCCATTTTCATCTTGTTTGTTCTTGAAGATCCACTTGGTGCCGATAACATTGCGGCAATCCTTTGGTTTCTCTACGAGCTTCCAAACTTTGTTCCATTCGAAGTTATTTAATTCTTCATGCATTGCAACAACCCAATCGGGGTCTTCAAGAGCATCAAAAACCTTCTTCGGTTCAACCATGGAAATGTGAGCTTGATGATCACAGAAGCTTGCAAGTTCTCTTCTAGTGGATACCCTTAAGTAGATCACCAACAACCTTGTCAAGAGTGTGACCCCTTAGTTCAAGGTTCGATCAGCATGAGCCTTGCGGAGCCTCAATGTCCTTATTGTTTCTAGAAGGAGTTGATTCAATATTTGTATCCTTGTCTTGATTACTGCCTTGCCCCTGATCTTGGTCTACGTTAACACTAGAAGATTGCTGCTGAGTTTCTTCTTTAGGGCCGGATAATCATCACCTTGGAGGTGCCAGACTATCAGGCCTGGGAGGTAAATGTCGAGCCTTCTTCACGAGAGTGACGGGAGTTGGAGACCAGGGCGGATAATCCACCCTCGGGGCGAAGAATCCGGCACAGGAGCTTGAGTTGTTGACTTCTCCTCGGATCCTCTGGAGCGAGTTGGAGTGCGAGGGCGGATTGTCGCCCCTTGTGAGAGACGGATAGTCCGTCACAGGACTACCAACTTTTCGAGACAGATGATCTTGACATATTGTGGTGTTGGTGCAGGATTTTCTCCAACAGTAGGAGCTTGTTGATCTTGTGTAGATGAGGGCTGCACATGTGGGGAACATTGTCCTTCACGATCCGCCACAAGGGGTTCCTCAATGGGGCGGAAAAATCTCACGCCCATTCTTCTTATGACATCTTGGGGTATTTCAACATCTACATCACAAACATCAACTTGCCCTACAAAAGGCCGTTATTTCATCATGAGACTCCACACTACAAGATTCTACAACAATCCCGGTGAGCTTGTTGTAGACTCTATAAGTGTCGGATTCGGCACCATAACCAACAAAAATACCTTCTAAAGCCTTGGACTCAAATTTTTACAAACAGACACCTTTAATATGAAAGAAACACTTACACCCGAATACTCTGAAGTATGAGATGTTGGGCTTCTTGCGGTAAATTTCATATGAGTCTTGTCCAAAATCTTTCGGAGGTAGAGCCGGTTCGATGAGTGACAAGCGATGGATATGGCTTCAGCCCAAAATTATAAGGAGACTTGAATTCAGCCAACATTGATCTTGCCATGTCCTTCAAAGTCCGGTTCTTCCTCTCGGCTACACCATTTTGTTGAGGGGTGTACGTAGCGGAATATTGATGTCTAATCCCCTCATCGCTCATAAACTCATTCAAAGTGTATTTCTTGAATTTGGAGCCGTTGTCACTTCTTATTGCCAAGATAGGAACATTGTGTTGACGTTGGACTTCATTGGCAAAGTCAATGATAGTTTCTTGAGTCTCACTTTTCAGCTTGAAAAAATAGACCCATGTGTATCTTGGTAATCATCGACAATGACCAAGCAATATTTCTTCCCACCAAGACTTGCATGAGAAGGAGGACCAAATAAATCCACATGAAGTAATTCCAAGATCCTCTTTGATGACACAATAGTCTTCCTCTTGTGGGGAGAGTCATGCATTTTTCCTTCTACACAAGCCCTACAAACACGATCTTTGGTAAAAGAGACATTGTCTTTTAGTCCAAGGATGTGGCCACCCTTCTGGAGACTTTGCAAAGTTCTCATGTTGACATGGGCTAAACGGCGATGCCATAGCCAACCCACGTTGGCCTTTCCGAATAGACACATCGGACCAGTGGTTTTCCGAAGTCCACCACATATAGGTCATTTCAGCGTATCCAGCGAAAGCGACCTTTAGAGACTTGCTCCACAAGAGTACCACCAAATCATAATCGATAAAAACAGCAAAACCCATCTTGCCAAAGAACGCAGACAGAAAGAAGATTGTAACCGAGGGTCTCAACAAGCATGACGTCCACGAGAGAGATATCGTGGGAAACCACAACCTTGCCAAGACCCAATACCTGAGATTTAGACTTATCACCATAGGAGACTGTGACATTATCATGATTTGGATGCATCTCGTGATGATCTCCTTGCTTAGGTCATATGACTATGCGGCCACTATCGGCACCCATTTAGACCCATAGGAGCATAGCCCTGCGAAGAATTACTTCTTGGTTTAGGTACCCATTTTCAATGGGTCCTTTCATGTTAGTAACAAGGGTCTTTGGAACCAAAATAGACCAAGCAATATATTCATCAACGGGACCGACATAATAAGCGTAAACATCGCCATAGACATCACAAAAGAGTTCATAATTCGGATTGTGAGACCTGCAAAACCAATATTGTTAGTCTTGTCTTTTGTGATATTCTTCTCAGTGCTTATCTTTGATTCCACATTCTTGGTCTTGTTCTTCTTGGTTTTCTTCTTCTTGGACTTGGTGACATACAGGTCCCTCTTTACCATGATTTGACCTTTGTTTGCCAGGACTTCATCAAACACACCTTTATCCTTGGGGTGATGTCCTTGATCACTTCTTTTCCACTAGCATTTTCCTTGTTACTATATGTTGAGTTGGATGAGCTAGGAGTATCATATTGTGTCGACTTGGAAGCTGATCATGTGACTCATGAGAATAGAACTTCGTTTTCAACGCCTTGTGAGCATTGTCAAGTTTCTCAATTCCTCGGAGAGTCTATCATGAGCAGCCCCAAAGTCAATCTTTTCCTTCTTTAACTTCTTTGCTTTGGTGGCGGCATTGTCACGTTCCTTAACAAGATTAGTCACAATTTCATCATGTGACTATTCAATGAACTCAAGCCTCTCTTCAAGAGAGGAGCCTCTTCCTCTTCTTCAGAGCATTTTTAAGGATGCAATTTCCATTGCATCCTCCCTTTCAATTCACCCTTTTCTTCAAGGAGAGCTTCGTTTGAGCTAGCTGATCCATAAGATCTTCAAAGCGAACTTTGTGCTCACCTTACAAGTTAGTATAGAAATAATCCAAAGCAATAATCTCTTCTTTAACCTTAAGGCTAGTAGGATCATCCATGTCGATCATAGCCTTAGGAAAAGAAGAGTCGAGGAAAAGTACCTCGGAGCTCCTTGCCATGAGAAAAGTAGCATTCTTGTTGATGATGTTTTTCGTTCGGAGAGTCGAAGAGAGAAGTTGATGTAGATGTGGTGGCTATAGCAGCCACCTCTTGAAACTATCGTCCTCGTCCTCATCTTCACTTCCAGATGAATATTCTCCTTGAGCCACTAGAACAATCTTTGGTTGCTTCTTGAAAGGAGCATTCTTCTTTACAAACTGTTTCTTGCGTGGAGCCTTTGACTTGTCCTTGAAAATGAGTCTTCCTCCATTATCTTCCCTACTTTGATATGGACACTCAGCTACGAAGTGCAGCCCGGTCTACAGTTGAAAATGTTCTCGACTTGGGACCATTTCTTTCTTCCATATTCTCCACTTTTAACGTTCAGTTCAGCTTTAGCCTTGTGGATCTTTCCAAGTTTCTAGCATAAATAGCCAAGTATTATCCATGAATCCTTTTTATATCCTCGGACAGATCCAGACCTTCTAGGGCATATTCATCATGATTAATCACACTAGTCTTCAAGGCCCGTTGATCCTTTTGCATCCCCATAGCTCGACACGAGCATCTTGACATTCTTGGCGGCCACTTTGAAAATGGCCATTTCTGCATGATACCTCATTTGATGTCATGAGGTGATAGTTATGCTTACCTTGGAGACTTTTCAAATCCGTGGGCTCAAAGCGGCATAAAACGCGACATACTTAAGCTTGATCCATGCATCATCAACATAAGCTGACACCATGATTTCTGAAATTTGTGGCTATAGCCTTAAGCCTCCTATACATGTCTTCATGGTCTTCTCCCTCCAACATATAGAATCCTTCAGCTTTGTTTCTCAATGCATCATATCTATTCCTTTTCATACTTTCATTTCCGATGAAGAGCTCGGTGAGAGCATCCCAAGCTTCCTTCGTTGTACTAAGATCTTTGAATGTGGCATATCTTTGTCACCCACACCAAGCACATATCATGTGTAGAGCTGTAGCGTTGAGTTGGCTATCGACCACTTCTCTTCTTGTGAGATTGTTGGGGTTTCCAACATGAAGACCATTTTTGATGATCTTCCATAACTCTATGGAGGAACTGCACACATGGGATTCATCAAAAATTGCCATTGAGTAAAAGTAGATCTGAGCTGGGTGGATCACCCCTATTATGTATATGTGGGTGAGGAATAGGTGGATCAGAATACGAGATGAGAAACCTCATTGTATCCATCCTTACGCTATCCTTTTGAGGAGGAGCTCTTGCTGAGTGTCATCACCAACCACTTACGTTATCTTTAGAAACAGTTTTACCCGTTTCCTTGGATTGCAGAGTGGTATCCTCAAAGTTAGATGGAGGTGATGCTGCGGATGTGGAGAGACGCATCTCTTCCATCTTAGCCTCCATTGAACTCACCAAGGTTGTTTCCAACGTCTTGAGATCGTTCATGGTGACTACCTCGAACATCACTACCATCTACCTTGGAACCCATACTTCTCTTAGGCGGTTAAGCCCGAAATAAGAGCGAGGCTCGATACCAATTGAAATGGATCGTGCTTATGGGCACCTAGAGGGGGTGAATAGGTGCTAGCCAATTTTAATACTTTTTCAATTTTAGAGCTTGACACAAAGTAAATTCTCTAGATAATGCAACTACGAGAATTTCCCTATATGCAACCCTAACTACTAAGCCACGTAAAAAAGAGGAGGCGAGAAACCGTAGTGGAGCAGCGGAGACACAGAGATTTGTTTTACGCTTGATTCCGTCCTTGTTAAGGGAAGTACATCTGCGTTGGAGGGGTGGGGTTCTAAGACCACCGCATACAATAGGCCTCACCCTATTCTCCAATGGATCTCACCACAAGAGGCACGATCCACCTTCTCCACTATTAGATCCTTGAAGCGGAACGGTGCCTTTTAAAACACTATCGGGCACACACCCACAACCGAATTGGGGCTCGAGATGACAACAAGCTGCCACAAGAACAAGGTTTATCAATATAAACAAAAACAAGGATCTAGGTATTTGCAAGAAATACTAGATCGGTGGTTCTCAAATGAATGGAGAAGATGAAGAGCTTGATTGCTGATGATGGATCGAGTTCTCCTCCTTCGATTTCCCAAGGGACGGGGCCTTTGGGTGGATCTAGGTGGAGCTCTCTTGGATGAAGGTTGCAGATCAGATCTCGTCTTTTTCGAATGAATCAAGAGGTCTGGCAGGAGGGGGAAGGCTGGCAAATACCCCTCCCGGATCTGGCAAGCACAACTTTGGGATTATCGCCCCACTTGGTGGATTATCCGCCCCCTGGGAAAACTCCGCCCCAAGGGCGGATTCTCGAAACTCCGCCTCTCTGGGCTGGCGCCTTGAAACAGTGAAGATCTTGGGGGCGGATAATCCGCCACAGGCGGATTATCCGGCGGACCGGAAGAATCCGGACAACACTCCAGCCTCTCTGGGCTTGCATGGCGATAAACAAGGGGGCGGACTATCCGCCCCCCCTGAGGGGCGGATTTTCCGGTGGGGCCGGAAAATCCAGCCAAAACACCGCCCCCCTTTTGGGGCTTGCGCCTGCTTGGGAAGAGGGAGGGGCGGATTATCCGCCCCCAAAAGGCAGAATCATTTTCCCTTTTTCTCAAAGAGAGCTGCAACACTTCAACACACATTAAATAATCCTTGATATTGTTA
Source organism: Avena insularis (assembly GCA_023614405.1). NCBI lineage: Eukaryota > Viridiplantae > Streptophyta > Magnoliopsida > Poales > Poaceae > Avena > Avena insularis. The sequence goes on along the minus strand of CM042695.1, from coordinate 150,109,445 downwards.
TCTAACACACAAAACACTAGGGATTATAAAATGTTCTTTCAGAGTCTACACTCAACATGCTTGCCTGTGGCACATGAATATGAAGACTTATAGTTACTCACTTTATGTTATGAACTCTTGTATTAAGCCTTTGGCTATTGAGTTGTAAAATACTATGTTATCTCTAGAATAGCGATGTAATAATGACATTTGTATTTGTGTACTTCATCTTAAAATGTGGATGCTAGCATTTGATCCAGGGACTAGCATTGTTGTAGAGGGCCCAACCTTTAATAAGGTAGAGACCCCTGTGTTTACACTAGTCCTCGGATATCTAACATCCATAGATAAGATGTAATATCAAGAAACAAAGGTCAAAATACAACTTTATAACCAGGAATAAAATAATTCATTACATCTTACATAGCTCATTTGGCTATCTCATTACAATGTGGCGAGAAATAACTATATAGCATGAGAGACCTTCATCTTCAAAGTTCCATAAGCAATCATGTTGGTTGTATGAACTTCAATCCTAATCAGCACACACTTCACTAACATCAAACAAGAACCTTCAACATTATAAGTTGACAGCCACAAGGGTCAATACATTTGAATTGTATTGGCAAGGTGATACTATGGTAGAATAGTGGTATCTATCATCTATATGCATTTGGCTAAGTGGAGCTTAGGGAAGCTTGCCTTGCTCAAAATAGTTTTTCCTTACCATTTGAAAACACTAAGTGTTTGTTTTGTCAAAATCACAAAGGCATCTACCAATAGACATTGGTGAGTTCCTTAACCTTTGTTAAACCACAAGTTTTAACTTAGAAATTGGGATGAGGAGTCTTGATAGCTTCCATGTCTTGATGCTCAAATTGTCCATTGCCGGGGACCGCGGTTAAGTATCAGATTTTACTCTCTCGAGAGGTGGAGGCACTTTCCCCACAAGAATCGACATGCATCGAGACAAGATATTTGAAGCCTTCCCTTAGACCAATGAATGGTGGCATTTGCCCAAACCTATCATCCTACCAAACTGTCCATTTTAGCTAAGTTATTGCAACCTATATGATCCGCAGTAGAGCCCATAATGCCAAGTGGTCATTTTGCACTTGAAGCTTCTCAACAATTGACATCTCAAATCACTTTGTTCTGGGTGGCATTCCACAAGTGGTGATACACAGGGTAGGACATTGTTGAAAATGGGCCCCATTAACCTTGCCACTCAACAAAAAATCCATCGCATGCAAGTCCCTTTCCACCGGGTGATTCATTCACATAGTTGTTTTATTAAACAAAACTCTCAAGTCACTCTGACTTAGAAATATTCCATAGCATGAATATAATCCACCCTTAGGTTTTCTACTAGCTAAGCTTAAGCATGATAGTAGTAGGAATCTTAACTTAGGAAAATTCTACTAAGGTTTCATCTACTAGATTTCCCTATGGCATAGTTTATATTTAGAAAATTCCATGCAGGTCCTACTTAGAAATATCACTAATGCATAGTGAAAATATTAGGACAAAAGTATGAAGCACCACTTGCCTTTTGTAGAGAATATAAGTTCACTCCTTGATCTTGCAATAGTCACACTTTCTTCAAATTTCACTACAATTCAATCTTAATAAGGCACAAATTCAAAACTCAACATTCAAACAATTTCATCTCACCTAATACAGCTTACATAAAGCAATGCATGCAAGCATGCCAAAAAGGAGTCGTTTTATTTTAAAAGTGGTTTCTAATAGGTTATAAACATTATAAACACATATTGGTCAAAAAGTTGTAAATCATTTTAAAGTCAAGTTAGTGAAAAGGCCACTTTTAAATCATTTTTTCTAGAAATGATTTTATTCAAAGAATAATTTCAATAGTGTTAGCCAGTATATTTTCAAACTCAAAATGTTTGGTGTTTTAGGGTCAAAGTGTTTAATATTAAATCATTTGCCAAAGGTTTCATCTAAAAGCCATTTTTTAAATCAAAGCAACATTTTATTTTGCTAGAAATTCCTTGAAAACAAATTAATAATTTTATAGGAGTTAATCAAATACATTTTAAATCCAAAACATGCATGTTTAGGGTCGAGAGTTTAATTCAAACCATTTCTGTCAAAGTTGTTTTACTCAAAAAGCATTTTTAAAACAAAACTAATATTTTTTATTTAACTAGAAATGCTTTTATTCAAAGATTTATTCCTAATGGCACAAAAATATATTTTTAAATACAAAAGTTGTTTCTATGGTCAGTAGGTTCAAAACAAACTATTTAAAAAAAAGGTTTTATTCTAAAAACATTTCTAGAATTACCCTTTTATATTCAAAACATGCCCAAACAAGTTTCTGCAAAACAACCAATTTTACAGAAGCAATTCATTAAACAAATGGCATTGTTGTATAGGAAGTTCTTTTGATGATGCCATTGATATAAAGTTTGCAAAAGAATTTGGACATGTGGATCAAAAAGTTATAGATTTTTGCAAAATCTAGTACCTAATAGATCAAATCTGTTTTTTTAAAACAACAAAGTGGGCATGTGGCGTGATCCTCACCGGGCGATACCGGTTACGGTCAAGTGGATTGACTAACATAGACCACGAGGGATCTCTATTTAGATCGCATCGTGCAGATGCTTCCATACCGTTCCGTTAAATGAATCTATACGTTGTCCACAAGATCATCATCCAACGGCTCACAGACACCCTGCACCCGTGGACTGTGGTGTTGAGTAATTGTTATTACAGCAAATGAAGCAGAATGGCTCTGTAACATATGGTCCGGTGTGCTATAAGAAGAGAGAGAGGAGGAGGGCATACCAGGTTCACCGTGATAGCGAAGCTCGAGGTGGTCGAAAAATGTGTTGACAAAGGCGACGCAGGGGATGACCTGAATCTCGTGTGAGTTCCTGTCAGCGTCAGCACGCACTTGTATCGCCGTCGTTTAAGGCAATGACAGCATGCAAGCGAGAGAGGAAAAAGCATGTCAAAGGAGGATGCGCATGGTCTCTTATGGGTTATAGGGGTACTCACCGTAACATGGGGAGCACAGGGTTGGCGTCAATAGCTGCGCCCGAATTGAGGATGCGATCGTCGGTGGCGTAGACCAGTGTTGTCCTCTCGGGCGACGATTCAGATGGCGACATGAAACTAGCTAGGAGATGCCGGTAGATGCGATCTTGTCGGGGAGTTAGGGAGCAGGCTTGTGGAGTCTAGGGGGCAGCCCGGTGAATACGGTTCAAGTGCTGCCGGGAATTTGTCGGGGAGGTCACGATCGAATGGCGGAGAACAAGGAGGAATTCACGCAGCCTAGGGTTGTCAGGCGGTGATGTTTAAGGGAATGAGAGGAGAGGGTTGCGGTTAAGATAGCATGTGGTTGCGAGGAGGAATTATTTGGCGTGGTTAAGTTAGATTAAAAACAAGTTTTTAAGCAATGTAAACGGCGGAGTTGGCTTAGGCGAACAAGTGTGAGTGGGGAAGAAGGAAATGAGCTGGCTTGATGCCAGCGTGGCTTGGGTCCACGAGAGTCAGTGAGTGAAAGTGAGGTAAGGCGCCGGGTGAGTAAAAATGTTTCGTGAGGAGGTGAGCCGGGTGGGGTTTGGTACTGGGGCTGCCAATAGCTGGGCCTCTTGGCTGTGTAAATTGTATTATATGGGCTGATCCTTTTTCTATTTTTTTTCTTCTCTCTTTTCTTTTTCTTTTCTGTTCTAAATTCTATTTTGATTTATTCAAATGATTTCAAACCCTTTTATTTTTCAAATCTTTTCAAACCTTTCAAAGTATGCTTTAATATTGTTTTTAAAATATGTATTTTAAATACCATTTTAGGAATAATTCTTTTATTATTTTATGAGTTTTATTTATTATTAATTATTTTTACGTGATTTGTGTTTATTTAATTGATATTTCAAATATGTTTTTCAACTTCATTTGAAATCCAAATTCTTTACCCAAATTCTTTTTAGTAGGTTTTATTTATTTATTAGTGCAAATAATTCACTTTGAATTATTTAAAGTATTTAATATGATTTATTAATCATTTTAAATTGGGTAATTGTCTTTATTCAAAATAAAAATCAAATATGGTTTTTAATCCCATATAAATTTTATTTCTAATAATTCTTTGATTCCATTTAGTCCGATTAAATAACTTTTTAATCCACTTTGAGGAAATTCTCATTTATTATTTCCTCAAGCAGTTTAATTAAACATTTCCTATTAGGGATTTTGTCTTTATTAAATATAATTTGAATATGGTTTAATCCCATATACTTTTTATTTGAATATTCTTGTTTATCCTTTTACTTTTATTTGGGTTTGAATTATCTTTATTCCATTTCTTCCTATGGATTTTACCCAATTCAAGGTTTAAATTGTCTCTCTAAATAATTCCGCTTGGGATTTATTATTTGGTTTAGGCATATTATCCTTATTTTAAATAAAATTGGATATTGTCCAACTCCTTATGATTTTATTTAAATCTTTTATTCTTTTGATCATTCCATAAATTTCTATTTCATTTGTTTGACCAAGATTTAATTTGGCTTTTTTAAATATTTATTATTTATTCATTTTCCTTTGCCTTTTATAAAAAATCCATATCTTTTCTTTTTAAAGATCCAAACTTGGTGATTCCAATTTGTACAATTTTATTTAATATTTGTTTATCCTTTTAAATCTTTTAGGATTAATTACTCACAATTTGGTACATGGATTTTAGATAGGAGCTTTATTTTTTATTCTTTGAAAATTAATTCCTTTTAACTTATTAAATTAATAAGTTTTTATCTACGGTTCCAAACGAATGAAATCAATTTCTATGGTTTTACAATATTTTGTTTATCATTTTGATCATTTATAAACGTTTGTTATGAATTTTTATATGGATCAAATCCATAGCTCCTTTTGATAAATCCTTGGAATGATTTCTTCCATTAGGTTTTAGGTTTCGCTTAACGCTTCTAAGTTTGAATTTCAAGATGCTATCTATCATGAATGTATTTCACTTGATTGAAATTTTGTTTGATTCTTTTATTCAAAGTTTGTTCAAGATGGGCTGCTTTATTTGGAATCAAAAAGCCACCCAATTTCAATAATTATTTATTTTATTGATGATTTTACATTTCAAAATTTGGAATTTTGAATGGATAATCATAATAATAGGACCTTTACCTATAAAGTGTGGGGTCTTAAAGATGTATCAGGGAACTGTGTTGCTCAGGGATTATGACCCCAAATTGGATTATTAGATCAAGAAAATCACTAAGGAAAAATGTAACTCTTTTCAAATTCCACACTTGTATTTTTCTTCTCAGAACCTCTAATCTTTCATTTATCCTTAATTTGTAGATGGTCGCTACAAATGAAGCCAATAAGGGATTCACTCATGACTCATGACTTTAGAACTTAGACTCGAGTTTCCCAAAGAACTCAAACCCTTATGGTTAGCTTGGGGACATTTTTGTGAGGCCGCAGGACAAGAGATTTCAGCTATGGATGAAAGAGGTAACATGGGTAAATTCACTTGCACAAAAACAAGGAGACAACCACAAAGAGCTGGAGATCACATGGGCACCAACTAACAAATGTATATGACATTCTTTTGACCTCTACAAGAAATGCAGCTGAATGCTATCAAGGAGCTTGGTGAAAGACTCAAGTATAGAATGCTCAACGCCCAAACACCTTAAGGAGGATAAAAGCATACCCAAGACCTAGAGACTCGCCTATTAAAACGCCCATGGAAGATATCATAGACTTAGCATATGAGTGAAAATTGTAACGCATCTTATAGCTGGACTCACCAGACTTGTCAGTTTTTTCTCGCAAAAAAATTGTCTAAGTTAAGTGTTGAACCTGGTGCATGTGGTAAGACTTGTATGCCATGACTTGTAAGGTTTATGGGTGATTGTGGCGCTTTTGTTATATTTTTACTAGTCTTTGTTTTTCTCTCTCTACTTGTGCTTTTTCTAATATTTCTCTATCTTATACATTTGATGCCTAGCTTTTTCTCTTACTTTGGTTCACGATCGCAGTTCACTAGTGTGCTCCAACTTCCCATCAGTATCAAGGCACTTGAACTTACTTCTGCTCTGAGAGGAAGGATCTTTTGGGGCTGAGAGTCATGTACCAGACGCTGCATGTATCCACTCACGGAGGAGATTTCTTCTGTTGAAAGTATCGGATGTGCGACAAGGAGAAGGGACTAGATGTAAATATGCAGAGCTACTCGGATGCCTCATGATGCCACGCCACCGAGCCTGTGGGACTCTACTTCCACCCATTTGGGAGACGTGATGAGGAGGTAGAGGCATTGCGTATGAGAGTGCTTCTAGAGAGATGACAGCTGGCTTGCTTATACCTCCGGGGACTAGAGGTCTTATTAGACAACTCAACACGGATAGGACCAACGCCATTCTAGAAATGACGAGCTCACGCTCGCTAGAGAAGGACAAGTTTTCATGAAGGTATTCCAGATCGCTGGCTGCAGATGGAAGCTATTCGGAGCCGTGATAAGAAGTTCAAGAATCAGGAGGAGAGTTCAAGATAGGCAGAAGATCAAGGCATGTGGGGCCGCTATAGAGGCCAAGGACTTTGTTAGAGATTCAGAGGGAGGAGAGAGAGGCTTCGGGCCGTAAGAGACTCTTAGCGTCAAGATTGAGGCCTCGATCACCAAATAGTATACAAGCCACCATGGAGACAGCCGGATCACTCTTGTGGACGTGAGGTCGCATATGGAGGAGTAGTTTGATTATTCAGCTACCTATTTATCTATCATCCTTGATTTATTGAGTCACAAATGACTATCCAACATGGATGGCTTAAGTATTATGTTTACTTTTTCCAAACTGTTGTTTACGTTGTTTAAATCCCATGTTTATTCTTGTGGTTGCTTATTGTGTTTGTTGCTCAGATGTGCCAGTATATCATCTATGGTTATATCTCATTACTACCTTATTGAAACTAATTCTGATGCCTCCCCCGCCGGTCAACTCCAACCCAAACAATAAATAACAATAACGCTAATCCCGAGGATGCAAAGTAGCTGATGAGGCCAAACTGTTCGATGCGGTGATGATGGACGGTTTCAAGGGCCAAACCGTAATCAGAATACAACAATAATAATCCCAACAACCCACCAGATTTGACATGCTTATGGCGGTTTTGAGGTTGAGGCCAGCTGCTCCTCAGAACCACTGATCCCATGGTAGCCAATGACCTGCTACACCAGTGAATAAAGACTTGGTCACTATTGGTCGCATCGAAGAACAAAGGTCGCTCCACATCCGCTAGCGACCAGAGTAACATGGTGGACACCAGATCGCTTACCCTGAGGATGTGTGGACTTGGCTATTTTTGAGGATGATTCCATATAGCTCACATCTCATCGAGTGATGAATTTGAAGAAGAAGGAATTCCACAATCTGAAACTGTGGTCACCGCAAAGGTGGCTGAATACATTGAGGAGTGTCTAACACTTACATGCATCGATGAAGTTGATAATGATAAGAGGAAGGAGAAGTTCCTCGAGGATTGAATGATGAAATGAACTCGTAGCTATATGTTGCTTCATGTCCCAACATATCAATCAATGCAGGACAAGGCCACCATCTTGAAAGGAAGATGAAGCAAAGTTGAGGCAACAGAAGAGGAAGCATCATTTCGACAAGCATATCTCGAGATTTGCCCATAAACATTCTATGGTGACGAGTAGTGAGGATCTGATCCCACAAGCATGGGAAGTATAACAGCCGCCAACATTAACTTTCACCATGTCATTGGGGTTACACACCTGCATTCATCAGAATGATATAAACCAAGAGCGATACAAGAGCCACTATAGCGGGAATGGAAATGGAAGTCAGTCATTAAAAGAGATATCACCAAAGTTGAGTGCTTCAATGCAAGAAACTAGGCACTATGTGCAAATGAACGGTTGTGGTAAAGTTGAAGGATCCAATGCTTCCAACCCTTTCTAGAAGGGACAAGTGAACCACATCAATGGAAGAAATATATAAGAAGAGTTCGATGTCATGGTCGGTAAGTTCAAGCTTAATTCTTTTTCCAGCACTTGTTCTTTTGATACCGACGATCACATTCATTCATATCAAGAGCATTTGTTGATAAGAATGGGACTTCCAACGAAACCATTGGTGTCCTATTAAAGTAAGCTCTCTAGAGGAGTAGATGATAGTAAAATTTGGATGTCATAATCTAGATATAGAATTTGGAAAATATAAGTTTCAATTAGTTTGATAATCCTAGATTCCCAAGGATTGATTTATTTTGGCAGGATTGATGACCAAGTATGAAGGATACTAGATTGTGCCAATCATACGCTATACCCACAACCTTTGACAATAGAAATTATCAGGTTCAAGTCTAACTTTGAATCTAAAGGAGTGGGGAGCGCAATTCTTATAAGAAGATGGTGTACCAGTTGTGAGAGAGTACCCGGATGTGTTTCAAAGGAATTTCCGTGAATGCCACCAGACAGGGGATGGAGTTTCTAATTGACTCTGTTACCGTGATCGCGGACCAATGTTAAAGAGACCCTTTCAAGGAAGGTCGCTGATGAGTTGAAGGAACTCAGAGACTACTTGAACAAATGTGAAGATTTATTCAACCAAAGTTCTTCGCCTTGGGGTGCACCAGCCTGTTGTTGAGAAGAAGGATAGTCAAAGGTTACGTATAGATTACCGCTCACTAAATGAGGTGACTATAAAGAATAAGTACCCTTCATTTCAGAATCACTGATATCGATCAGCTAGAATGAGCCCGTGTTCTCAAAGATCGATTCCTCGACAGGCTACTTCACAAAGATTAGAGATAAGACATGCCTAAGATCGCTTTCACCACTAGGTATGGATTGTATGAGTATACCGGGATGACATTTGATTGTCAAATGCACTGTACTAAGCTTCATGAACATGATGAATAAAGTGTCTATGGAGTTTTGATGTTTGAGTTGTTGTATTTATCGATGACATTTCGACTATTCCAAGAGCAAATAAGAGCATGAAGAACATTTATGCTTGATACTTGAGAAGTTTCGGGATACAAGCTGTATGCCAAGTTCGAAGAAGTAAATCTTGCTGAATGAAGTTGGATTTTCTGGTTACACAACTGAGATGGCGATGTCGGATTCCAGAAGGTGTTGGCCAGAATCGAGTGGGGAATTCCCAAGTCGTATTAAGGAAGTTCATAGTTTCTAGGCTTGGAAGGATACTTAGAAGGTTCATTGAGAATTTCAAAGGTAGCTGGCCAATGATGTAATTGTTTAAGAAAGATAAGAAATTTGATCGGATCAAGGTTGTGAAGCCGGGCTTCCAGGAATTGAAGAAGAGATTAGTGAAAACACCAAATTTTATGTCCTGTATTGGAAGATTTAAGTCTAGCCAGATGCATCTTGCCAAAAGTACTAGTGAGTTTTGATTCAAGAAGGAAAGTTGTATTATGCCTCGAGACAACTCAAACTCATGAACAATTATCCTACTCATGACTTAGGAGTTAGCCTCCTTGTCCATGCACTCCAAAACATGTGGAGAGCATTATCTTGGGAAAACGGTGGAAGTGTCTTAGGATCACAAAGTTTGAAATATATCTTCACTCGTAAAGAAATCAATATGAGATAAAGAAGATGGCTGGTTTCATCAAGGACTATGACTTGAGTTTGCAATACCATCCCAGAAGAAAATGTTGTATGGATGTGCTTTGGAAGTGTAAGGTTTATGTGGAATGGTCACTTAAGGGAGAATTGCTACATGATCATGTGCCCAATTAAAGATCTCTGTGATTGGAGATAGTGCCCCAAGGATATCTCTCATGCCATTAGGATGTCTTAACCCACATTGTTGGATGACCAAAGAATCCCAAAAGTTGACAAAGTAAATTGAGGAGATTAAAGGAAAAATTAGCATAAGGCAAAAGAATTCCAAGGAAGACGTAATTGTAATTTTTATGCTATGAAACAAAGCATTCAAGATCCGGAGCTCGTAAACCCATTCTGTGAAGCACGAACTCACCATTCCATGCATCCGTAACACCAAAATAGCATGGATGGGTGAGATTTTGTGGAATAATCAAGAAGGATATTATGGAACATATTGCCTTGTGTGATGTGTGTAGTTGAGTTACAGGAAACATCAGAAACCGGCATGATTATTGCAACCACTACCTATTCCTGATTGGAAGTGGATAAGATTATATGCATTTTATCATCGGATCGCCAATGACTCAGATCCGATATTATTACATTTGGGTTATTGTAGATCACCCAACTAAAGTGGCTCATTTACACCGAAGACTACTTACAAGTGCTAAGTTAGCCAAGATCTATGCGAATGTGATTGTATGTCTCCATGGAGTACCTAAGAGTATTGTGTCTCGATAGAGGAACCTACTAATTTCATTTTGGCAACAAATCTACGAGTCATTGGGAACAATATTGGAATTCAGCACAGCCACCCCTGCACTAATGGATGCATGGTAAAGGACCAATCAACTTGAAGATATGTTGAGGGCATGTGCCCCATACTATGGTGCTGTGCTGGGACGAAAGTCTACCTTATGCAGAAATTCTTCACAATAGCTACTGTCAGCATTGAGATGGCACCATTTGAATTTCATGGAAGGAAGTGTACTACCTACTTGGTGAGTCAAGGAGAAAGAAATTTGTTGCACCAGAACTGATTAAGTAAGCTGAAGAGAGAAAGTTAAATTGTAAATACATTGAAGATAAACACACCTGTATAAAAGAGCCAAGTGATCCAGCATAGAGAAGTCACCATGAGGTGTGAGGAGTTTATCTTAGAGTCTCACTACTTCGTGGTGTGAAGAGATTTGAACAAAGGAAGCAACGAAGGCATGTTGACCATTCAAGATTTTGAGCCATAGGTGAGGAAGTGTCTTTATGAGATTGAATTACCCCATCATTGTGCAGGGTCACAGCCGTGTTCTATGAGCTACTAAAGAACGCCAACCTAGATGGAAGAAACTGAAGGATACTATACCTTTGGAAGAGGTTCAGTTGAGAGTGATCTCACCTATGAGGAGAAACCTATCAAGATTCTTGAGACTGAAAAGAGTTACTCTTGACTAATGCTATTAAATTGCAAGTACAAATGGAATCATCATACCAAGAAGAAGCAACTTGGGAAAGAGAATATATCTTCGGAGAAAAGACGCACCCCACACTTCCATTTCTGCTAGAAGTTAATCCAATATCGAGGGGCAAGATTCATCTTAAGGGGGTTATATTTGTAATATCCCAAAAATCATGAATGTAAAAGCATGTATTGCATTTCATATTGTCATAGCATTTAGAGTTAGAACAAACATTTCAAAGTTTGACCAAACACAACCATTTATATGCCCACTTTAAATTGATATGAGAATGGTTTTGTTTTTGTTTCAGTGACCAAGGCTTGTTTCAGAAAATGAGACTGACACACATTTGAGTGCAAGGATCACACCACAAAAATAAACAAAATATTTGAAATCAACCTTATTTGAATTAGGGTTTGAAACCATTCCTGAAAAATCAAATAGAAAAAGAAAAGACAAAAGGAAAAAATAAAACAAGGTTGACCTTTGAGCCCAGCTCCAAATCAGGCCGAAAAATCCCACTGTCCATTCCCTCCTATCACCACGCCACTCACCTCAGAAGCCATCAAGCATCGGGCCGAGCCAACAACAGTCATGAAAGGATCGAGTGGGCACCTAGAGGGGGGGATGAATAAAAGTACTAATTTTTTCTCTTTTTTTCAAATTAGGGTTTGACAAGGTAAATTCTTCTATATAATGCAAATTAAGGTGAATTTCACTATATGACAAACAAGCACTAGCTAACATAAAATGCAAGAAAAGTAAGAAGCGCGGTAAAGGATAAGTAACCAAAGGAGGACGTATGGAGACATGTTGGATTTGTTTCAGAAGTTCCTTCCTTTTGAGGGAAGCACGCCCACGCTTCAAACCACCAACACCATTTAGAGGTATCCCTTGTTCTCCTACGAATCACACATCAACGGATCAATCCACCTTCCATTATATCAGAACCTTCAAGGTGAAGTATCACACTTTATGTTTGGGGCACATCCACAACTTAATTGGAGACTCCTGTAACACAAGCAAGTGTCAAGACAATCAAAGACAAGCTTGTAAGAACTAAACGACAACTAGGGTCGAAAAACACTAGGAGTGCGACTCATGAATGAGGGGGAATGAAGATCTCTTTTGCCAAGTAGTGTATCAAGGCCTCCTCCTACGATTCCCCAAAGATCAAAGATTTGGGTGGTGGATTGAAGAGATCTTGGAGATTTGTAGTGGCTCTAATGGCAGGCCTTAATGCAAATGAGAAGCTTGGGTCCCAAGGTAGTGAAGGCATTTATAGCTCCAGATCCAACTGGATCATGGAGATTTAATGCAGCAGTAGTACCGAAGTTCATAAATCTAGTGATGGTACGAAAATGGGTCGCTGTCAAAAGTGTACTAACCCCTGCAGGGTGTATAATCTAATCGATTAGCCGTGTCCCCGGTTATGGACAACTGAGTTGCTTGATAATGATTCCATGACATGTTTCTCGCTCATTCTAATTTCATAATTGTTTTAATCTTGTTGGGTTAACTTAATTGGGATCTTTTCAAAGAAAATCAAAAACTGTTTATGAAAGTAGGACAAAGGTATTTGCAAATGCAAGCCAGACACAGCTCCACTTGCCAAATATGCATGTAGATGTTAGTACTATTGCCTCCATTTACTAGCTCTACTTGCCATACATTCCATGTATTAACCCTTGAAATTTGCTACATTTCATGTTACGAGTTATTCGGTCTGATGTCGATATAGGCCACGGTACTCCACTCGGCACTTGTTCACTTATGGGCAATTTGAAGAATGGAGGATTTACTTTATTTATGTTGCTACCTGAATAATTTGAGCTAGCCTTGAGCTAAGCTTTTATTGTAATAATGGTACTCTGGATCTTCGTTATTTTTGATACACGGATATTTTGCTATGTTATTCATCTTATTCTATTGTGGGCCAATGAACCGATCCAGGGATTGGCATGTCACATAGAAGCCACGGTCTTTTCAGAACCGGGGTGTTACACAAGGCAAGCAGACAATGAGCATCTCAGCGATGTTTTTATTTGCTATTTGCATAGGTTTTTATTGAGGATGCTTCACAGATTGCTCATTATGGTGATGCTGCAAGTTTTCACCATGATTAGGCATGGCTTAGGCTAGCGGCCCAGGCGTTTCCCTAACACAAAATACATAACTCCATGGACTTACAAGCTCCCTTTTTATTTCACACTGGCGACATCCATAGACAAAATAATATGATATCAACTGTGAACAAAATACAAGTGCAATGTTGAAAACGTTCCCCATGACAACATGGTTCTGCAAATTCCAACGTATAAGTGCAAGCATATATAACATAAATGACACAATGGTGCAAGTTTATTAGGGTCAAGAAATATAAGGTGTGCCATCAAGTTTGTGAGAGCTTTAATCACTAAGTTTTCACATAACAAAATATTTTTTAAATTGGAAGATAAATGAAAACAAGAATATACTTAGAATGGTGTACCACACCATGCATAGGAGTTTATATTGGACACTTTGGAATAAATTGGTTTCTTGGTAGTTGGAAGCATGAGTAGAGCTTACTCATACAAGTGGAGGCTAGCAAAAGACTAGGAGCAACCAACTAAGAGAGCAATAATGGCCAAAATCATGCAGTGTGATAAAACATTACTAATCAAAGCATAGAGTGGTACTACAAGTCAAGTACTAAATGATAATAGAGGCTATGGTGACTTGTTCATAGTCATAACATGGCGTGAGCATGTGCCAAGTAAACTCAAACAAAGCATCAAAGGAGAAAACCACAACACTATGCTTTTGTATGTTAAAACAACGCATGATTCTTTCAAGGCACACTAAGCAATCCCAATTGTTTGGAACAAGTCATGCTGCAGAAATAATCACTAAGCATAAGGTCAAAACAACACCTAGCATGGCATGCTAAAGTCTAAGTCACAATCAAAGCAAGCTCCTCTTGCACTATTCAAGCAAGAACTTTCTACTCCTTTCCAACACCAATCAACTTATTTGAAACAACACAGCGAGAACGGGGGTCCAAACTACTTTATGCAAGCAAACTAAACAAACTAAGCAAATCAAACAAAAACTAAGACGCTCCAAGAACAACACAATAGTGCATGAAACAATAAAAATGAAGTTTATCGATGAAGAAGGGGATGCCTTGGGCATCCCCAAGCTTGGGCTTTTATCCATTCTTCATCTCATTACATCATTCTCTCTCTACACCTGAAATTTTTCCTTCATACAAAACTTCACACAATCTTCATTAGCAACATTAGAGTATTCAAAAGATAATAGACCCTTGGTTTAGCTTTAGAACAGAAAATAATTTCACTAAAAACACAAACTACTGTAGCAACTCCTTCAAAAAGCTCAATTTCCTAAAAAAGAACCCAAAAAGGAATCAATAAAAAGCAAATGCAAATAATGGGAGAAATCTATCAAAACAGACCAGCAGGTCGAAACCGATTTTTTTGAAGACCTTATGTTGATCAAATCAAAAAGTGTTGAACTAACTAAAGTTAGCTAACATACTGGGGGATTTATTCGTAAATTTTCATCTCAATCCGACTAACAGAGACTCTTCACAAATTTTTATGGTGGAGGACAGAAATCTGTTTTGTGACAGCAACTCCCCAAATCTTAATTCCCTCTAATTAGAGGTCATTCTTGGCACAAAAAGCAAAAAAAAGGATAAGGAGAGGATTACTGAAGTAATAACTTCCAAGAATCAAGAAAACTCTTGGGTTATCTCCCAACAAGTACTTTTTAACGCCTTTAAGTTATGCACAAGAAGCAAGAAATCAAGTATTTTCAAATGAAGAAGCATTAACATCAAACCTTGCTTTCAAAGGAGGAGAAAAAAGAAACTTCTCTCTCCTCATAGGGAAGTCCTCAATACCTTTCTTAAATGGAAATTGATATTTAATGGTGCCTTCTTTCATATCAATGATGGCACCAACTGTTCTAAGAAAAGGTCTTCCCAAAGTAATAGGACAAGAAGCATTGTATTCAACATCCAAAACATAGAAATCAACAGGGACATAAGCATTGTTAACCATAATGAGAACATCATTAATACTCCCCATGAGTTTCTTCTTAGCATTATCATTAAGTGGCACATCCAAATAATAATCTTCCAAAGGTGGCAAATCAAGCATTTCATAAATCTTCCTAGGCATAATAGAGACACTAGAACCAAGGTCATATGAAGCTTTGAGATCAAAGTCATGCAGTTGCATATTAATAATGGGTTCCCAACTATCTTCTACTTTCCTAGGAATAGAAGCTTTGTGTTTCAACTTCTCTTCCTTAATTTTAACAAGAGCATCTGTAATATGTTTGGTGAAAGCAACATGCATATCACTAGCATCAGGACTTCTAGCAAGCTTTTGCAGGAACATAATCACTTCAGAAATATTGCAACCATCAAGATCAAAATCAAACTTAACATCACTAGTAGTAGGCTCATTGGTCTTAGGCATTGTAGGAGGAGGAATAGGGACTTCTTGTGGTTTAGTGGCATCCATATTGGTGGTGATGGTGCACACACTATTGTTTCTATCAATTTCAGCTTCCCTTTCCCATTTAGCATGAAGTTGGGCTAAAAATCTAACATTTTCATCAATAGTAACTTGTATAGAATGAGTAGCAGAAAAGGTACTTTCCATGGTTTCAGGTTTAGCAGCCATTTTATTAATCAAAGAGGATTGTGCTTTAGACAAAGAGGAAATATTTTTCTCAACATTCAAAAGCTTTTCCTCCACAGTCTTGTTGAAGGTGGTTTGTTTACTAATATAGTCTTTGAGCATGACTTCAAGTTCAAAGGGGGCACTTCTAGTATTATTGTAGGATTTTCCATAGGTATTGCCATTATTAGGAGGATAATGCCTATAATTGTTGTTACTACCAAAATTATTCCTATAGGCATTGTTGTTTCTAATGAAGTTCACATCAACTTGCTCTTCTTGAGCAACCAAAGAGGATAAGGGAACATTATTTGGATCTAAAGGAGCTTTCCATTAACAAGCATAGCCATGATAACTTCAATATTATCACTCAAAGAGGAGGTTTATTCAACAGAATTTACCTTCTTACCATGTGGATCTCTCAGTGTGCCATTTAGAGTAATTAACCATCATATTATCAAGGAGTTTTGTTGCAGCACCCAAAGTGATGGTCATAAAGGTACCTCCAGCAGCTGAATCCAACAGGTTTCTTGAAGAGAAGTTCAAACCTTGTGAAGACGTCCTTAGCCTCCCCGGCAACGGCGCCAAAAAATCTTGATGGCGCTGCGTCAACGTGGGAGCGCTTCGTCGGGAAACCCCAAGAGCAAGGTGTGATGCAGCATAGCAACAAGTCTTCCCTCGATAAGAAACCAAGGTTATCGAACCAGTAGGAGTAAGAAAACGTCTCAAAGGTGTTGCAATCAACTTGGAAACCTGCACAACACAAACTCAAGACTTTGCCCCAACGAACAGTGAGGTTGTTAATCTCACCAATTGCTGTAACAAAGGATTAACTGTATGGTGTGGAAGGTGAAAGTGGTTTGCAGAAAGTAAACAGTAACCGTGGAAGATGTATCAATGGTAAAGATTGGACCGGGGTCCATAGTTCACTAGAGGTGTTCTCCTTAAATAAACAAACATGGCATGCTGGGTAAATAAATTACAGCAGGACAATTGATAGGTCTGAGCAAGGCATAACAATGCAATACTAGACATAAAGATCCTATGAGATTCGATTGGGAAATACAACAAGATACATAGACCGCCATCCAACTGCATCTATGACTAGAAGTCCACCTTTGGGTTATCATCCGAACCCCCTCCAGTATTAAGTTGCAAGCAACAAACAACTGCTTTAAGCAAAGTGTGTAAGGTAAACAATCCACTTGTTCCATGAACAAGAGACCGTTGTTTTCTCCCTAGTGGCAACAACACATCTACAAACTTAGAGATTTATGTCACTTCCCTTGATTAAATAGAGGCATGAACCCACTATCGAGCATAAATACCCCCTCTTTGAGTCACTAGCAACTACTTGGCCAAGTTAGCTACTAACAACGAAGAGCATGCAAGATCACAAACAACACAGACATGATAGAATCAATAAGGCAAAATCATTAATCAATCTAACATAGTAATCTCAATATCCATCGGATCCCCGCAAACACAACATGCATGATTATAAATAGATGAGATCTTGATCATGAACAGAGCTCATAAGATCTAGACATGAAAGCACAAATGAGGAAATACAGCCATCTAGATACTACATGGACCCGTAGTCCAAGGTGGAACTACTCACTCTTCATACCGGAGGCTGGGCATGATGAATAAGAAGGCCTCCGGGATGATCTCCCCTCCGGCAGGGTGCCAGGAAGAGCTTCAGTTCCCTCCGATCTAGGGACGATGGTGGCGGTGGCTACAGACGGTTCGTGGAATATTGATCGGGTACTTAGGGTTTAGGCATCGGGGGCTTCTTATAGGCGAGGTTGGGAGGCGGCCAGGGGGGGTCACACCCTGCCCAGACGCGGCCTAGGGTGGGCCCGCGCCGAGGGGTGCGGCCGTCCTGTGGCTCCCATCCGTCTCTCCTCTGGACTCCATGTTCTCCTTGATAAAATATTGACTTTGGCTTTTATCCCGTCCAATTCCGAGAATATTTCCTTACTAGGTTTTCTGAAACCAAAAACAGCAGAAAACAGGCAACTGACACTGTGGCAATTTGTTAATAGGTTAGTACCAGAAAACATATAAAAAGCACTTTAAAGTGTGGACAAAGAAAAACAAAGTAGATACTAAACAAGCATGGAACATCAAAAATTATAGATACGTTTCCGACGTATCAATATCAAAAGAATTTAAAACATTTTTTTTGGGTGTATACAAGAAGTGTGTTTATGACCCCTAAAACTTTCAGAACAAAATTCGAAATATGCACATAGAAACAAAAAAGAAAAATTTCTATGAAAATAGTGTAAGTTTGTGTTTTTGTCTTTTTGTGACACTAAGCATGTTGTTTTGTGTTTTTGTCTTTTTGTGACACTAAGCATGTTGTCTTTTTGTTTCTATGTTTTCCGAATATTGTCCTGCAAATTATAAGAAATGTAAAATACAAAACTTATATACATACACAGAATTATTTCACTTTCTGTTTAAACTTTGTTTTTAATAATTGTAAAAAATGCTACCGCAGTATACATAAGGTGTGGCATCACTAGATTTTTTTCTAGAAAACGAGTTGAGGACCATCCGGGATGGTTTTTTAGGATAGCCACCGGGACAGATGGTCTGTTTGGGTCCATGTGACACTTAGCCCAACTCCAACGGTTGCTGCAAACGGATCCCGCCTGTTTGATTCTATCCTTCCGGACTGAGTCCACGGCCCAACGTGCACCGCAAATCGATATCCAGTCTCAGACCCGTCCGTTTTGGCGCAAATCGGACCAAAAAGTTGAGCTTGGTTTGTGGAGGCTCGGACTGCCCGCGCGTCCGAACCGGTCCTCATCTAGGTCCGCGCGGCATACACACTTACTAATAACTTGCTTTCATTAAATAAATCTACTAAGCACTCAGGCCCGTGCATAGAAACACTTAGTTCTTAAATTAAACTAATCTACTAAGCATCGGCCTCCTGCGGTGGCGCGCGAGGGTCTCCGTCTCCGCCCGGCCGTCTTTGGGGATGCGCGGTTGCGCGCCACTCTGGCCTCCCGTTTGGCGGCGGCCGCCGCCACCTCCTCTTGGGCTGCCTCCGCCACCACAGCATGCAAGGCAACCGCCTCCTCCAGCACCTCCACCAGCACCTCCCGTTTGGCGACTGCCTTGAACAAGACGTTGTCCAAGGCCGCGGCCTCCGCCGTCTCCTGCGCGTCCTACAGCTGCCGATCCTCCTCCAGCATGGCCTCAGCGGCGACCCGGGCGGTCTGCTTGACCTCCATCGATTCCTTCGCTTCCCGCTCGTTGAGGTCATCGATGGCCGCTACCGCCTTCCTCACCACCTCCTTAGCCTCCAGCCGCAGCCGTTCGGCGGCCTCCCTGGCCTTGAAGGCCCGGTAAAGCTCGCGAACGTACTTCTGTAGGACGTAGTGTGTTGCGTCTGCGCTATCGACTTCGCCCTATGCCTCCTCCGTCTCCGCCACCAACTCCGCCTCGCTAGCCACCAACTCTCACATGTCCTCCTCGTCGCCCTCCGAAGATTCATTGGCGCCTAGGGGAAGGGAAAGGGGAAGAAGGGGGTACGCGGCGAGGGCGAATTTGCTGAGCTCGGCCCAGGTCACAAGGAGGCTGTTTGGCATAGCGAGGGAGGAAACATCAAAGAAAGGGTTGATGTTGGTTGGTGCTCCGTCCCGGCGGCCGGCCCCTTTTTATATTCGTGGGGCGGGCTTCGACAGGAACAACGAGCCGAGTGGCACGGCCTAGGCGAGAAAGGCCAGGGCCAGCGGGTAAAAACTGGAGTCTTGGCAGGAAAATCGTTGGCTACCATTAGCGCTGAGACTACCATCAGCTTGAGCTTAATAGCTCCCCAGATACAAGTGCGTGTATATGAGGTAGCCAGCTAGGGGCACAAGCCATCGCAAGCTGGCTGAGCCCGAACAGCCCGTTCTCGCCCGTGTATACGGACCCAAAAAAAAACGAGCGATGTCTAAAATGCAGAGGACCGTTAGAAATACAGGAGACCGTTAGAGTTAGCCTTACAGGCTCAGGTTGAAATTCCGTTGACATCAAGAGGTTGATGGATCGCTTGGGCTGGACTCCCCGGCCCGGGCGGAAGCGAGCAGAGCAAGGCTCGTCGTCGTCTTCTTCCCGTCGCTCGTCTCACTCCTCTTCTCCCCTCTCCACGCCCGCCACCTAAAAATAACACGAGGCCCGCGTAGCCACCGCCTCCATGCATCTCGCGCGCTCTTTTCCCTCCCGTCCTCACCTCATCACCGTCCCTCTCCTCTCCTCGCCGTCCCCCCGATGCTGGGCGGCTTATACCCACCGCATGCCCGTCTCCGCCGCTCCGTTTCACCTCGATTTCCATGTCTATCCGCACCCCCAATGCCGCGTCAGACCCAGGTAAACTCACTTCCCCGGTCGCCTTTCTTGGTTCTTGGTTTATTTCGTCTTCTTTTTATGCTCTGTCGATTGGCTTATTGGTCGATTCTTGGATGGTTACGGCGCAGCGAGGCGGCGCGCGGAAGCCGTCGGTTGGCTGCGCGGGGTATTCCCTGACGCCCCTCTTCCGACGCCGTCTGACGCCTCCGACAACGACCTGCACGCCGCGCTCTCCTGCGGCAGGCTGCTCTGCGCACTCCTCAGGAAGATCTGCCCCGGGGCCCTGCTGGATGACGCCTCCACGGACAATGTAGGCAGGTTCCGCGCTGCCGTCGAGCGGATGGGCGTGCCCACCTTCAGCGCCTTCGACCTCGAGAGGGTTGGTTTATTGCTAGTAACTCTTCTTTCGGGGACTGCGCCGCCACGCTAATAAATTGGTTGACATTGCTGCCGATGCATCCATCCAGGGTCAAATGGAAGCTGTTGTGAACTGCATTATTGCCCTCAGGGATCGGTTCGGATCACGCATCGGCGAAGAACGCGGCTTTAGTTTCCTCACCAGAGGCGATAGCGAAGGAGGCAGAAAGCACATGGAGGCCAAGCTGCAAAGAGTGCTCACCAGTCCGATTATGTCAGGTGACAAGTGTCTGTCTTGTATTTGTACTTGCAGTGATATTATGAAATTGTGAATACCTTGAATTGCCAATTGGAACATCTTTTGCCATCTTTCTATTCAGAACCGTCCAGTCCTTCATTAGGGGCCGATCTGTATTCTTCGTCGGGGGTATTTCAGATGAAACAAGGGGCGTATCCTGATCTTCCTGGCTGTAAAGTTTCAGACTTGATGAAATCCTCCAGCTTGGATGTAAGTACAATGCTGTAGACTTATTCGCAAAAAAAAAGTACTAATGCTGCAAACTTGCACTTAAAAAAAGATACTACCTCTTATAAAAAAAAGATACTACCTCTGTTCCAAAATGTAAGCCTTTTTAGCAGTTCCTCGTGTTTGACAAACCAACACATTTTGCAGAATGCACCCACTCAGTCACTTTTGGGAGTCGTGAACAGCATTGTTGATGAGAGCATCGAGAGGAAGAATGGACAGATACCTTATGTAGGCCCCTCAGAAAGCAATATAGTTAGTTTGTTGTCTACATATTTAAGAGGTCTGTTCCTGTACGTGTTAACATCTTTCCTTGTGTAAATGAATGCAAACATTTCATTGTAGCGCATTGCTTGCATGCTGAGGAAGGTCATAGTTGAAATTGAGCGGCGCATGTCTTCTCAGGCCGGGCATATACGAAATGTAAGAAAATAGTTATTCATATTTATTCTGTGTTGAGTAGTCCCTTTGTGATCTCTTACTTGTGTGCAGCAAAATAACCTGATTAGAGCTCGCGAAGAGAAGTATCAGTCAAGGATAAGAGTGCTAGAGGCACTAGCAGGTGGGGCAAGCGGGCAAACACAAGTAAATTCTAGCACCTTCTTTGAGTGCTTTTGCTAGAATTTTTATATACTGCAAGTAAATTCTTAAGGATAAGCTTTAGAGATCCTCTTGTCTCCATTAAATTGCAAAATAATTGACACACTGAGAATAACCACCGCACTCAATTTGTTTATTTCTATACCGAAGCTTAAAATGACGGCGAGGATGGTTGACTTTCTTGTTCAATCTGTAAATAATGAGAATTCATGCACTTGAATGACTATCTTTAGCATCAATGTAGCTAGTTGATCTGTTTCTTTATGAAAGCCCACTCTTATCATGCAGATGGAGAAAGATAAGCTAAAAGACAAAGGACAACTACCAGAGGAAGATATGGCTAGGCTGATGAAATGCCAAGAAGATGTTATTAGATTGATGAAAGAAAAGGAAGATATGGTTAGGTTGCTGAAGGAGAAGGATGATATGGTTAGATTGTTGAAGGAGAAGGAAGATATGGTTACATTATTGAAGGAGAAGGAAGATATTGTTGACTTGAAAAATGTCAAGGTTGAAGAAAGACAACTAATAGCAGATGAAGGAAAAGATAGGTTACTTATGGAGAAGGATGATAGTATAGTTAGATTGAAGGAGAAGCAAGAGATGGTTAGGTTGTTGAAGGAGAAGGAAGATATGGTTAGTTTGTTGAAGGCGAAGGAAGATATGGTTGACTTAAAAAAAGTCATGGTTGAAGAAGCACAAAGAATAACATATGAAGGAAAAGATAGGTTACTCAAGGAGAAGGATGATATTATAGTCCGATTGACAAAGGAGAATGAAGAGATGGTTAGACTGATGAAGGAGAAGGAAGATATAGTTAGGTCCATAGAGAGAGAAGATATGACCAGGTTGGAAGATGGCAGTATTAAGGAAAAAAAGCAAACAACAAATGATGGTAGCGATAGGTTGATTGCAGAGAAGAACACTATCGTGGTTAGGCTGATAGAGGAGAAGGAAGAGATGATTAGGTTGCTGAAAGAGAAGGAAGATTTAATTCTATTAATGAAGGAGAAGGAAGATAAGGTTGACTTGAACAAGGGCACATCTGAAAGCATGAAGCAATCAACCGACGAAGATGCACGTACATCAGTTCAGGAGAAGAGTGACATAATTAGGTTGATGAAGGAAAATGAGGATTCGAACAATACAACTATGAAACTTAAGCTGGAATTAGAAGCATTAAGATCGTTACATGAGGAGAACTGCAAGTTGTTAGAATCTAAGAACGAAGATATGGTTAAGCTTCTTGCAGACAAGGAAGACAGTGCTAGTATAATTTTGCAACTCAGACAAGACAGATCAACTAAGGAGAATGACGAAATTATTAGGTTGATGAAGGAAAAAGAGGATGGTAATAACATAATTGTGAAAGTTAACCTGGAAACGAAAGCATTACGATCATCATATGAGGAAGCCTGCAAACTGTTGGAATCCAAGGAGAATGATGTAGTTAGGCTTCTTGCTGATAAGGAAGAAGCCTGCAAACTCTTAGAATCTAAGGAGAAGGATGTAGTTAGGCTTCTTGCTGATAAGGAATACAATGCTAGTATAGTTCTGCAACTCAGGCAAGAGCTTGAAGCAGCAAAAGGGGTGCATGAGACACGTTGTCAGCAATTAGAGACCAGAGCTTCCCAACTAAAAGAGAAGTTGGAACAGAGGATAAAGGAAGTAGAGCTCATGTTAGAAAATTCTATCAAGAGTAGAAGAGAAATTGAGGTAGTACTGAAATCTAAAATCCAATTCTGGGAGCAGAAAGAAATAGTGGTCAACCAATTTGTGGGTCTACAAATACAAAACGTTCAGGTATTAGTCAAATGAATCCCTTCTCTTACTTTCCTCGGGGAGTTTCTAAATTTTACAGTTATGTAAATAGTGTTTTGTTTTATCAGGATTTGAGGCTATGTTCTGTTTCAGTTAGGCATGAAATTCAAAATTGTCAAAAAAGATGGCTTGAAGAACTAGCTGGTCTGGGTAAGAATGAACCCTGTGAGTAGTTATGAATTATCTTTTACCAAACTTTCATCAATAAATCCCAAGTAATATTATACCTT
Organism: Avena insularis; assembly: GCA_023614405.1. Lineage (NCBI taxonomy): Eukaryota > Viridiplantae > Streptophyta > Magnoliopsida > Poales > Poaceae > Avena > Avena insularis. The sequence goes on along the minus strand of CM042695.1, from coordinate 150,085,782 downwards.
TTTATATAGGACAAGACCTTAAGGTGGTAACCAATACCGCAGAAAAGTATCATGCAGCTCTTACAGAAAACAGGAAATTATTCAATGAAATCCAGGAACTTAAAGGTGCCACTTTTGTACTATAATCATCAGTCCATTTTGCTTTGTTATCTATATTAACTTCAGGTAGTACAGCTAAAAACATTAGCTTAACATAGTATTAATGAGTAGGAAATATCAGAGTCTTATGTCGGATAAGACCTTTTCAACCTGGGGAGAACGAGAAATCCAGTTCAGTTGAATATATTGGCGAAAATGGTGAACTTGTTTTGTCAAACCCTACAAAACCGAAGGAAGGGAGCAAGAATTTCACATTTAACAAAGTTTTTGGCCCTAACACTACACAAGGTGCTCATAGCAATGAAATCTATGCAACTTACCTTCTTTGAGTTCCGATTTATGATATAACAATGCATTTATGTAGTTTTGGATAGCATAATTTGGTTTCTTATCTCCATATTTCCTTAACAGATATGGTCTTCAAGGACATCCAGCCTCTAATTAGATCAGTTCTTGATGGCTACAATGTTTGCATTTTCGCATATGGTCAAACTGGATCAGGGAAAACATACACTATGGTATGAAACTCTCGGAACGCGAACTTTAGCATTTTGTTTCTGTTTGCATGGGAGAACTAACAATGTTTCTCTACAGTCAACGATGCTTATAATACCTTGTTTCTATTGATTTGTTAGATGGGCCCTGAAAAGGCATCTGAGAAGGAATGGGGCGTCAATTATAGAGCACTAAATGACCTTTTCAATATCTCCCATTATCGACAAGATACAATCACGTATGAACTTAGTGTTCAAATGATTGAGATCTACAATGAGCAAATCCGTGATCTCCTTATTGTTGGTGGTGTGCAGAAGAAATATCCTTTTTTGTGTCCAAAACTGCATTACTTTAGGCTTCCACTGGATATAGTATTTGTGCATGTTTTCTTCATGTTCTACGTTAGCCATTGTTTTATGCATTTGGGATGTCTCTGGCAATTTTATTAGCCAGAAATTTAGTTGAGACTTTAATTGGGCATAGTATCTTGTGTCTCCAAATTCTAACAACTAACCCATGGTTGCAACTTTAGTTGGGTACAACATAGTCAGTGCCCAGTATTCATGGGATTGTATTGTCATAGTCTTGCTTGTAGGAATTCAATCAATTGCTTTTTTTGCAGACTGAAACATCCCTGTTTTTCTTAACTTGCACACAATAGGGATTCAGAATACCATCCAGCCCAACGGAATTGCTGTCCCTGACGCAACGATGTGTCCTGTACACTCAACTTCTCATGTTATTGAGCTAATGCAAACTGGGCACGGCAATAGAGCCATGAGTGCAACAGCTTTAAACGAGAGAAGCAGCAGATCTCACAGGTAGGTCAACTGTGTCACTTCTCTTTTTTTGTGTGGGAAAAAACCTCCTTATTAGCGGGTAATCTTGCAGTGTTGTGACCATTCATGTTCGAGGCCAGGATCTAAAAACTGGGAACACTTTACGTGGCGCTCTACACCTTGTGGATCTTGCTGGAAGTGAGAGGGTGGACCGCTCTGCGGTTACAGGAGACAGGCTCAAAGAAGCACAACACATTAACAAATCTCTTGCTGCTCTTGGAGATGTTATATTTTCTTTATCACAGAAGAATGCCCATGTACCATACAGAAATAGCAAGCTTACACAAGTCTTGCAAACTTCACTGGGTATTCTTCTTCACTAAAAACTAATTTTCGTTACATGATTACATGTTCTATATAGATTCATGACATGGAAAGTTTCCATATGCAGGCGGACATGCAAAGACACTAATGTTTGTGCAGGTCAACCCAGATGTTACATCTTATACAGAGACCTTAAGTACTCTTAAATTTGCGGAGCGTGTGTCTGGGGTGGAACTAGGTGGTGCAAGGGCCAATAAGGAGGGAAAAGAAGGCAAAGATGTCAGAGAATTGATGGATCAGGTAATATACTCAGGATACTCCCCACAATACCAACACATGCACATACACAGTATTAAGTCCACCAAATACAGAGTGATATTGCAACCTAGCAGCATAACTATCTAATGATCTTGGTAATACTGAGGCGTGCAAATAAATTAAGGATGTCATACTGGGACGACAAAATTCAAAACAGTATATCATGTGACACAAGATTATTTTCATAATTTAATAGTATAGTTGCAGTTGTTGACATTAATGTTTCACCTTGCAGCTTTCGATGCTCCAAGATACTATTTCAAAGAAAGATGATGAAATCGAACAGCTGCAGCTACTCAATACTAGCTCCTCCAAACTGAAGTCCAACAGACAATCTAGTTCCCTATTGAAGCATTCTTCGTCTTCTCCGGGCATAACATCACTAGCAAAGGTCTCTAGTGTTGGCAGCGGAGCTGCTTCTGATCTTGATAACTTCTCTGATATTAGTGACAGGCAATCTGAAGCTGGGTCCATGCTCTCCATTGAACCTGAGGTTTCTGTTCTTGGTGATGTTGACTCCGATGGAAGGTTAAGTGATGCATCTGATGGAGGTAATTCCACCGGTGCAGAAACTGACAGTTCAGTAAGCAGCGCGGTGGACCAAGGGCAAGAGAAAACTCCCAGCCCCGCGAAAGAGCGGTTGTGCGTATTTCCAGTTCTCCTTAGTCTCAGATAATAGTTTCATTCATTTGACATCTTAATTTTGTTTCCATTAAGGGGAACTTTTTCCATGGTTGTAGCGCTTGTTTGGTGACATCTACTCTTTTTTTTTCTTCATGTAGGACAAAAGCGGCATCTCGTGTTCAGAAGTTGGCAGTCCCAAAAGCATCAGGCTTGCGGCCTAAACCAAGGGATCCTCCTGTTCCTAAACCCTCAGGTAAGATTTATCTAAGTTTGCATTCGGATTATAACTTAATTTTCTGAAAATGTCTTATATCCACATTCTCGATATTCCGTGGTTAACATTTTTCTGCAATGATATTCTACATCCTTTTTTCCCATTGTTATTGCAGTGCCGACAGGGGCGCGAAGAAGTACCACCCAAGCAACTCCATCGGGGAGGGCTACTAGTACTTCAAAACGAGGACCATAGATCAAGTTTGGCTAAACCATTTCGCACCTTACCTTAAGTAGCTCAGTAGAAGTTGTATATTATACGAGTGTGTCTAGCTTGATGTAATTATGTCCATTGAGTTACAAATTAGACAGGCAGAAAAAATTGGTGCTGTGAATCTCTCATGTTTTATTCACAAGATATTGATCTTTTCTGCATGACAGCGGGAATGTGCATATCATATGTGGAAAGATACTAAATCATTCCAATTTAATTGCTTGATCTCTTCTGCACGGCACAGCTGGATGATTTATAGCACCGGATCTCCCTTCTCTCAATCTCTCTTTATACAGGGCTCACGTGCGTCGATAGCAAATCATCAATCTTCTACTAGTACAGTAGAACAAATATTTTCTCATCCATCAGACAAGCTTCGATCAAGTAGTGTTGTATACGAGGAAGTACTGTCTATACATTGGCTACGCTTGCGCAAGGTAACTAGTCGTTCAAACTCAAGAATTTTTAGTCCATGTTTATTATGCACACGTAATATTTATTTAATATTCCCTTGGTAGGATGTATATTGCCATTTTTTGTCGGATTTTTTGTTGATCAATCTCAAATAACTGCATAACAATGTTTTGTTTGTTGTTCTATAGGCCGAATCACTGGCACGGATAACGAGAGGATCAATGTTCCAAGTGGGCTGTGCTTTTACCAGAAAGGGTGCAAACGTGTTTGCTTCTGTTGCCTTGTGAATGATTCTTGCTACGGGACTGAGCAGGATTGCAGGAGGGAGTGTGAAAAATCCTGTACCGAAGACAGCAGAGTGGCTACGGGAGCTCTGCCCCCTTTTCCTTGCCTAGTCTTTGTTTATTTATCCCAAGACATAATGCGTGATGTGCGCACGAATAGTTTGCAATAAGAATAATACTCTACCAGTTGTTCCTCGTTGATTGGACATGTTGGATTTAAAATTTAAAATTTCGCCACTTATTGTGTGATGATCGCTTGTTTTGGTGAAACCTTAATTAAGATTACGTGCACGTGCAACCAAATATATCACTGCTACTAGCCTAGAAATTTCCGAGGTATCCATAGGTCCGTCGTATTGGGGTATCGTCATAGTGCTACCTATTTTTTTAAAGTTTTTTTTGAACAGCGAAGGCCCCGAAGAACCAAGTGCTTTCATTCATGTGGTGGCATACAAATTACAAAAAGGGACTTAAAAAATAAAATTACACGTAGATCCCTGCAATTAGCACAAAGGTCCTCAAAAGGAATCGTAGAAATGCAATCAAGGATAGAAGCTCCTACACCACCGCATAGAGCGCCGCCGCAATCACCCTCACCGTCATCGGGGACGGAAACACTTGGGATCGTGAGGAGGGAGCCAGCTACGACGACAGCAGCAAGCCTCTGAAACGGCATCGTGGCCTGAAGGTTGAAGAAGATCCCGAGACTTCGGCCCGAGCACAGCATCACTGATGCCAAAGGATGGAGCGGCTGCCCTACAGCCATAGATTCCAGCATAAGGACGACGACCGGTCCTCGAAAGGATGCCGAAGAAGAACCCCCCAAAGATAGGAGCAGCTGCCTAACAGCTTCAGATGGCAACGGCGAAGAAGCCGTCGAGCATTTGCTCCAACTGGGCGTAGTACCAGCGCCCCCAAACCCGGAGCTCTAGATCTGCAGATAGCATAGTTGTCGCTCCTCCTCTCCTCGCCCCCACGACTGGTCGGAGGAAGATACACACCTTTAACCATGAAGATCTGGTAAACTCCCCACCAGTGCTCCGCTTCAGTGCGAACAACGACGGCCTGCGCCCTCCCCTCGCCACCATGGTCGGCCAGAGGGTGCCCATTCGCGATTGTTCTCTCCTCCATCTCCAACTCCGATCAAAGGAGCAAGATCAAGAGGAATAAGAACCCTAGGGCCAAGATCCAACCAGAGGAATCTCGACTCCCGCTTCTACCTACGGGCAAAAGTCCCACTATCGGCACTAGGCCAAGACTCCTACTACTACTGCATAGTGGCCGACCACCATCCCCCTTCCCCTCCGGCTGGCGGGCCTCCGAAGATGATGGAGGGAGGCTCAGGGGCACGTGGCCGACTCTCAAGAGGAAACGAGAGTAGTTTGCCTCCCGTTTCGTGCGAAGCGGTGAGGGGGCCTAAAAATGGCACCACATTGCTACCTATTTTCAATCCTTTCAAGCTCAAAAGGGCACATGAAGAAACAACAACGGATTCTCATACATGTTTGTCTTCCAAGATTTTTCCTTACTTCAGGGCCTCATATTTTTGTGACATTGAGTTTTTTTAAAGGGGGACGGAGTCCCTGCCTCTGCATCAAGTGATGCACACGAGCTTCGTTCATTATTAATCATCAAAAGCTAGCAAAAACCATACAAAGATCATACAAACCAAAGTCGCAAATACAACACTACCAAGTATGACCATGGCTTTCCATCGCCAGCTCCTTGACGAGACCTTAAAACACCCAACCGCCCAACACAAGCCAGGAGCCCAGATCCGCCTAGCATATCCGTGAAGTTGTGAAGACGCACTCGCTCCGGATGTCACCGTCTCCGCTATCTTTCGCCGACCCTTCTTCAGTGTGTAGATCGATATGTAGACTCTCGCTACTCCAGCCAGCGACACCATCATGGTGCCAAGTAGCACCACCTCCTTGCGCGCAGTCTCCTAAGAATGTCGTGGTCGCCGCTGATAAACCATAGCACCATGACTCCAAGTACCACCAACCGACACAGCTATAAGTCTTTAGAGGATTTTTCGTGTGTAGCACCTAACGAAAATGCATGACTCGGCATAGAACCTATAATCCAGGCATGACTTGACATCTTCGCCGAAGATCCGTGCAAGACGAAGTTGCTCTACCTCCTGCCCCTGCCATCCAACGCTGCTCCCAAGAGAGAACACGACACCGCAATGCCGCCATCGTCCAATCTGGAAGACCAGGTCCTAGGGTTTCCCCCGAGAAGCATGAGTGTGTTGACAATAGTTGCATGACGATGCCTTCATCAAGGTAACGACACAAACGTCGTCATCGCCCGCCATGATCGGAGTCGTCTTAGTTTTCGTTGGCAACCATGTCTCCCCAACTCGCATCCGAGACTATATGAAGGAACCAGATCCACCAAACCAGCCGCAAAACCGGTCAACCACCTCCGACGAAGGAAGTGACCACCACCGCAAAGCCTAGGGTCACCGCCCCAGGTGTCCTGGTGGTGCGGAGCCAAAACATGACCATCTGCATGAAAATACACTACCGACCGAGACAGTAGATGACGGCCATAGCGTCAGGCCAGGCCCCAGCAGGTCCCGCCCTAGCACCGCCGCCTCCTGCGCACCACCACTGTACTGTTGTGACTCGTTGACAATCTCCTGCCATGGTTTGTCCGCCCAATCCTCCGCTCAAGATCCAGATTGTGCCGCCACCGCCTCGTACCTCCCATCTCTTCGGGATGACCATCGCCTCCGTTTCATCCCGGCTTTGCCCTAGCTCCGTCGCCGTGACGGTGGAAGGGAGAGGGGAGTAGGGTGGAGTGATACGCCCAATTTGCATCACCTTTCTATATCATAATATACCTCTATTCGTTGATATTTGTCTTATTATGAGGTATTACTTATGTCTTTTCCACTGTTTATGCATGTTGGATGATTCTTGGAGGATGGACTGCCGAAGTATGGATTCTGATGGAAAAGAGGGTGTTTTGATGCAATTTCACGAAGATCAGAAAAATACCAAAAAATATGGGAAAATATTATTTTTCCAGAAGATTGAGGAAGCCATAAGGAGGGACGAAGAAGGGCCGTAGGGGGCCCACACCCCCTAGGCACGGGCCCACCTGACCCCGCGCCTAGGGTAGGTGTGGCCCACCTGACCGGCTCCCGACTCTGCCCCTTCGCCTATATCTTCCCTATGGAACCCTAAGCCTTAGGGGCGACCATAGATAGATTTCCGCCGCCTCTGGGGGCGGAAAACACCGAGAGAGAAAGATCTCTCTAGCAGACAGATTTCTGCCGAGGGAATTCCTTCCCGGAGAGGGGAGATCGTCGCCATCAACACTGTCATAAAGCTAGGATTCATCGGGATCATCATCATCATCATCCACACCATCATCTCCACCAGCACCATCATCACCACTCTGTCCCACTGTAACAATTGTGTTAGATATTGCTTTAGTTCTTAGAGGAAACTTTCCCGGTGTTAATTACTATTATAGTTGATGCTTGTGAGTGGAACCATTAGATTATTGTTTATGTTCAGATTGTTATCCATTATCATATCATCTTTGATCTTGATCCATATGATGTCTTGTGAGTAGTTCGTCTAGTTCTTGAAGACATGGGAGAAATCATGTTGTTATTAGTGGATTTGTGTTGAGTTATTATTCAATGGTTTAGTATCTAAGTTATGGTGCTATTCTTCTAGTGGTGTCATGTGAACGTCGACTACATGATACTTCACCATTTATGGGCCTAGGGGAATGCATTGTGTATTTGGCTACTAATTGTGGGGTTGCCGGAGTGATAGAAACCTGAACCCCCGTTAGGACACCTTTGCACAAGGGAGCGTAGGATCTCAGAGTTTAAGGTTGTGGTTAGATTTATATCTTAATTATTTTCCTGTAGTTAAGGATGTTTGCAGGGGGTTTAATCACAAGTATGTATTAGTAGAAGTAAGGTCGGTACATTAGCACAGGTTCACCCACACAACACTTACAACACCAAAGAAGAGTACTCAGCTATTTGAAGCGAAAGCACTTGATAGAATTCCCATGTGTCCTCGAGAACGTTTGGTCTTTATAAGTATTTCCACTGGCTTGTCCTTTGCTAAGAAAGGATTGGGCCACTTGCTGCGTTTGTTCTTTATTACTTGCACTTCGTTTTGTTGCTTTATCAGAAAACCACTGAAAATCCGTTTGCTAAGTATTTGCAGAGAGTTCCTGCTCCATACCACTGTTCAGCACCTTCTGCTCCTCGTTGGTATCTACACTCCTATTTATCGAAAGTACTACGATACACCCCATATACTTGTTGGTCATCAGAAACTTCTACTATGAGTATTGCTTTTTGTTACTGCTTGTTACTTTTTTTCCAATATGGATAACCCACTTGGTTTTTTGTTTGGAAAAACTACTACCACTGCTAGGGTAGTAGATGAACCACCACCTGTTGAGATAGATCCTTTTAAGATACCTACGAGTATCGTTGATCGTGTTATGGATAATTATTATTTTGGGGATGGAACTGTCCATCCAGGTGATCACTTGCTTTTTATCCATGAATTATGCGGGTTGTTTAAGTGTGCAGGTATCACAACTGAACAAGTGAAGAAGTTACTCTCCATATCCTTGAAAGGGAGAGATGAAGAATGGTATAAGCTGCTGAAGAATGGACGATCCATGGAATGGGAGGATATGGCATCTCTCTTCTATTCTAAATTTTATCCTCCCAGTGAAATTCAGAAGGATAGAAACCTGATATATAACTTTTGGCCTCATGATGGAGAGAGTACAGCTCAATCTTGGGGGAGGTTGAAGTTACTAATGCTTAAATGTCCTATTCATGAACTCCCTAACAATATTATCATCAATAACTTTTATGCTAGGCTTTCTCTTCATGATAAAGATTTACTAGATGCTTCTTGTGCTGGATCATTCACACGTATGAAGGAAGAAGCTAAATGGGATCTCTTAGACCGTATTCAAGAAAACGCTGAAGCTTGGGAGAATGACAAAGGAAGAAAGTCCGGTATAAACTATGATTATGAATGCATTAAATCTTCTATGGGAATTGATGACTTCCGTGATATTAGCAATGACTTTGGTCTTGATTCCCAAAGTACCGCCAACTGTTTTAAGGCCTTTGCCTCTTACATAGAAATTCCCAAGAAGAAGTGGAATAAGTACCATGCTCCTTATAAATATTTTGTTAGTCATGTTCCTATTAAAAGTACCGAAGTTTGTACTACTAATCATATTGTGCCTGAACCTTATGTTGAGAAAGTTCCTTTCCCAGCTAAGGTAAAGGAGTATTCTATGATTATTAGTGCAAATAACAAAGGTACAAAGAAAACTATGGAGCCTGATGGGCAATTGAATGTTGAACCCGTGGTAGCTATTGTGAAAGACCCTGTCACTAGAAATATAGAGGATGAGCACATTGTCTTCTGTGAATACGCTTCTAATATTATCTCTCATCCTAGTAAAGCTAAAAAACATAGTATTCCTGTGCTTTTTGTTAAAATTGGTGATCATTGCTACTATGGTTTATGTGATATTGGTGCTAGTTCTAGTGCTATTCCTTATGAGCTTTACAGGGAAATTATGCATGAAATTGTTCCTTGTGATATTGAGGAAAGATGTGGTTATCCACCTTGCAAATGAGGAAACCATTGATGTCTACGCACTTCTATTCTTATAGATAGTTGTTGGGCCTCCAAGTGTAGAGGTTTGTAGAACAACAACAAGTTTCCCTTAAGTGGATTACCCAAGGTTTATCGAACTTAGGGAGGAAGTGGTCAAAGGTATTCCCTCTCAAGCAATCCTGCAATCAAGATACAAGAAGTCTCTTGTGTCCCCAACACACCCAATACACTTTTCAGGTGTATAGGTGCACTAGTTCGGCGAAGAGATAGTGAAATACAAGTGGTAACGATGCCAGAAAAGAGCTTGACGGTGAGGTAAAGACTAAAGCAAGCAAACATGCAACAGATCTAGATGCAAACGGTGTTTCAATGTTTAGAAACAAGGCCTAGGGATCATACTTTCACTACTGAACACTCTCTCATATAGATATCCTCTCTTCATGATACTACTCTTAACTACTCTCCAGTTGGACACTCTAATCATCGGTAGGGCTATAACAACATTCCTCAAAGTCCACCTTCCCCAATCTAGATAACCCCACACTTTCACCTTGAGCGCTAGATGGTTCCAACAAACACCACAATTTCATAGAGACATCCAACTCCAAATATAAGTCATAAAAAATATTCAGTCTAGCCAAAGTGCCACACACGGTATGCACGCTGTCACTTTCACACACATGGGGAAAAACATAGATCTATTAAAGCACAAAGAGTATTTATGTAGACTCAAACCTAAGTGCCACCATGGCGTGCACGCTGTCACTTTCACACACATGGGGAGAGCAGAGATCTATTAAAGCACTTGAGTAGCAAGGTAGATCTACTTGATTACAAAGCTCATGACCACAAGATCATGCATAGAGAGAGAGATGAACACATAGCTACCGGTAGAGCCCTTAGCCTCAAGGAAGAACTACTCCCTCCTCATCATGGGAATCAGCAACGGTGATGGAGATGGTGGTGGAAATCTATGGAGATGGCTCCGGGGCACTTCCCCGTCCTGGCAAGGTGCCGGAACCGAGACTTTCTATCCCCCGAATCTCCCTTTCGGCGGCAGCGGCGCTATAGAGGTTTTCGTGGATTTCTTCTAGATCCCCTAGGGTTTTTGGGTCGGAGGCTTCTTATAGGCGCATGAATCAAGGTAGGTGGGGGTCCAGGGGGCCCACAGCCCCTCCAGGCGCCTCCAGGGCTTGCCCGCTCCTAGGGGGTGCAGCCACCCTGTGGCCCCCCTCCGGCTCTTCTTCGTGGTTCCGTGTTGCTCCGGAAAAATAATGACTTTGGCTTTTGTCCCGTCCAATTCCGAGAATATTGATTTTCTGCCTTTCTGGAACCAAAAATAGAAGAAAACAGGCAACTAGCACTGTGGCAACTTGTTAATAGGTTAGTTCCAAAAAATATATAAAAACACCTCAAAGTATAGACAAAGCAAAGAAAAGTAGATACAAAACAAGCATGGAGCATCAAAAATTATAGATACGTTTTCGACGTATCAAGCATCCCCAAGCTTAACTCCTGCTCGTCCTCGAGTAGGTAAGTGATAAAAAGGAATAATTTTTGAGGTGACATGCACCATCAAAACCAAGATCAAACCATTTGCAAGCATTGTAAGCTGGGATCAAAGAATTGTAAACATGTGCATGAAAGATGGAGTTCTAAAAATAGGACATAGTAACTATGCATGCAACACGATAGGCTACAAACAAAGATCATGAATAACATGCATTGAAAAACGTTTGGTTGTTTCACATATAGAAAACATGGCATAGTGGCAATCAGCTTGTCCCTCATAGAGTAGAAAATAGATGCATAGGACACCTTCAAAGCTCACAAGGGTGACTAGAAACAAGTAGCACATGAACAAGTAATATCATAATATGCATCAATCAATAAGCTTTGGAACACTGCACACAGAATGACAACTATGCTCTCTTAATGGTGCCTAAAGGTAGAAGGTGGAGACTCAATAGTGGTGGAAGAAAGACCTTTTTTTATAAAGGAAGCAGGTATTACAAGTTTCAAAAAGAGCTTCCAAAAATTATGGTACTTGTTAGCTTTCATCCCTCATTGCCCCTATCACAAGCATCTTGAAGTGGTTAAGGTTAAAGTGGCAGAGCTGGAATATATGCTTAACGGAGTATAAGTTGGCAATCTCAAGTCCCTTGAATACGAGGGCCACACCTCATGCATACTCAACTTTGGGTCCAGGTAAGTTCTTGTCATTGTAAGTATTTGTATATCATTAAGAACCGCCAACAGGGTACCCCTTGCACATGGTATAGGAGCTATCCCATAACCAAAATGACAAGGCAAGCAGACAATGAACATCTCAGCATTCTTCTTATTTACCATGGGAATATGGTGCTTTTTTCTCTTTTCCTCTTTTCTCATATGTCTCTTTTTCTCAATCTCTTTTTATAAGAAGAATGCTTCATAGATGTCACTATGGTGATGCTGCAAGTTTCCACCATGATTAGGCATGACTTAGGCTAGCGGCCTAGGCGTTTCTCTAACACATAATACAAACTCCATGGACTTACAAGTTCCCTCTTTATTTCACACCGGTGACATCCATAGACAAAAGAGCATGATATCAACTGAGTACAAAGTATAAGTGCAATGTTGAAAACGCTCCCCGTGACAGCACGGTTCTGTTAATTCCAATGTATAAGTGCAAGCATATACAACAAAGTTGTCACAATGGTTCAAGTTTATTAGGGGCAAAGAATATAAAGTGTGCCATCAATTTTGTGAGGGCTTTAATCACTAAGTTTTCACATTACAAAATATTTTTTTAATTGGAAGATAGTTGAAAACAAGAATATACTTGGAATGGTGTAACACACCATGCATAGGAGTTTATAGTGGACACTTTGGAATAACTTGGTTTCTTGGGAGTTGGAAGCATGAGTAGAGCTTACTCATACAAGTGGAGGCTAGCAAAAGACTGGGAGCAACCAACTAAGAGAGCAATAATGGCCATAATCATGCAGTGCAACAAAGCATTACTAATCAAAGCAAAGAGTGGTACTACAAGTCAAGGACTAAATGATCATAGAGGCTAATGGTGACTTGTCATAGTCATAACATGGTGTGAGCATGTGCCAAGTCAACCCAAGCAAAGCATCAAAGGAGAATACCGCAATACTATGCTTTTGTATGCTAAAACAACACATGATTACTTCAAGGCACATTAAGCAATCCTAATTGTTTGGAACAAGTCATGCTATAGCAATAATAACTAAGCATATGGTCAAAGCAACATCTAGCATGACATGATAAAGTCTAAGTCACATTCAAAGCAAGCTCCTCTTGCACTTACAAGCAAGAACTTACTACTCTTTTCCAACACCAATCAACCTATTTGAAACAACTCACAAATATAATAGTCAATAAAGAGCAGTAAACTTGTATCACAAATCCACAAAGAAGAACTAAAAAGTTCTAAGCTGAAAGCACAAGAAAACTAAGGCTAAACACAGTGCTAGCAAAAGAGAACACTCACAAAACAATAAGAGTGAAAACTAGAGTGTTCTAGGCAATGAAAACAGAGTGAGTCGCTCTCCAAAAGAAGTGTGGTGTAACCAACCAACTTACTCAAGCAAACTAAGCAAACGAAAACTAAGACTCTCCAAGAACAACACAATAATGCATGAAACAATAAAAACGAAGTGTCTAGAAAGACCTGAGATTTTATTGATGAAGAAGGGGATGCCTTGGGCATCCCCAAGCTTTGACACTTGTACCTCTTGGATATTTCTTGGGGTGACACCGGGGTGGCATCCCCAAGACTGAGCTTTTGTCCATTCTTCATCTTATTACATCATTCTCTCTCTACACCTGAATTTTTTTCTTCATACAAAACTTCACACAATCTTCATTAGCAACATTGGTGTATTCAAAAGATATTACACCTCTGGAAAAGCTTTGGAACAGCAAAACTTTTCACTAAAAACACAAGCTACTATAGCAACTCCTTCAAAAATCTCAATTTCCCAAAAAGAACCCAAAAAGGAATCAATAAGAAGCAAATGCAAATAATGGCAGAAATCTGTCAAAACAGACCAGCAGGTAGAAATCGATTTTTCGAAGACCTTCTGTTGCTCAAATAAAAAAGTGTTGAACTAACAAAAGTTATCTAACATACTGGGGGATTTATTTGTAAATTTTCATCTAAAGACGACTTACATAGACTCCTCATGAATTTTTATGGTGGAGGACAGAAATCTGTTTCGGGACAGCAACTCCCCAAATCTTACTTCCCTCTTATTAGAGGTCACTCTTGGCATAAAAAGCAAACAAAAAGGATAAGGAGAGGTCATTACTGAAGTAATAACTTCCAAGACTCAAGAAAACTCTTGGGTTATCTCCCAACAAGTACTTTTCATTAATGCCTTTAAGTTAGGCTTGATAGTTTCAAAGATGCTCACATAGGAAATATGAATTGATTTAAAAGAGAGCATCAAGAAGCAAATTCAAAGAACATTTAAGTCTAACCCACTTCCTATGCATAGTAATCTTGTAAAGAAACAAGTCATGAAAGCACAAAGCAATAAGCATAGGAAATCAAAACAAGTGCAACTTCAAGATTTTCAATATAAAGAGGGGAAACTTAATATTTTTGAGATGTAAGACCATGTTTCCCTCTCTCATAATAACTTTTAGTAGAAACATGAACAAAATTAACAATATAACTATCACATGAAACATTCTTATCATGAGCCACATGCATAAAATGATTATTACTCTCCACATAAGAATAACCATTCTTATTAATTATAGTGGGAGCAAATTCAAAAAAATATCTATCATTTCTATTCTCATCACCATAATCATCAAATATAGGAGGAATATTGTAATCACAATTACTTTTATCCTCAATAGTAGGTGGACTGAAAATATCATATTCATCATTGTAATCATCATAAGGAATAGAATAACTATCTTCCCAAGTGTGTTCATTTGTAAACATATCATCATTGGAAGGAACATGGATAGCACTAAAAGCACATCAATTATTAATATCATCATTTTCAGAATTGGTACCAAAGAGATTTTCAATATCAAAAGTAGTGTGCTTTTCCCAATCATGATCACTAATATAGGTAACAGGCATAGGAACATCATCTAGTTCAGACTCATCGACAAAAACCATGGTAGGAGTAACATGCTTAGGGGAAGATACCGTTTCCTCTCTCATTTTACTCCTCCTCTTCTTCTTCTTCTTCTTCTTCTTCTTCTTCTCCTTCTCCTCTTTAGGAGGGAGAGGCTTAAAAGGAAGCTTCCACATACCATGGCTTATTGTTAGAGACAATAGAAGAAACTTTGGAGGATTCCTCCTTTTCATTAATAAGATCAAAACACATATCAGTCCTGTCATAATTTGGTAAAATATCATCTTTTATAAGATTTTGTATGTAAGTATTTGCGTGGCAGTTTTCAACACAATAAAGATGACAACCATGCAGGACGCTATTTATATCAAAAGTACTCATGTCTATCAAAGAAGTTTTTCTTGATAACTCTTCACACCCTAAAAATAATGTAAGTTCATCATGTTGATTATCAGTGATCACATTATCACAATACAAACTTGCTGGATTATTATGGCCAGAGCATTGAAAATTGAAATGACCCACTTCAAAGCAAAGTTCACAAATAAAAGGATAGAGGGCACAAACTTTTTTACCAAGATCATCTAGAGCCTTATACCACTTTCTAGTTTTTTCATTCCAGTGGGTGATACAATATTCTTCTTCTGTTTTATTCTTCTCACAAGGTCTATGCATACCACAAAAATTAACATGCTTATAAGAAATAGTACTTTTAGAAGTTTGAGCATGTTTATTACAATCATTAATAACATTTTCATGTTCCATGCAAGTTTCTTTAAAAGGTTCATGATACATGTCCCATTTTTCTTTAGGAGCATTAATATGGGAAGAAAAGGCTCTATATTATCTAACAAGAATTTGAGGATCAAGACCATGTTTAGCACTAAGCTCTTGAAAATCAGCAGTTTCGGCGAAAGACTTAATGCAATCATACTCATAGTTTGTACCTGTGTCTTTACCTTTGTTGTTATCCGAACCTTCAGTATTGCTTTGAATGTTTCAAGAAGATCCCAATTATCCTTGACCTCCTTACTTGTGAAGGATCCCTCTAAACAGGTATTCAGATAGTCCTTGTAGTGTCCTAAAAGCCTTGCATAAAAATTATTGATAACAACATTACTGGGGAGTCATGAATGGGACATTTGAGCATTAGTGACTTCAATCTCCCCCGAGCTTGGGCAATACTTTCTCCGTCATGAGGATGAAAATTATAAATATAATTCCTATCTTTATGAATTTCATGAGGAGGATAAAATTTAGAATAAAAGAGAGATTCAAGTTCCTTCCACTCCAAATGATGAGGATCATCTAGTAGCTCATACCACTCCCTTGCTTTGTCCCTAAGTGAGAAAGGGAATAGCTTCCTCTTAACTTGGTCCATTGAAATACCTGCACACTTGAACAACTCGCATAATTCATGTATAAAGAGTAAATGATTAGTAGTATGGATAGTTCCATCTCCAAAATAACAGTTATTCATAACACATTCAACAATTTCAATAGGTATTTTAAAAGGGAAACTTTCAGTATGTGGCTTTAAAATATCACAAGTATCATTAGAATTTCCACATATGGGAGATAAAGTATCATCAGAGCAAATTTTCTTCCCTAAAGCTGGGGAGCTAAAAATATCTTTCTCATAAAAACTAGCTTCCCCAAGCTTAGACTTTTCCATAGCATTAGCAATAATGGTGTCCAAAGAATTCATACTAATAACATTGCTATTAGCATGCAAATAAAGTTCCATAGGTCTTTTAATTTTCTCTTCAAACACTTCATGTCCTAACTCAAGATAAATGCTATAGAGCTCTCTAATTTTGTTGTTGTTTTCCATTAAGCCTAACTAGTGAAAACAAGAAACAAAAAGACAAAACTACAGAATCTAAAGGAAATAACTTCGAGCACTCACACCGAAGGATGTGAGTATCTTTTACCTTACCTCCCGGCCTTGAAGCGCTGAGCTTGATGTCTAGGCACTTCTATTCTTGTAGACAGTTGTTGGGCCTCCAAGTGCAGAGGTTTGTAGAACAGTAGCAAGTTTCCTTTAAGTGGATTACCCAAGGTTTATCGAACTCAAGGAGGATGTGGTCAAAGGTATTCCCTCTCAAGCAATCTTGCAATCAAGATACAAGAAGTCTCTTGTGTCCCCAACACACCCAATACACTTGTCAGGTGTATAGGTGCGCTAGTTCGGCGAAGAGATAGTGAAATACAAGTGGTAACGGTGCCAGAAAAGAGCTTGGCGGTGAGGTAAAGACTAAAGCAAGCAAACATGCAACAGATCTAGATGCAAACGGTGTTTCAATGTTTAGAAACAAGGCCTAGGGATCATACTTTCACTAGAGAACACTCTCTCATATAGATATCCTCTCTTCATGATACTACTCTTAACTACTCTCCGGTTGAACACTCTAATCATCGGTAGGGTTATAACAACACTCCTCAAAGTCCGCCTTCCCCAATCTAGATAACCCCACACTGTCACCTTGAGCGCTAGATGGTTCCAACAAACACCACAATTTCATAGAGACATCCAACTCCAAATATAAATCATAACAAATATTCAATCTAGCCAAAGTGCCACACACGGTATGCATGCTGTCACTTTCACACACGTGGGGAAAAGCATAGATCTATTAAAGCACAAAGAGTATTTATGTAGACTCAAACCTAAGTGCCACCATGGCGTGCACGCTGTCACTTTCACACACATGGGGAGAGCAGAGATCTATTAAAGAACTTGAGTAGCAAGGTAGATCTACTTGATTACAAAGCTCATGACCACAAGATCATGCATAGAGAGAGAGATGAACACATAGCTACCGGTAGAGTGTTGGAGATATGCCCTAGAGGCAATAATAAAAGTAGTTATTATTATATCTTTGTGTTTATGATAAATGTTTACATTCATGCTATAATAGTATTAACCGGAAACATTAATACTTGTGTGATTTGTAAACTAAATTAGAGTCCCTGGTAAAGCCTCTTTATAATACTAGCTTGTTGGTTAATAAGGTGATCGTGGTTTCCTGATCATGAACATTGAGATGTTATTAACAACAAGATCATATCATTAGGAGAATGGTATGATGGACATACTCCTATAGATAAGCATAGCATAAAGATCAAGTCATTTCAATAGTTTGTTTGCTATAAGCTTTCTGATACATAGTAACCTAATTCCTTCGACCATGAGATCATTCTAATCACCATCACCGGAAGGATACTTTGATGACATCAAACACCACACCATAACTGGGTGGCTATAATGGCATTGAGTGTTCGGAACGTATGTGTTGAGGCACATGGATCAAGAGTGGGATTTGTCCATCCATATGACGGATAGATATACTCTGGTCCCTCTCGATGGAATGTAATCCAATTATCTTGCAAGCATGTGACTTGCTCACAAGGGATCACATATCACGAGAACGAGAAAGGGGTACTTATCGGTAACGAGGTTGAACTAGGTATGCAGAGATACCGACGATCAAACCTCGGATAAGTAAACTATCGCGAGACAAAGGGAAATTGGTATCGTATGTAAGTGGTTCATTCGATCGCAAAGTAATCATAAAAAATATGTGGGATCCATATGAATTTCCAGTTTCCTCTATTGGTTATTGATCGGAGAAGTGTCTCGGTCATGTCCGCATAATTCACGAACTGTAGGGACAGATTTTGATGAAATTCTAGTTTTTGTGGTACTTTAGTTGATTTTACTTAAGGATTCGATGTTGTTTAGTAGATATGGAATGTAAGTAGGGAGACCGGATGTTGTTTGGAGTCTCGGATGGGATCCGGGATATCACGAGGAGATCCAGAATGGTCTGGAGAGTAAGATTCATATAAGGAAAGTCCGATTCCGGAGTTCGGGAATGATTTCGATGTTTGCATCGGAGAGGTTCTAGAAGAGTCTAGAAGGTTCACCAGACTGGAAAGGGAATGGTTCATGAATGTGTCATGGTTAAGTGGAATGATTAGATCATGTCCTAGGTCACTTGGTTGGGCATTTGCAAGAGAAAAATAAAGCTCTAAATTGAAAGTCGAAAGGGAGGTTTGAAAAGTCAAACTGGAACAATAGTTTCCTAGTGGAAGAAGGAAAGAGTCCTTCCTTCTCTCCAACTTGGGTTTAGGGAAGGATTCAAACTCCCCTCTCCCAAGCTGCCCTCCCTCTCATAAATAGAGGGGAGGGGCTGCCCCAAAGACCACAATCAACTCTCCCCACCTCCAAGCCGCACCACCGCCCTAGCGCTGCCGCCACCGTCGGTCCGTCGTCGTCGCCCTAGCCGCCGCCGACTCCACCTCCTCCTTTCCGGCCTTCTAAACCTAGATCACCGGAAACCCTAGATCCACCATAACCCGCACCGGCTTAGGCGAAGCCCTGCAGGATCTTCCCTCTACTTCCGACACCACGCCGTCGTGCTGCCGGAATCGCGAGGGGAGAAGTACAACCTCCGCTGCCTGCTGGAACAAGGGAGAGGAAGGTCTTCATCGAGTATCGAACGTGTGACCGACTGTGGAAGCGTTGTCGGAACGCAGCGCCGGAAGGATCGTCTACGCGATCTTGAGATCGTCAGGTGTACGACTATATCACCCACAAGAATCTGCTCTCGTTAACCTCTTTGGATTCTTCGAGGGTGAGTACTCTAATCGACTCGTTGCTACAATCTAGTATATAGATCTTGGCTTGTTTGTGTGCATGCGGTAGAATTTTTTGTTTTCCATGCTACGAACTCCAACAGTGGTATCAGAGACATGTCTATATGTAGATCTGTTGCACGAGTAGAACACAATGGTCATTGTGGGCGGTGGTGCTTTTATTATCAATTGCTTTTTTGTGTACTTTGCATCTTGCGGTATGATGGGATGAAGCAGGCCGGGCTAACCTTACATGACATCGTTCATGAGACTTGCTCCACGCTTAACATGCAACTTGTATTGCATAAGTGGCTTTGCGGGTGTCTGTCTCTGACGAGGTTTAATCTCATCAATGCCCATTGTTATGGACTTGGGTTTTGGAGAAGATGGGGATGCTGGAGATCGCGGAACGGTTAGCAAACAAGCAATACGGGGACATGAGGTTTACCCAGGTTTAGGCCCCCGGAGGTAAAACCCTACTCCTGCTTGTCTTCTCTTGATTATGATGGAACCGCAGGTTACAAGGGTGCGCAGATGCAATCTGGCGTGGAGGTGTGTATGCGGTGGTATGCGAGAGAGCCTCCTCGTCGTGCCCTCCTGGCCTTTATATGGAGGTAGGGAGGTCCTAGGCATAGATCGAGTCGGTTACAGGTTTTAGGGTTTACCCCTTTGAATATTCTATCTACTCTAGTCTTGCTCTCCAAGGATCCGAAGGCGTCGTGGGCCCTGGCCACCCTAAAATCTTCATGGGCTAGCGCATATTTGTCATGGGCCTTCCTTGGGTTGGACCAGGTATGCTAAGGTCGTGTACCCGCAGGGTATAACCATGTCAGTATCCCCCGAGTGTTCAGTCGAATCGTAGATTCGGCTGAGGACTCTTCAATCCTTCGGGTGCAGCTATCTCTGTTTGTCTAGAGAATAATTTGAGTGTGTAGGGATTGTTGATGCGTGTTCCTGACTCTCCCGACAGATCAGGGTCAGTTAACTATCTTAGGACAAAGCAACACGATCTTCTTCAGATTCGAGTCCCTCGACTCGAACCCGGAACATATGCTGGCGTAATTCGATTCATGCCGCGGAGGACTTACAAGAGTGGAATTCCAGTGAATTTTAAATGATGTACCCAACGCGTCCATCGGGATTTTTCATTGCGCCTGCTGGCACGGATTTTACTAGCAGAGCGCAGTCGTGTGCATTACCAGGCCATCAGATGGTATCTGTAGGTCTTATCTTTGCGTCACAGATGCAGCATCCGAATGTTTATCACCGCGGAGGTGTTTTGGGTGGCCAAGGAGGATGCTACTCACATAGCGTTAACTGGGACAGAGTTACCGAAAAGTTTTGCATGCTGATCCGAAGGATCGCACTCGAAGAATTCATAGGGTGCGCGACCAGCACTCCCTATGGGAGTAGCCCCCGAGTGTCTGTTCGAGTCGTAGACTCGAGCAGAGACTTTAGTTCAACCGTTGTTTGGCTTCAGGTCCGTAGGACACAAATTTTTTGGATGCTTGAATCCATCCTCCGTATGGGAGTAGCCCCCGAGTCCATAGTGGAGTCGCAGACTCGACGTAGGACTCGAAGAATAGTTCAGTGGTGTAGTACTTTGATCGTTTTCGGGTGCGCGACCAGCGCTCCTGATAGGAATAGCCCCCGAGTAGTTAGTCGAATCGTAGATTCGAGTGAGTACTTTTAGCTGTGTAGCCGAAGAATTGCAACCTTTGCTAGTATAGCTTTTTGATGACATCAGTGCTAACGATCGGTGACCTCAAGCGTCTGCGGCGCCAGAGATGACGTGACTGGACGAACATGGGTCCCACCTTCTGACTTTGACTTGACTGGTCACGCGCGGCGTGGAGATAGTTACGGCGTCTCCTAGATTTCCGTGCGTAGTAGACGGCCTGTGAGCGACGGTTCGCTGCTGTGCTGACACGTGGACGGTCAGATCTTGATGTTGGCTCTAGGTCTTCCCGATGGACGGTCGTCGTGCATCGTCCTCGTCCTTATAATCATTGGGGAAAAGTTAGTTTGTTTTCACCGCAGCCATTCCTGTTTCACTGCTCCCATCTTCTTTGAGCTTTTCTCACTGCGCGATGGAATTTCCCCGAGCCTTTCCTTCCTTGTTTCTGCGTGCTCGTCGTCATCGCCGCCGCACTGCAATGGGGAAGTCCAAGAAGGCCTCCACCGCAGTTGGTACTAGTGCTGCCGCCGGTGGCAAGAAGGGTTCCGCCGCCACTCGCATAACCGACGGTGGCTGGCAGCGATCGGAGACGCGTGAGGGTGACCTCTATAAGCTCCGTGAGCGGGGCCTGATCCCGCAGGATAGGGAGGCCGTCAGACTTCCCGGCGACGAGGTAATTCCCCGTCCTCCCGCTGGGTTTCGGATTATGTTCATCGCCTTTGTCCTTCGGGGCCTTTCCTTCCCAATCCACGATTTTCTCCATGGATTTATTTTTCTTTATGGCATCCAGCTTCATCATCTTTCGCCAAACTCTCTTCTTCATGTCGCATGTTTCATCACATTCTGCGAGTGCTGGCTTGGTATCGAGCTACACTTTGGCCTCTTCCGGAAGCTCTATTCTGTGAAGAGGCAATCTGGTTCCGATGGCGTTTATCCCATCGGCGGATGCATCATCTCCCTGAGATCCAACTTTCTCTTCTTCTCCTTTTCTATGTCTGAATCTGTCCAGTACTGGCGGAGGCGATGGTTTTACATCCACGAATCCACAGTTGCCGGACAGAACTTTGGCCTTGCTCCTTTCGACCCCTCCTAGAAAATTGAGCCAAAGAGGTCTTGGAAGAACCACATCTTGGAAGGCGAGGTGGAGGAGATTGAGGGGCTCTATCGTCGGGTGGAGGATCTTCAGTTGATTCCGGATAAAGAGGTGAACGGTGTGGATATCATCCGCACCTTCCTTAAACATCGGGTGCAGCCGCTCCAGGCTAGGACGCACCCGATGTTCCTTTATTCTGGTCGTCGTGATCCGACTAGGGTTTCGGCTGAGGAGTTCTCTAGGGGGGATCTCGACGGGATTGTTCGCCCGCTGCTGAAGTACAAGGCTAGAGAGGATATCCCGGGGAAGTCGCTGACTCCTCCATTCGCTGCCTCTCGTCCGGTTCCGTAGGTGTGGATCTGGGACGTGCGTGTAGCACTTTTTTTTGTCGACTGCGTTTTCCCTTCACTTGTTTGTGTGCTGAAAATTTGTTTCTTTTGCGCAGGAATTCAAGGTACCGGGCATGTCGCCTCCATTGCCCGAATTGTTTCCGGATGCACCGGATAATGAAGTAGTGGACTCCATGTCTGAGCTTCCTTTGGTGTAGTCGCCGGCCGAAGAAGCCTTTGAGTCGAGCGAGGATCACACTCAAAAGCGGACACGGAGCTCAAGCGAATCGTCGGATGCTTCGACTCTGTCGACGCCTAGGAACCCACTGTGCCTTGAACGTCAAAGTGGGGGTCATGGGGGCTCTTCCTCTCCTATTCTGGCCGTGCCCGTGCGGGCTGTGGCACCGCACCCATCGGCAAAGCGGAAGAAGGAAGAGAAGAAGGGCAGGAGGACCCCGCCTGTCTTCGACTTGAGAGATCTCGACTCGTAAGTTTATCCAGTTGCTTTTTGCTCTCGCTTGTTTTTGCTTGCTTGTACTTATCTGATGTTTTCTTTTGTAGCCATTCCACCGATGGCTCCTTCAGCGATGGCGCTCGGGAGATGGTGGGGGAGTCGTAGTCTGCTCCTCCTCCTCAGACGGTGGTCGCCTCTGAGGGCGCAGCCCCGAATCCTTCTCCGTAGGAGGCTCGGGTGGTTGTCCCCCAGAAGAATTCGGCTGGACCTTTGGAATCTCCGTCTGATGATGTAAGTCTCTTCGTTCTTGCCGTGGGGGGGAGCCCCGAGTACTTTTGGATGATCTGCCGATTACTTTTATTTGTTGCTTCGTGTCTTGGGGGGAGCCCCCGAGCATCTGAAGGATGATCTGCTGATCATTTTTGCTTTGTGTCTCGGGGGGATCCCCCGAGCGTGTTTTTTCATATGTGTAATCTGTCTTGCTCGTTCTTTGGGCACAACCCCCGAGCCTTTGTTTTGACGAGCTTTGTCTATTTGCAGCCTTTTGTGCACGGCGCCAATCAGCTGGTGTAGCAACACCTGGTGTTGGAGGCCAGCTTCAAGCAGCTTCAGGGTACGTTCATGAGTTGATCTTTTTGTGTCTTCTTCTCTTTCCTTTTCTTCGATCTGATAAGTGTGCTACTGTTTGTAGAGGACGACAACACCACCATCCGCGAGCTTGATGCTCTCAAAAAGATCCTTGGGTGAGCGGAGAAGAAGGCCGAGGACGCCGTTGGTGCGAAGGAGCGCCTAGAGCAGGAGCTAGCCAACGCAGCTACGGCCAAGGAGCGCCTGCAGCAGGAGGCCACAGACCGCGAGGATCAACTCGCCACTGCTGTGGCCTCGCGTGAGAAGGAGGTAGCCGGCAAGCTGATGGCGGATGCCAAGGCTATTTCGGGTGAGTGGTTTCGTCTTTCCCTTTTCGGCTTCCTTGTCTTGTCTTGCTTTGCTTTTTATTCACATTGCCTCTTTCGTTTCTTTAGATGCCGCAAGCATCGAGTTTGACAGCGGTGCTCTGGAGCACGGAAGTGCTCTGGATGATGCCACTGCGGCGGTCTAAGACCGCTGCAGTACTGTGGTCGTCTCAATTG
Source organism: Avena insularis (assembly GCA_023614405.1). NCBI lineage: Eukaryota > Viridiplantae > Streptophyta > Magnoliopsida > Poales > Poaceae > Avena > Avena insularis. Next base: position 150,061,880 of record CM042695.1, on the reverse strand, counting down.
CCAAGGCCAAGGAGGTCCTCAGGCGCTTCTATAAGGAGCTCGTCCCCAAGGGCGTTGCCCTCGATGATGTCAACGCGTTAGCGGATGCGTTGTCCGCTGATGCACTTGCGGCGTACAAGCGCAAGCAGAAGGGAATCGGTGCATCCGTGGGGCTGGCGATGGCCCTGGCATCTAGAGCAGAGCTGGATCTTCATCAGGTCACCTCCCAGATGCCAACGGCTGCTGACGGATCCGAGGTAGGCTTCGCCCTCTATGCTGCCCGCTATAAACGTTATGGGCTGAAGTTGATTGACTTGTTGGCTGAGTATGTGTTGAGGCAGCAGGGGGAGGCCAAGAGCAGTCAATCCGGCTCCGAGGCTACTCAGGATGCAGCTCCTTAGACCTTGTAGTTGTAGGATAGCTTTTGTTTCTTTTGGTGTAATTATGTCTATGAACGGTCCTTGTGCCACGCAGTGGCTTTTGCTGCATATAATGAATCTCTGAGTTCTGTGTTCATCCGTCTGTTTGTTCATATCCTTGCCTTTTTTCCCTTAGGGACCTTCGGGTGATGATCCCGTTGCCACTTCGTCTACGCCACAGCTGTGTCCATCCTTGGATGGTGTGTCGCAGCTTGTGTTTCTTCGTGACCGCATCCGTACTCTTGAGAAAGAATTACTTGGAGTGCGCGGCCACGCTGATGTTTGGAAGTCGAAGGCAGAGCGAGGCGCTGCCAGAGAGGAGTATTTTATGGGGGAGTTGCATCGTCTGTCCGAACAACTGCAATGTGAGTTTCTTGAGCTGCTGCTCATTGTTTCTGGTGCGCCTGTTGGCCCTTCATCTTAGTTTTGCAAGTGTTGCAGGTGCTAACCTTGCTCTGAAGGAGGAAAAGGAGTGTGTTGCTGTTTGGATCAACTGCCTGACCCAGCAGGACATGGAGGCTGGCGATTTTTTCTGGATGGACCGCGATCGTGCCATGGTCCTTGCGACTATGCAGGATCGTGTTCACCAGGTGTCGCGGGTGCTGCATCAGGCTAAGACTTCGTTAGCATCGGTTCTACACGTGATGTTTCCCCTGGATGAGGCACCATCGACTCTTTGGGGCCTGCTGGCGAAGTTTCGAAATGTGCATCATGTTAGGGAGCTGGTGTGGCATCAGCTGGTCGCGGGGGTGAAAGCCGCGCTTTCCCTTGTGCGGTTGCATCGTCCAGATGTAGATTTGGCTGGTGTGGCAGCTGGGCCGCCTCTTCGGTCGGATGGTGGCGAGTGGGATATGAGTCCATATTATGCTGTTGTGAGGCAGTATGCCGAACAAATTGTAGATCTCTTTGAGCAGCGTGCGCAGGTGATTCTTCAGAATAGGTACGACCTGTAAAAAGATAGATGTAAAATTTGTATGTATTCGACTGGGCGTGTTGTGCCCTTTGCTGTAAAGGTTTTATTGTTCTTAGCACGTGGTGCTTTGTTTGTATGCGTGCCCTTTTCATTAGCCTGACGTGGTCAGCTACTCAGGTGTACACGCGTTATCCTCAGTCGACGAAGTCATGAGGTGGGGGGAGCCCCCGAGTGTGTTGTAACATGGAATAAAATGCAAACTATAGACAAGAAATTGGGGCGAGACACTTAGCTTTATTCATATCATAAGGAGGAGGTACATTGTTTGGCTGAATAGCCTTATTGTAAGTAAAAAGGGGGTAGCTAGGGGTAGAAGCGTCGCAGTTGTGCGACGTTCCATGGGTTGGAGTATGCGACTCCGGACTCCATGTGCTTGAGGCGATAGGCGCCACCTGGGATGACTTCGGTGACGATGTAGGGTCCTTCCCACAGTGACTCGAATTTCTTCGGTCGCTCTTGCTTGAGTCGCAAGACTAGGTCTCCTTCGACGAAGGACCTTGGACGCAGCCGACAACTGTGGTAGTTGCGGAGGCTCTGTTGGTACACCGCTGATCGAGCTGCTGCTATGTCACGCGCCCCGTCGAGTGTGTCGATGGCGTCTTCGCGTGCCGCCGTCGATTCGGCCTCGCTGTAGGCGACGACCCGTGGGGCCCATGGCGTACTTCTGCTGGTAGCACGGCTTTGGCTCCGTGTACAATAAAGAAGGGCGTGTAGCCAGTTGAGCTGTTTGGCATTGTGCGAAGACTCCAGAGGACCGAGGGTAGCTCCTGTGTCTAGGCTCCCGCGAGTCGCTCAAGTGGTATCATTAGGCGCTTCTTGATGCCAGCACCGACGAGGCCGTTGGCCTTTTCGACCTGCCCGTTGGTTTGCGGATGCGCCATGGAGGCGTATGTGATGTTGATTCCGAGGTCTTCGCAGAAGTCCTAGAATTCTTTGGAGATGAAGTTCGACACATTGTCGGTGATGATGCTATGCGGCACGCCGAACCTGTAAACAATGGATTCGAAGAATTTGACCGCTGTTTTGCCCTTTCGGTTAGTGACGGGCATGGCCTCAATCCACTTGGTGAATTTGTCGACTACGACCAGGAGGTAGACGTGACCTCCTTTCGAGGACCTCGGCAGTTTGCTAATCATATCGATCCCCCATTGGGCAAAAGGCCAGGCCAGAGGTATGGTCCTAAGCTCTGATCCGGGTACGTGCGGTTTGTCGGCGAACCTCTGGCACCCATTGCATCTTCGGACGATGTCCTTGGCATCGTTCATGGCTGTTGGCCAGTAAAATCCGGCTCGTAGAGCTTTGGCGACAAGGGCGCGGCTGCCCGCATGATGGCCGCAGATGCCTTCGTGGATGTCTTGGAGGATTGTCTTGCCGTCACCGATGGTGATGCACCTTTGGAGTACACTTGAAATGCTGCACTTGTACAACTCGCCATTAATGATGGTGAAGGCCTTGGACCGGCGAGATTTGCGCCGGGCATCTGTCGGGCTGTCAGGCAGTTCTCCGTCTATCAGATACCTCAGGTATGGCCGTGTCCACGTTTCTTCGACTGCCATGACCTGCATCAGGTTGACCACTGCGACCTCTGTGTCGAGCTTTTCGGGTCCTTCCTGTCCTTCGGGTAGCGTAGCCCCCCGAGTTCTCTGCTTCTTCGGGTGATCCCTTGGGGAATTTCCTTTTGATGGACGGCACGCAGATCTGTTCGAGGAACACACCTGGTGGAACCCGTGCGTAGGTGGAGCCGATGTTGGCGAGTTTGTTGTCCTCTTCGTTGCTTTCTCTTCCAACGTGCCGAAGCTCGCAGCCGTCAAAGCCTCCTTCGAGTGCGTTGTAGAGTGCGCGGTACGCAATCATGTTGGCGGCGTGTGCGTCGCACTTGTTCATCGTCTGCTGGATGACGAGGTTGGAGTCACCGTAGATGACCAGGCGTGTCGCGCCGCAGATCTTGGCCATCTTCATGCCTTGGATGAGGGCCTCGTATTCGGCTTCGTTGTTGGAAGCTCGAAATTTCATCCGGAGGACGTACTTCATATTGTCGTCGTGCGGGGAGGTCAGTATGACCCCGGCTCCTGCTCCGGCCTCGCGCTTGGAGCCGTCGAAGTGCATTGTCCATGAATGTGTCATGTACAGGGTGTCTGGCAGCTGCAGTTCCATCCAGTGTACGAGGAAGTCCGGGAGGACCTAAGACTTGATCGTGTGGCGCTTCTCGTAGACGATGTCTAGAGGTGATAGCTCGATGCCCCACAGGGCCATGCGTCCTGTGGCCTCCGCAGTATTCAGGATGCTGTTCAGGGGTGCTTCGTTGACGACCATCACCTGGTGCTCCTGGAAGTAGTGGCTCAGCCGACGAGCCGTCATGAACACGCCTGAAGTTTTTTGTAGTGGCGTAAGGGTACCGCTTTTGGTATCAATACCTCGCTGAGGTAGTAGATTGGGCGTTGGACCCCATGGGTCTTGCCTTCTTCAGGTCACTCGACCACCATGTGTGGCTGCTATGTACAGCAGTAAAGGGTCGCGCTCTTTTGGTGTGACCAAGACGGGCGAGGTAGAGAGCAGCCGCTTTAGATCTTCGAATGCGTCGTCCGCTTCGGGGTCCACTCGAATTTGTCTGCATTGCATAGCAGCTGATAGAACAGCAGAGCTTTTTCGCCCATGCGGCTGATGAACCTACTCAATGTCGCGATTCGCCCTGCAAGCTGCTGGACGCCCTTGAGGTTCTTCGGCTTTTCCATCTCCATTATGGCCCGGATTTTCTTCGGGTTCGCCTAGATCCCTCGCTGGGAGATGAAGTAACCAAGCAGCTGGCTAGATGGGACGCTGAAGGCGCACTTTTCTGGGTTTATCTTGATCTTGTAGTGATCAAGATTATCGAACGTCTCGCGGAGATCGTCGATGAGCGTCTTCGCCTCCCATGTTTTGATGACTATGTCTTCGACATAAACTTGGATGTTGCGGCCGATCTGGTCCTTCAGGCATGCCTGCATGCACCATTGGTACGTGGCTCCTGCGTTCTTCAGCCCGAAGGGAATTGTGTTGTAGCAGAATACTACGAACGGCGTGATAAACGCCATTTTCTCTTGATCTTCGACCTTCAGTCGAATCTAGTTGTAGACTAAAGGCATCGAGGAAGGAGAGCTTCTCGCATACTGTAGTCGAATCGATGATCTGATCAATCCGAGGGAGAGGGAAGTGATCCTTCAGGCAGTGCTTGTTCAGCGATGTGAAGTCCACTCACATCCACAGGATGTCTGTGTCCTTTTTGGGGACCATTACGGTGTTGGCGAGCCACTCGCTCTCCTTGATCTCCCTGATGAAGTTTGCGTCGAGTAGTCTGTTGACTTCAACTCTGATTGCTTTGGCCTGTGGTTAGGACAATCGTCGGATGGACTGTTTGACGGGCTTGGCGTCTGGAAAGACGTTGAGTGCATGCTCGGCGAATTCCCTGGGAACTCCTAGCATGTCCGCAGGGCACCAGGCGAAGATTTCCCAGCGCTCACGGAGGAATTCGACGAGCGCGCTTTCCTATACGGGGCTGAGGTCGTTGGCGATCAGCGCCGTCTTGGAGGCGTCCGTCGGGTGGACTTGCACTTTATTTGTGTTGGCGGTGGAGTCGAAGGACATGTCTGGTGCGTTCTGTCTTGCGACTGGGTGTGCCCCGTTGTCCGTCACCTCGCGGAGCCTTATGAGCTCCTCCTGCATGCCGAATGACTGGGAGATTCTGTTGAAGTTCCTGTCGCAGTGGTCCGATCGGGTGAAGCTTCCGTGGACCGTGATGACACCCCTGGGTCCTGGCATCTTGAGTAGCAGGTACGCATAGTGCGGTACTGCCAGGAATCGTGCGAATGCCACACGCCCGAGGATGGCATGGTATTGTGATGGCGAGTCCACCACTTCAAACTCGAGTCGTTCGCACCGAAAATTATCGGGCTTTTCGAAGATGACGTCGAGCCATATATTTCCTAGGGGGAATATGCCCTTCCCTGGACCAATGCTGTGGAACGTAGTGTCAGACTGTTCCAGGCTGCACAGCAGGATCCGCATTGCTGCTAGGGTGCTAGCGAACATCAGATTGATGCCACTACCGCCGTCCATGAAGACGCGGCTCATGTCGAACCCTTCGATCTGCGCCTCAAGCACCAGGGCAGCATGACCTAGGCGAGGGACCTAGCAAGGGTGATCCGAACGGCTTAACGTGATGCAGGACTCTGATCCGCTGAGGTACTCAAGGATGGCGGGTGGAGCGGTCATAGCCAGATTGATCTGACGGGTGATTTTCTTCTGCACCCTGTTCGTTGGGCGTCCCTTTTGGATCATCAGTGATCCCTTCGGCGCGGGGTACCCGTGCCCACCGTTATTCTGCGCTGGTGCGATTGGGTGGTTCAAAGGTCCCGCAGGTGGTGGTGGAGGAGCTCCATGTGCAATCTCACCTGATGCAGGTGCGTTCCCGTATCCAGGGTTCGGGGCTTGTTGCCTCATCTGAGTCATGCTCTCGCTGAGTTTCTGGAACTCGCGGTAGTCCTTGAGCATGTGACTTGCTTTCTTCTTACCATCCTGCTTGTCGATGTAGAAGTGGATGGTGCATGGACCCGACAGTTTGTCGTATGTTGAGGGTCCGTCGTCGCGGCCGCGACGTTGCCATGACTGCGTTGGGCGTCCTCCGTCGCGGAAGTTGCTTCCGCGGTATCCGCCGCTATTGCGGTTGCCGTCGCTGCGGCAGTGGCGTAGCCAGCCGCGACCATGTCGGATCCATCACGATCGTCATAGACGCGCGATCTTCTCTTGCTACAGCGTTCGCGTCTCCGGCCGTAGTCATCTTCCTCATCCTAGTGCGCTCGGTGGACGGAGTCCTCGCCATCGGCGCACCTGTTGGCGATGTCCATAAGGTGGTCGAGTGTCTTGGTCTTGACGCGCCAAGTTCTTCCTTAAAGTCGTGGCGTTTGACGCCGTCCTTGAAGGCGTCGATAACTCTCTCCTCAGAGATGTGCGCCGCGTAGTTCTTGGTGTTGGACCAACGCAGTATGTACGAGCGAATGGATTTGCAAGTTCGTTGGGTGCAGGCCCGCAGCTCCTCGATCGAGGCTGGCCTCTTGCTGGTGCCTTTGAAGTTTCGGATGAAACTATATGCTAGTTCCTCCCAGCTTCAGATGGATCCCGAGGATAGGCTGCTGAGCCAGATCCGGGCTGCGCCAGTTCGCTGCAGCTGAAGGCATTGCATGGCGGTGTTCTTGTTTCCGCCGTGTAGCTTGACGGACGACAGGTGGTCGCTGAGCCACGCCTTGGGGTCCTGTGTACCGTCAAACTTCGGAGTGTCCGAAGGAAGCTTGAAGTTGCGTGGCATCCGTGTCCGTCGGACGGATCTGCTGAAGCATCGGGCTCCGCAGAGTTCTCCTTCGTCATTGTCCTCCTCGGATTTGGACGAGCATGCGCGCTTGGCACGCGCTTTGTCGATTTTGCGCTGGGTGATCTCGCTTCGAGCGTCGTAATCATGGCTGCAATGGCGCGAGCTCTTGTGCCTTCAAGGAAGGTCGTGCTCTTCATCTTCGGATGAAGGTGTAGGGCTGCGGTTGAACTTGACCGCAGCCTTCTTCTTTGGCTCCGCAGGAGCTTCTCCGTGGAGCGCAGCTCCAACGAGTCCAAGTCCGGTAAGTGGTGACTTGTGCATGGCTCTTTTCGGGTCCCCCTCCGAAGGTGGATGGGACGCGAGGTATGCGGTGACTGCCATGATCGCAGCTTGTGGTGTCTTCGGGATGACGTTGTCGTCGGCATCCATCTCCATGAAGGACGCGTTGAGGGTCTGAGTCATCTCGCGACGCTCCTTGGGGTCCATGTTCTCCGTGCGAGAACGGTGCTTGTTGCCATGGTTGCCGTGCAAGCTGGAGCCAATGCCCATGGCGGAGAGCGCAGCTCGCCGCGCACTGGACTCCAAGGCCGCTTGCTTGTGTTTGTCAAGCACCTCTTGCATCTTCACCTGCTTCTTGTGCTCCTCGACTAGGAGCATGTGGTATGCCATTAGCAGGTCCCGTGAGGCACCCACATGCAGGATATTGTTGCCTGCTACGGCTTCGCATGCTTGAGCCCATCCTTCCTCGCTGAGGCGGATGACCCGATCGGTGACGTCCCTGTTGGGCGGGGGGACTGGCTTCTTCTGTTCCCGCTGTTTCTGCCCTGCGGGTTAGGTGGCGGGTTAGGTGCGTGCTGCTCCACATCACTCTGGATGACTACGGTGCATTGGTAGCGCTCGTAGATTGGATCACTTATGCCGCAGCTTTTGGATCTGGAATCGTAGGTCCCTTCCTCCGATGGTGGGTCGCACAAATCTAAGTTGTAGCTGCTGCTGTCATAGGACTCATCTGTCGATGGTGATGTGCGTAGCACGGGGTGCAGGGACCATGAAGCGGGCCTGATCGACGGCAGGGTCACCCGCTCTGGGAGGCGGAGAGTGCCGGTCTGCCCCACCTGGAAGCAGAAACTCCCGAACAGGTCTCGAGTCCGTCGCCAACGGGCTCGAAGTCCTTCAAGGTGGCCGGCGAGTGGGCGGTGAAGTCGAAGGCGCCAAAGAGGAGATGACTCTCCGTCGCCGCGGAGTTGTAGATCGCTTTGGTTGGGACCATCACGATCGCACAATCAGCGCCCCCAGTTCCCACAAACGGTGCCAATTGATGAGGTTTAATCTCGTCAATGCCCATTGTTATGGACTTGGATTTTGGAGAAGATGGGGATGCTGGAGATCGCGGAACAGTTAGCAAACAAGCAACACGGGGACACGAGGTTTACCCAGGTTCAGGCCCCCGGAGGGAAAACCCTACTCCTGCTTGTCTACTCTTGATTATGATGGAACTGAAGGTTACAAGGGTGCACAGATGCAATCTGGCGTGGAGGTGTGTATGCGGTGGTATGCGAGAGAGCCTCCTCGTCATGCCCTCCTGGCCTTTATATAGAGGTAGGAAGGTCCCAGGCACAGATCGAGTCAGTTACAGGTTTTAGGGTTTACCCCTTTGAAAATTCTATCAACTCTAGTCTTGCTCTCCAAGGATCCGAAGGCATCGTGGGCCCTGGCCACCCAAAAATCTTCATGGGCTGGCGCATATTTGTCGTGGGCCTTCCTGTTGGAGATATGCCCTAGAGGCAATAATAAATATAGTTATTATTATATCTTTGTGTTTATGATAAATGTTTATATTCATGCTATAATAGTATTAACAAGGAAACATTAATACTTGTGTGAATTGTAAACTTAATTTGAAGTCCCTAGTATAGCCTCTATACTTCACTAGCTTGTTGGTTGATTGATGATTGTGGTTTCCCTATCATGAACATTGAGATGTTATCAACAACAAGATCATATCGTTAGGAGAATGATATGGTGGACATACTCCTATAGACAAGCGTAGCATAAAGATCAAGTCATTTCAATAGTTCAATTGCTATATGCTTTCTGATACATAGTAACCTAATTCCTTCGACCATGAGATCATGCATATCACCTTTACTGGATGGATGCTTTGATGTCATCAAACACCACACCGTAACAGGGTGGCTATAAAGGTGGCATTGAGTGTTCGGAAAGTATTGGTTGAAACACATGGATCAAGAGTGGGATTTGTCCATCCACATGACGGATAGATATTCTCTGGGCCCTCTCGGTGAAATGTCATCCAATTAGCTTGCAAGCATGTGACTGGCTCACAAGGGATCACATATCAGGAGCGAGAAAAGAGTACTTATCAAGAACGAGGATGAACTAGGTATGCGAGATACCGGCGATCATAACCACGGATAAGTAACATATCGTGAGACAAAGGAAATTGGTATCGTATGTAAGTGGTTCATTCGATCGTAAAGTAATCGTAGAAATATGTAGCCATATGAATTTCCATATTCCTCTATTGGTTATTGTTAGAGAAGTGTCTCGATCATGTCCGCATAATTCACGAACCGTAGGAGACACATAAGGATTGACGTTGTTTGAGTAGTTATGGTATTATGAGAAAGAGACCGAATGTTGTTGAGTCTCGGATGGGATCCGGGATATCACGAGGTGATCGGAATGGTCCGGAGAATAAGATTCATATAAGGAAAGTCCGTTTCGGAGTTGGGGAATGGTTAGGTGTTTTCATCGGGAACATTCTAGAAGGTCGGAATGTCGGCACTCCGGAGGGAAGGGTACATGAATGTGTCATTACATATTGGAATGATTGCATCATGTACTAGGTGTTCTTGCTGTCCAAAATAAAGGGTTTATTTAAATCCTAAATTGAAAAGTCAAGCGTCTAGTTTGAAAGTCAAGCAACAATTTTGGGAAGTGGGAAAAGGAGGAGGTGGAGACCGACTTTGGGGAGAGTCCCCTTGGCGGCGCGCCTCCCAAGGCCGACTTGGGGAGGGACTCCTCCCTTGGCCGCCCTCCACCTATAAAGGGAGGCAGGGCCTCCCCTCTGAGACACACAAGTTCCTATCCTCTAAACTAAACCCTAGACCTAAACCCGGTTTAGAGCTATTTCAGTTTAGAGCCTTCTAATTGGTTTAGAGCCTTCTAATTGGTTTAGAGCCTTCTAATTGGTGTGTCTAATTACTAGACCACTAATAGCCTCTCTCATAAGCTCCACCATACTACTTGGCTTAAGGCGAAGCCTGCGGGATTCCCTCTACTTCCGGTACCACGCCGTTGTCTTTGGGAATCGCGAGAGAGTGCTACAACCTCCGCTGCTTTGGAACAAGGGAGAGGAAGGTCTTCGTCAGTACCGAGCGATGTGACCGATTGCGGGGCCTTCTTAGGAGCGATGTTGGAAGGATCGTCTCTGCGATCTTGAGATCGGAAGAAATCGACTACATCACCCACGAGAATCTGCTCTCGTTAAACACTTTGGAATCTTGAGGGTGAGTTATTCCATCGACTCGTTGCTGCAATCTAGTAGATAGATCTTGGCTTGTTTGTTTGTATGCGATAGAAATTTTTGTTTTCCATCTGCGAACCCCTACGGTGGTATCGAGCCGTGTCTATATGTAGATCTGTTGCGAGTAGAACACAATGGTCATTGTGGGCATTGATGCTTTATTGTAGATTGCTTTTGTGTACTTTGCATCTTGCGGTATGTTGGGATGAAGCGGCCGGGCTAACCTTACATGACATCGTTCATGAGACTTGCTCCACGTTTGACATGCAACTTGTATTGCATAAGTGGCTTCTTGGTGCTGTTTCTCCTAGCATAGTAAAGATCCAATTTACAACGGGTGATCAACAATGCTAGTATCAATGTTGTGGTTCTTGTTCGTAAGTTAGAACGACACTTATTGAAAGCCCCAAACCACGTAAAATATGCAAAGAAAGTAGAAGCGTCTAACTTTGTTTTGCGAGGGGTGTCTTGATGATGTGATATGGCCATGATTGTGATTATATTTGATGTATGCAATGTTCCTTATTGTAAGTTGGCAACGGCAGAGCCATATGGTTGTCTTTGAATTCTGTTAAGACCTGCGTGTCTATTCAAAATAGTTGTAATAGTTGAAGCTGGTGGGCGACAACCATGAAGAAGCATCATTGACCTTGATGCTATGCGGTGATGATGGAGATCATGTTCGTGCTTGAAGATGGAGATCGGAAGCACAAAGAAGAAAGGCCATATCATATCACATATTTTGAATTGCATGTGATGTTAATCCTTTATGCATCTTGTATTGCTTAGTAGACGACGGTAGCATTATAAGATGATCCCTCATGCACATAAATTTCAAGTTCTAAAGTGTTCACCCTTAGTATGCACCGTTGCCAAAGCTTGCTTCAAGCACCACGTGATGATCGGTGTCTTTGATTCCGGTGAATACAACGTAAGCAAGCCAGATTTGCTTATCACGGTAGCTAAGGTTTGATCTTGTGAGCCTAGCATGTACGGACATGGCCTCGGGAACACGGATCGCGAAAGGTAAAGCATGAATCATATAGTAGATATGATGAACATGATGATTGTTAAGCCATTAAAACTATATCAACTCTCGTGATGATCGGTGTTGATGTAGTGGATTTGGTTCGTGTGATCACTAAAACAATGTGAGGGATGTTGTTTTGGTGGGAGTTCACCTAGTTTAATTTCATTAATTAATTTGAACTCAATTTGTCATAAACTTAGTCTAAACTATTGCAAATATGTTGTAGATCAATGGCATTACCATCAATTTTAATGCGTTCCTAGAGAAAGAAAAGTTGAAAAACAATGGAAGCAACCCGGATTGGTTCCGCAATTTGAGATTGTCCTCACTGGTAATTTGACCTATGTGCTGGATGCACCGCTAGGTGACCCACTGCAGCTGATGCTACCGATGAAGTAAAGAATGTTTACCTCGCTCGGAAGAATCGGTACTCCATAGTTCAGTGTGCTATCTTGTATGGTTTAGAATCGAGCTTGAGAAAAGGTTTGAAGAGTCGAGATCCATATGATATTGTCGAGGATCTCAAATTAATCTTTGAGACTCATGCGGCAATTGAAAGTTATGAAGCTTCGAAAAGTTCTTTAGCGCAAGATGGAAGAGGGGCGGTCGATGAGCATGTGCTTAAAATGCAGGCACGAATAAACTTCAAAGCTTGGGTATAGTGATTCCTAATACTTTGGGGTTTACGCATCCTCCAATCACTACCACCAAGTTACAAGAACTTTGTGATGAACTACAACATGCAGAACATGAACAAAGAGTTGCCAGAACTATTTGCGATGTTAAAATCTGCAGAAATGGAGATCAAGAAAGAGCACCAAGTGTTGATGGTCACTAAGACCACCAAATTCAAGAAAGGCAAGTCTACGCAAAGGGACACTTCAAGAAGGGTGGTAAGAAAGCTGCCACGCAGACGAAGAGGACCAAGGCTGGACCAAGCACGATCTTGAGTGCTTTCTTGCAAGGGAGAAGGTCCTTTGAGCGGAATTGCCCAAAGTACTTGGCGGATTTGAAGAACGGCAACATCAAGAAGAAAGGTATATCGATATACATGTTATTGATGTGTATCTCACTAGTATTCGTAGTAGTGCACGGGTATTTGATCTGGTTCGGTTGCTCATATTTGTAACTCGAAGCAGGAGCTGCGAATAAGCGGAAGCTAGTGAAGAGCGAGGTGACGATGCGCGTAGGAAGCGGATCAAAGGTTGATGTGATCGCGGTCGACGCTACCTCTTCATCTACCATCGGGATTAGTTTTATACTTAAATAATTGTTATTTGGTGCTGCATTAAGCATGAACATTATATCGGGATCTTGTTTATTGCGAGACGGTTACTTGTTTAAATCCGAGAATAATGGTTGTTCGATTTATATGAGTAATATGTTTTATGCACATGCACCTTTGATAGATGGTCTATTCTTGTTGAATCTCGATAGTAGAAATACACATATTAATAACATTGAAGCTAACCGTTTGAAATCAGCGATAACTCGACCTATATGTGGCCTTTGTCGTCTTGGTCACATTGGAGCGTATGAAGAAACTCCATTCGATGGACTTCTTGAATCACTTGATTTTGAATCACTTGAAAGATCTGAAGCATGTCGATGGGTAAAATGACTAAGACTCCATTTTACGGTATGATGGGCGAGCTACGGACTTATTGGAAATCATACATACCGATGTGTGTGGTCCAATGAGTGTAGCATCATGTGATGTTATCGTTATGTTCTTACCTTCACGGATGATTTGAGTAGATATGGGTATATCTATTTCATAAAACATAAGTCAGAAACTTTCGAGAAGTTTAAGTGGTTTCAAAGTTAGGTAGAGAATCAACGAAACAAGAAGAATAAAATAATAAGTTCTGATCGTGGATGTGAATATCTAAGTTACGAGTTTGGCGAGCATTTGAAGAAATGTGGAATACTTTCAGATTGACACCGCCGGAACACCACAACGTAATGGTGTGTCGAGCGTCGTGTCGAACTCTCTTAGATATGGTTCGTTCTATGATGTCACTTGCAGATTTACCACTATCATTTTGGGGTTATGCGTTAGAAACAGCCGCATTCACTTTAAATAGGGCACCGTCTAAATCCGTTGAAACGACACCGTATGAATTATGGTTTGGGAAGAAACCTAAATTGTCGCTTCCTTAAAGTTTGGGGATCTGAAGCCTATGTAAAGAAGTTACTGGGACAAGCTTGAACCCAAAGCGGAAAAATCGTCTTCATAGGATACCGAAGGAAACTATTGGGTATACCTTCTATCATAGATCCGAAGGCAAAATCTTCGTTGTCAAGAATGGATCCTTTCTAGAGAAGGAATTTCTCTCGAAAGAAGTGACTGGAAGGAAAGTAGAACTTGACGAGGTTGTCGAACCTTCTCTCGAATTGCGAGTAGCGCAGACCGGAAGAAGTTCTGTGGTGCCTGCACCAATAAGAGAGGAAGCTAATGATGGTGATCATGAAACTGTTGAAGTTGCTCTGAGCCTCGGAGGTCAGCGAGAAATCGTACCACTGCATTGGTATGATTCCGTTATGAATGTCATGTTGGTGGACAACACCGATGACCCCGAGACATATGAGGAAGCGATGATGAGCCCAGATTCCAATAAATGGCAAGAAGCCATGAAATCCGAGATTGGATCCATGTACGAAAACCAAGTATGGACTTTGGTGGACTTACCGGATGGTAGGAAGGCTGTCGAGAACAAATGGATTTTCAAGAAGAAAACAGATCTTGATGGTAATGTTACATCTATAAAGCTCGACTTGTCGCAAAAGGGTTTGACGGCTAAATTCAAGGAGTTGACTACGATGAGACTTTCTCACCGGTAGCGAAGCTAAAGTCTGTGAGGATTATGTTAGCAATCGCTGCATATTATGATTATGAGATATGGCAGATGGATGTCAAAACAGCATTCCTCAATGGAGACATTGATGAAGAGTTGTATATGATGCAACCCAAAGGTTTTGTCGATCCTAAAGATGTTAACAAGGTATGCAAGCTTCAACGGTCCATCTATGGATTGAAGCAAGCATCCCGAAGTTGGAATCAACGTTTTGATAAGGTAATCAAAAGTTTTGGTTTTATACAAACTTATGGAGAAGCTTGTATTTACAAGAAAGTGAGTGGGAGCTCTGTAGCATTCTTAATACTGTATGTGGATGACATATTGTTGATTGGGAATGATGTAGACCTTCTTAATAGTGTCAAAGAGTATTTGAATAATAGTTTTTCAATGAAGGATCTTGGCGAAGCAGCTTACATATTAGGCATAAAGATTTATAGAGATAGATCGAAACGCCAAATATCATTGTCACAAAGTACATATTTGGACAAAGTTCTAAAGAGGTTTGAATGGAAGATAGCAAGAAAGGGTTCTTGCCCATGTTGCTAATACGACCTTGAGTAAAACTCAAAGTCCGACATCGGCGTAAGATAGAGAAAGGATGAGTAAGACTCCTATGCCTCAGCCATAGGATCTCTAATGTATGCCATGCTATGTACTAGACCCGACATCGCATATCGTTAGTCTAACTAGCAGATATCAAAGTGATCCAGGAGTGGATCATTGGACAGCGGTCAAAAACATCCTTAATTACTTGAGAAGAACTAAGGATATGGTTCTTTCTTATGGAGGTGATGAACATCTCGTTGTTAATGGTTACACCGATGCTAGTTGGAACACCGATCCGGATGATTCTAAATCACAACTGGATAATGATTTATTTTGAATGGTGCAGATTAGCTGGAGGAGTGCAAAGCAAAGCGTTGTGGCGAGATCTTCAACTGAATCGGAATACATGGCTGCTTCGGAGGCTTCACAAGAAGCGATATGGATGAAAGAGTTCATTATAGAGCTGGGTGTGGTTCCAAGTGCGCTGGACCCAATGTCTATCTACTGTGATAACATGGGCGCCATAGCCAATGCGCAAGAACCAAGGTCACACAAGAAGCTGAAGCATATCAAGCTGCGTTTCCACGCTATTCGAGAACATATCCAGGATGGGGATATAAAGATTTGCAAAGTACACACAGATCTGAATGTGGCGGATCCGTTGACTAAACCTCTCCCGAGGGCAAAACATGACCAACACCAAACTGCCATGGGTGTTCGGTATATTACCATGTAATCTAGATTAGATGACTCTAGTGCAAGTGGGAGGCTGGAGATATGCCCTAGAGGCAATAATAAATATAGTTATTATTATATCTTTGTGTTTATGATAAATGTTTATATTCATGCTATAATAGTATTAACAAGGAAACATTAATACTTGTGTGAATTGTAAACTTAATTTGAAGTCCCTAGTATAGCCTCTATACTTCACTAGCTTGTTGGTTGATTGATGATTGTGGTTTCCCTATCATGAACATTGAGATGTTATCAACAACAAGATCATATCGTTAGGAGAATGATATGGTGGACATACTCCTATAGACAAGCGTAGCATAAAGATCAAGTCATTTCAATAGTTCAATTGCTATATGCTTTCTGATACATAGTAACCTAATTCCTTCGACCATGAGATCATGCATATCACCTTTCTTGGATGGATGCTTTGATGTCATCAAACACCACACCGTGTGAGGTGGCTATAAAGGTGGCATTGAGTGTTCGGAAAGTATTGGTTGAAACACATGGATCAAGAGTGGATTTGTCCATCCACATGACGGATAGATATTCTCTGGCCCTCTCGGTGAAATGTCATCCAATTAGCTTGCAAGCATGTGACTGGCTCACAAGGGATCACATATCACGGGAACGAGAAAAGAGTACTTATCAGTAACGAGGATGAACTAGGTATGCAGAGATACCGACGATCATAACCACGGATAAGTAACATATCGTGAGACAAAGGGAAATTGGTATCGTATGTAAGTGGTTCATTCGATCGCAAAGTAATCGTAGAAATATGTGGAGCCATATGAATTTCCAGATTCCTCTATTGGTTATTGTTCGAGAAGTGTCTCGATCATGTCCGCATAATTCACGAACCGTAGGGAGACACACTTAAGGATTGACGTTGTTTGAGTAGTTATGGTATTATGAGAAAGAGACCGAATGTTGTTCGAGTCTCGGATGGGATCCGGATATCACGAGGTGATCCGGAATGGTCCGGAGAATAAGATTCATATAAGGAAAGTCCTGCTTTGGAGTTGGGGAATGGTTCGGTGTTTTCATCGGAACATTCTAGAAGGTCCTTAATGTCCGCACCGGAAGGGAAGGTACATGAATGTGTCATTACATATTGGAATGATTGCATCATGTACTAGGTGTTCTTGCTGTCCAAAATAAAGGGTTTATTTAAATCCTAAATTGAAAAGTCAAACGGCTAGTTTGAAAGTCAAACGGCAATTTTGGGAAGTGGAAAAGAGGAGGAGGTGGAGACCGACTTTGGGAGGAGTCCCTTGGCGTGGCGCCTCCCAAGGCCGACTTGGGAGGGACTCCTCCCTTGGCCTCCGCCCTCCCACCTATAAAGGAGGGCAGGGCCTCCCTCTGAGACACACACAAGTTCCTATCCTCTAAACTAAACCCTAGACCTAAACCCCGGTTTAGAGCTATTTCGGTTTAGAGCCTTCTAATTGGTTTAGAGCCTTCTAATTGGTGTGTCTAATTACTAGACCACTAATAGCCTCTCTCATAAGCTCCACCATACTCGCACCGGCTTAAGGCGAAGCCTCATGGATTTCCTCTACTTCGGGTACCACGCCAGTTGTCTTTGAATCGCGAGGAGAGTGCTACAACCTCCGCTGCCTTGGAACAAGGGAGAGGAAGGTATTCGAAATCCGAGCGATGTGACCGATCAAGGGGCGCTGCTTAACGTATACTGGAAGGATCGTCTACGCGATCTTGAGATCAGAAAGAGTACGACTACATCACCCACGAGAATCTGCTCTCGTTAAACACTTTGGAATCTTCGAGGGTGAGTTATTCCATCGACTCGTTGCTGCAATCTAGTAGATAGATCTTGGCTTGTTTGTTTGTATGCGATAGAAAATTTTTGTTTTCCATGCTGCGAACCCCTACACTTCCTTGGGCTGGACCAGGTATGCTAAGGTCGTGTACCCGCAGGGTATAACCATGTCAGTCTCTCCCATCATAGTATAGATGCAATTTACAACGGGCACTTAATAGTTCAAACATCAACATTGTGGTTCCTGTTTGTAAGTTAGAACGACACTTATTGAAAGCCCCAAACCACGTAAAATATCCAAATAAAATTAGAGGCGTCTAACTTTGTTTTGAAGGGGTGTGTTGTGATGTGATATGGCCATGATTGTGATTATATGTGATGTATGCAATGTTCCTTATTGTAAGTCGACAACTGGCAGGAGCCATATGGTTGTCTTTTAATTCCGTTAAGACCTGCGTGTCTATTATTCAAAGTAGTTGTAATAGTTGATGCTGGTGGACGACAACCATGGAGTGGCGCCATTGACCTTGACGCAATGCCGGTGATGATGGAGATCATGTTCGTGCTTGAAGATGCAGATCGGAAGCACAATAAGAAAGGCCATATCATATCACATATTATGAATTGCATGTGATGTTAATCCTTTTATGCATCTTGTATTGCTTAGTTCACGACAGTAGCATTATAAGATGATCCCTCTCACAAAATATCAAGTTATAAAGTGTTCATCCTTAGTAAGCAACGTTGCTAAATCTCGTTGTTTCGAAGCACCACATGATGATCGGGTGTGTTAGATTCTGCGAGTGTATACAATGGGAGCAAGCCAGATTTGCTCATGCGGAAGCTAAGTTTTGATCTTGACGAGCCTAGCATATACAAACATGGTCTCGGAACACGGATCACCGAAAGGTAAAGCATGAGTCATATAGTAGGTATGATGAACATGTTGATTGTTCGCCATTGAAGCTACATCATCTCTCGTGATGATTGGTTTTGATGTGGTGGATTTGGTTCGTGTGATCACTAAAACAATGTGAGGGATATTGTTTTGAGTGGGAGTTCACCTAGATTAATTTAACTATTAATTAGAACTCAATTTGTCATAAAATTAGTCTAAACTATTGCAAATATGTTGTAGATCAATGGCGGCCCCTACCATCAATTTTAATGCGTTCCTAGAGAAAGAAAAGTTAAAAAACAATGGAAGCAACTTCGTGGATTGGCTCCGGAACTTGAGGATTGTCCTCAATGCTGGTAATTTGACCTATGTGCTGGATGCACCGCTAGGTGACCCACCTGCAGCTGATGCTACCGATGAGGCGAAGAATGTTTGCCTCACTCGGAAGAATCAGTACTCCACAGTTCAGTGTGCTATCTTGTACGGTTTGGAATCGGAGCTTCAGAAATGGTTTGAGAACCATGACCCACATGATATTATCCGTGAACTAAAAATGATATTTGAGGCTCACGCGGCAGTTGAGAGTTATGAGGCTTCTGAAAAGTTCTTTAACTGCAAGATGGAAGAGGGAAGCTCCGTTAGTGAGCACATGCTTAAGATGTCTGGGCATCCAAGCAAGCTTCAAAGCTTAGGTATAGTGATTCCTAACGCTTTGGGGATTCACCATGTCCTCCAATCACTACCACCAAGTTACAAGAACTTTGTGATGAACTACAATATGCAAAACATGGAGAAGTCGTTGCCTGAACTCTTCTCCATGTTAAATTCTACGGAAGTGGAGATCAAGAAAGAGCACCAAGTGTTGATGGTCAATAAGACCACCAAATTCAAGAAGCAAGGCACGTCTAAGAAAAAGGGAAACTTCAAGAAGGGCGGTAAGAAAGTTACCACACCGGCGAAGAAGACCAAGGTTGGGCCTAAGCCTGATACTGAGTGCTTTTACTGCAAGGGAGAAGGTCACTAGAAGCAGAATTTCCCTAAGTACTTGGCGGATTTGAAGAACGACAACATCAAGAAGAAAGGTATATCCGATATACATGAGTCATAGTAGTGCCTGGGTATTTGATACTGGTTCGGTTGCTCATATTTGTAACTCAAAACAGGTGCTGTAGAATAGACGGAAACTAGCAAAGAACAAGGTGACGATGCGCGTTGGAAATGGATCAAAGGTTGATGTGATGGCGGTCGGCACGCTACCTCTTCATCTACCATCGGGATTAGTTTTATACTTAAATAATTGTTATTTGGTGTATGCGTTGAGCATGAACATTATATCTGGATCATGTTTATTGCGATACGGTTACTTGTTTAAGTCCGAGAATAATGGTTGTTCGATTTATATGAGTAATATGTTTTATGCACATGCACCTTTGATAGATGGTCTATTCTTGTTAAATCTCGATTGTAGTAATACACATATTAATAACATTGAAGCTAAACATTTGAAATTGAGCGATAACTCGACCTATATGTGGCACTGATGTCTTGGTCACATTGAAGTGAAGCGTATGAAGAAACTCCATTCCGATGGACTTCTTGGATCACTTGATTTTGAATCACTTAAAAGATGCAAAGCATGTCTGATGGGTAAAATGACTAAGACTCCATTTTCTAGTATGATGGAGTGAGCTACGGACTTATTGGAAATCATACATACCGATGTGTGTGGCCCAATGAGTGTAGCATCACGCGATGGTTATTGTTATGTTCTTACCTTCACGGATGACTTGAGTAGATATGGGTATATCTATTTCATGAAACATAAGTCCGAAACTTTCGAGAAGTTTAAGGAATTTCAAAGGGAAGTAGAGAATAAACATAACAAGAAGATTAAGTTTCTATGATCTGATCGTGGAGGTGAATATCTAAGTTACGAGTTTGGCGAGCATTTGAAGAAATGCGGAATACTTTCACAATTGACACCACCGGGAACACCACAACATAATGGTGTGTCCAAACATCATAATCGAACTCTCTTAGATATGGTTCATTCTATGATGTCACTTACAGATTTACCGCTATCATTTTGGGGTTATGCATTAGAAACAACCGCATTCACTTTAAATAGGGCACCATCTAAATCCGTTGAAACGACACCGTATGAATTATGGTCTGGGAAGAAACCTAAATTGTTGTTCCTTAAAGTTTGGGGTTGCGAAGCTTATGTAAATAAGTTACAGCCCGACAAGCTTGAACCCAAAGCGGAAAAATGTGTCTTCATAGGATACCCGAAGAAACTATTGGGTATACCTTCTATCATAGATCTAAGGGCAAAATCTTCGTTGCCAAGAATGGATCCTTTCTAGAGAATGAGTTTCTATCGAAAGAAGTGACTGGAAGAAAAGTAGAACTCGATGAGGTTGTCGGACCTTCTCTCGTACTTGAGAGTAGCGCAACACCGAAAGTGGTTCCTGTGGCGCCTACACCAATAAGAGAGGAAGCTAATGATGTTGATCATGAAACTTCAGTGGAAGTTACTACGGAACCTCGCAGATCAACGAGAACTCATACCACTCCTGATTGGTATGATCCCGTTATGAGTGTCATGTTGGTGGACAACACCAATGACCCTGCAACATATGAGGAAGCAATTATGAGCCCAGATTCCAATAAATGGCAAGAAGCCATGAAATCCGAGATTGGATCCATGTACAAAAACCAAGTATGGACTTTGGTGGACTTACCGGATGGCCGGAAGGCTGTCGAGAACAAATGGATTTTCAAGAAGAAAACAAATGCTGATGGTAATGTTACTGTCTATAAATCTTGACTTGTCGCAAAAGGGTTTCGACAAATTCAAGGAGTTAACTACGATGAGACTTTCTCACTGGTAGCAAAGCTAAAGTCTGTGGGGATTTTGTTAGCAACCGCTGCATATTATGATTATGAGATATGGCAGATGGATGTCAAAACGGTGTTCCTCAATGGAGACATTGATGAATATTTGTATATGGTACAATCCAAAGGTTTTGTCGATCCGAAAGATGCTAAAAAGGTATGCAAACTTCAACGGTCCATTTATCGATTGAAGCAAGCATCCCGAAGTTGGAATCAACGTTTTGAGAAGGTAATCAAAAGCTTTGGTTCTATACAAACTTATGGAGAAGCTTGTATTTACAAGAATTCCTAATACTATATGTAGATGACATATTGTTGATTGGGAATGATGTAACCCTTCCTAATAGTGTCAAGGGTTATTTGAATAATAGTTTTTCAATGAAAGATTTTTGGTGAAGCAACTTACATATTATGCATAAAGATTTATAGAGATAGATCAAGACGCCTAATATCATTGTCACAGAGTACATATTTGGACAAAGTTCTAAAGAGGTTTGGAATGGAAGATAGCAAGAAAGGGTTCTTGCCCATGTTGCCCAATACGACCTTGAGTAAAACTCAAAGTCCTGCAACGGCAGGAGATAGAGAAAGGATGAGTAAGACTCCCTATGCCTCAGCCATAGGATCTCTCATGTATGCCATACTATGTACTAGACCCGACATTGCATATGTTGTTAGTTTGACTAGCAGATATCAAAGTGATCCAGGAGTGGATTATTGGACAGCAGTCAAAAACATCCTTAAGTACTTGAGAAGGACTAAGGATATGGTTATTTCTTATGGAGGTGATGAACAACTCGTTGTTAATGGTTACACCGATGCTAGTTGGAACACCGATCCAGATGATTCTAAATCTCAATCTGGATATGTATTTACTTTGAATGGTGTAGCAATTAGCTGGAAGAGTGCAAAGCAAAGCGTTGTGGCGAGATCTTCAACTGAATCGGAATACATAGCTGCTTCAGAGGCTTCACAAGAGGCGATATGAATGAATGAGTTCATTACAGAGCTCGGTGTGGTTCCAAGTGCGCTGGACCCAATGTCTATCTACTGTGATAACATGGGCGCCATAGCCAATGCGCAAGAACCAAGGTCACACAAGAAGCTGAAGCATATCAAGCTGCGTTTTCACGCTATTCGAGAGCATGTCCAAGATGGTGACATAAATATTTGCAAAGTACACACAGATCTGAATGTGGCGGATCCATTGACTAAACCTCTCCCAAGGGCAAAACATGACCAACACCAAACCGCCATGGGTGTTCGGTATATTACCATGTAATCTAGATTAGTTGACTCTAGTGCAAGTGGGAGACTGTTGGAGATATGCCCTAGAGGCAATAATAAAAGTAGTTATTATTATATCTTTGTGTTTAAGATAAATGTTTACATTAATGCTATAATAGTATTAACCGGAAACATTAATACTTGTGTGATTTGTAAACTAAATTAGAGTCCCTGGTAAAGCCTCTTTATAATACTAGCTTGTTGGTTAATAAGGTGATCGTGGTTTCCCGATCATGAACATTGATATGTTATTAGCAACAAGATCATATCATTAGGAGAATGGTATGATGGACATACTCCTATAGATAAGCGTAGCATAAAGATCAAGTCATTTCAATAGTTTGTTTGCTATAAGCTTTCTGATACATAGTAACCTAATTCCTTCGACCATGAGATCATGCTAATCACCATCACCGGAAGGATACTTTGATGACATCAAACACCACACCGTATCTGGGTGGCTATAAAGGTGGCATTGAGTGTTCGGAAAGTATGTGTTGAGGCACATGGCTCAAGAGTGGGATTTTTCCATCCATATGACGGATAGATATACTCTGGGCCCTCTCCGTGGAATGTCATCCAATTAGCTTGCAAGCATGTGACTGGCTCACAAGGGATCACATATCACGGGAACGAGAAAAGAGTACTTATCGGTAACAAGGTTGAACTAGGTATGCAGAGATACCGACGATCAAACCTCGGATAAGTAAACTATTGCGAGACAAAGGGAAATTGGTATCGTATGTAAGTGGTTCATTCGATCGCAAAGTAATCGTAGAAATATGTGGGAGCCATATGAATTTCCAGATTCCTCTATTAGTTATTGATCGGAGAAATGTCTCGGTCATGTTTGCATAATTCACGAACTGTAGGGAGACACACTTAAGGATTCAATGTTGTTTAGTAGATATGGAATGTAAGAAGGGAGAACGAATGTTGTTAGGAGTCTCGGATGGGATCCGGGATATCATGAGGAGATCCGGAATGGTCCGGAGAATTGATTCATATAAGGAAAGTCTGATTCCGGAGTTCGGGAATTTTTGTTTTCCATGCTACGAACCCCAACATAGAGCCCTTAGCCTCAAGGAAGAACTACTCCCTCCTCATCATGGGACTCAGCAACGGTGATGGAGATGGTGGTGGAGATTGATGGAGATGGCTCCGGGGGCACTTCCCCATCCCGGCAGGGTGCCGGAATAGAGACTTTCTGTCCCCCGAATCTCCCTTTCGGTATGAAGGCGCTGGATTTCTTCTGGATCCCCTAGGGTTTTTGGGTCGGAGGCTTCTTATAGGCGCAGGAATCAAGGTCGGTGGGGGTCCAGGGGGCCCACACCCCCTCCAGACGCCTCCAGAGATTGCCCGCGCCTAGGGGGTGTGGCCACCCTGTGGCCCCCCTCCGGATCTGCTTCGTGGTTCCGTGTTGCTCCGGGAAAAATAATGACTTGGATTTTGTCCCGTCCAATTCCGATAATATTGATTTTCTGCCTTTCTGGAACCAAAAACAGAAGAAAACATGCAACTGGCAGTGTGGCAACTTATTAATAGGTCAGTTCCAGAAAAGATATAAAAACACCTCAAAATATAGACAAAGCAAAGCAAAGTAGATACAAAACAAGCATGGAGCATCAAAAATTATAGATACGTCTCTGACGTATCAACCATTTACCCCATTGGTATTATAAGATATGTGGAGGTTCTCTGTGGTAAGATTAAGTATCCTACTGATTTCCTAGTGCTTAATTCAGCAGCTAGCAAAACTTGTCCTATCATTTTTGGCAGACCTTTCTTGAACACTTGTGGAACTATTATAGATTATAAGGAGAAAGTTTTAACTAAGTTTGATGGAGATTCTTATGAGTTTAACTTTTCCAAATTTGCTAAAGCTCCTCGTGAAAACAGCTTGCCTAATAAAGATTTCAGGATGGAACAACTTGCTTCTATTGATCCGGTTTATGACCTTGGACCTCTTTTTGGTGACTATAAGTATGCTTACTCAGATGATAAAGTTATTGCCAGTGATAGATATATTGTTAACTTTATTCAAAGTGCTACTGAAAGTTATTATGAGAGAGGGAAACATGGTTTTATGCATCTCAATAATGTTAAGTTTCCCCGTTTTATGTTGAAAGCTTTGAAGTTACAATTCTTTTGTCTTCCTATGCTAGTAGCTTTTTGTTTTGACAATTCATTTTCTCATGATACTCCCATGCATAGGAAATGGGTTAGACTCAAATGTGTTGGTTATTTGCTTCTTGATGCTCTTTTTCACTCTAGATATGTATCTCCTATATGAGCATCTTTGAAATTTTCAAGCCTAACTTAAAGGCATAAAAGAAAAGTACTTGTTGGGAGATAACCCAAGAGTTTGGTTGAGTCTTTGAAGTTATTACCTCTGTAATAACCGCTCCTTATCCTTTTTGTTTTGATTTTTGTGTCAAGTTCAACTACTTTTGTGAAGTAGAGGAGTTGTGAAAAGTGGCTGTCCTGGGACAGATTTTTTGTGCTGCATTGTAAAAATTCGTGAGGGAGCCCGGTACGTCGGATTGAGCTGTATTTTTCTGAGCTTGTTCTCCAAGTTGTTACCCAACTATCATTAGTTCTGAATTTTTTTTATTTGAGCAACAGAAGGTTTTCGAAAAAATCAATCTTTACCTGCTGGTCTGTTTTGACAGATTTCTGTTATCATTTGCATTTGCCTCTTATAGAAGCCTTTGTTTTGATAGATTTCAGTTGAAGTGTGAACCTAAAGGTTTGTTGTTTTGCTTACACTAATGTTGCGATTGAAGTTTGTGTATTGCCTTGTGAGGAAAGGAAACTTCCAGGAGAAGGACAAAAGGAATCTGTAGAGTTCGTCTTTGACTAGGTAAAAGTGGTGAAAACAGAAGGTTCGTGAAACCCCAATCTTTTTATATTTTTGATGTTTTTAATACATAAGGGAAGCTACGAGATGGAACCGAAGAGGAAAAAGAGTCCGGGGTGGACAAACCCACCCCAGGCGCGGGCCCAGCCTAGCCGCGCCTGAGGGGGGTGTGCCACCCTCGAACTCCGTCTCTGCCTCATTTTCGTGTCAAAACCTTCCTTATGCATTGAAACTTCGCAATATATAACCCCCGGATCCCCCGAGGTTCGTGCATCATGTTCTTGTCGTGTTTTTGTTTTGATCTGTTTCTGTCAGGAAATCTTCTCAAGTTTAGAGCACCATGGTCTCCGCCAACGACAAAGGCAAGAAGCCCGAGGAAGACGATCCTCACAAACCCAAGGAGGAGGAGATTTTGGTAGGTTATGAAGGAGACATGGAGGAGGACAAGCAACCGGACACCCGCGCTACCGTTGCAAGAATTGGAGTGATGGCAAAACCTACCAAGCTTAAGAGGACAACACGGATGTCTACAAGAGGGAAATCTCGACATCATGCCCTCTCTCCATAGTCACCTCCTCCAAGTACCAACAAACCCTTCCACACTCTTATACATGAGCGTCAATATCAATATGTGCCCAAAGGGAACTTGCCCTCGATGTGGGACATGCCTCATTATAACCATGTAGGGGAGGAGTACACTAAGAAGGAAGATTGGGGAAAGAATAATAAGGACTGTAACTCTCGGTCCGATATGATCATGAACCGCATTGAGCAAAACTCGGAATTGATTCGTACTCTAACCTTTGAGATTGAGGAGTTAAGGAAACTTATTGAGGAGCTTATCAAGAGAACACCACCACCATCAAATAAAGTAATTTGTCATCAGGGTTGGCATCCCCTTGGCTTGTTCCAAGCTTGGGGGAGTGTCGCGGTATCACCACCATTATATTTTATCTTTTACCAAGAAACCCTTCCACACTCTTATACATGAGCGTCAATATCAATATGTGCCCAAAGGGAACTTGCCCTCGATGTGGGACATGCCTCATTATAACCATGTAGGGGAGGAGTACACTAAGAAGGAAGAGTGGGGAAAGAATAATAAGGACTGTAACTCTCGGTCCGATATGATCATGAACCGCATTGAGCAAAACTCGGAATTGATTCGTACTCTAACCTTTGAGATTGAGGAGTTAAGGAAACTTATTGAGGAGCTTATCAAGAGAACACCACCACCATCAAATAAAGTAATTTGTCATCAGGGTTGGCATCCCCTTGGCTTGTTCCAAGCTTGGGGGAGTGTCGCGGTATCACCACCATTATATTTTATCTTTTACCTTTTTAGTGGATTCGTATCTTTGGTATATAGGTTATCTTATAGTTTGGTTTGCATATGGAAGTATATCTCCTTTAGTTGGTTATCTATGTATCCCTTGGTGTGAGTGCCTTTATTGGAATATTAATGAGAAGTTTCATCTTTTAATTTTTGCACTTCTTATTTTAGTTTGCAATCTCTATTATATGATGGATCTTGTTGATCAGTATTGGCACCACTTTGGGATCATCAAGTGGATCTAAATTGGTTTTGGCAAACCGAGTTCTGGCCAGTAACAATACTTTTTGAGGTTTGAAAGAAAAAGAGAAAAGATTACAGGTATTTTGTATCATTTATTTTCTTTCTTGTTGGCTCATAAGTTTAGTATTCTTTATTTAAGATCTTTTGTGTCTTCAAGGAAGATTGCATGTTTGGCTTTATTACTTGTATGTTTGCTTGTTTCTTTCAACTCTCTTGCTTGCTACCCAGCCTTGCTAGCCAAAAAACCTGTTTTGAGAAGGCATACTTCTCATGTTTCCAATCCCTTTGAACCAAAACCTTTGCCACTTGTGCCCACTATACCTACCTAGTAGCTTTTGCTATTCCAAGAAAATTCTCAAGCTTCATCTACCTATCAAATTAAAAAGTATTTTGTTATGTGAAAACTAGTTAGTAAAGCTCTCACGAACTTGATGGCACACCTTATTTTCTTGCCCCTAATAGACTTGAACCATTGTGCCATCGAAGTTGTATATGCTTGCATCTATACGTTGGAATTAGCAGAACCGTGCTGTCACGGGGAACGTTTTCAATATTGCACATGTACTTTGTACTCAGTTGATATCGTGCTCTTTTGTCTATGGATGTCAACGGTGTGAAATAAAGAGGGAACTTGTAAGTCCATGAATTCTGTATTTTTGTGTTAGAGAAATGCCTAGGCCGCTAGCCTAAGCCATGCCTAATCATGGTGGAAACTTGCAGCATCACCATAGTGATCTATCTATGAAGCATCCTCAATAAAAAGCTATACACATAGTAAATAAAAAGATCGCTGAGATGCTCACTGTGTGCTTGTCTTGTCATTTTGGTTATGGGATAGCTCCTATACCATGTGTAAGGGGTACCCCGTTGGCGGTTCTCTATGATATGCAAATACTTACAATGACAAGAACTTACCGGTGACTAAAGTTGAGTAGCATGAGGAGTGGCCCTCATATTCAAAGGACATGAGATTGCCAACTTATATTTCGTCAAGCATATACTCCATCTTTGTGCACTTTAACCTTAATCATCTCAAGATGCCTATGATAGGGGCAATGAGGGCTCAAATCTAGTAAGTACCATAATCTTTTGGAAGCTCTTTATGACTTGCAATCCCTGCTACCCTTTATGAAGGGACCTTTCTCCTATATACCAGTTTGAGTCAGTAAACCTACTTCCTCTGTATCTCCAGCAAGCATTTGAGTTGTTGTGTTTCAAGCATTCATATGGTGATTTATTCAATCATGTTCTCTATCTTACTTGTTTGCACAAAACTCTTATCTATTGAGTATTAATTTGAAAGCCTTCACTTGTGAAAAACCTTTTGAGCAAAGAGTGCTCCTGTTTTAAAACTTCTACAAAGAAAAAATTTGAGAAACTGTTTGCCAGGTGTTCTCTGCCCAAGAACAAGTTTGCCAATTCCAATTATGATTTATCTTTATGCATCTCTATTGTGACTACTGTACTTGGTTGCAAGCTAAGTTATATACTGGTGAGTTGCTTCTTCTATGAGTTGTGTAATGGTAAGTGTGATGCTTCTTGTTCGTATTATTTTATCGACACCTCACTCCATAAACCTGTGGACATGTTTACTGAGCTTAGTTTTCGCTTGGGGACAAGCTAAGGTCTAAGCTTGTGGGAGATGATACGCCCAATTTGCATCACCTTTCTATATCATAATCTACCTCTATTCATTGATATTTGTCTTATTATGAGGTATTAGTTATGTCTTTTCCACTCTTTATGCATGTTGGATGATTCTTGGAGGATGGACTGCTGGAGTCTGGATTCTGATGGAAAAGAGGGCGTTTTGATGCAATTTTGCGAAGATCGGAAAAATACCAGAAAAATATGGGAAAATATTATTTTTCCAGAAGATTGAGAAAGCCAGAAGGAGGAGCGAAGAAGGGCCGCAGGGGGCCCACACCCCCCTAGGCGCTGTCCCACCCTGAGCCGCGCCTAGGGCAGGTGTGGCCCACCTGCCTGGCTCCCGACTCTGCCCCTTCGCCTATATATTCCCTACAAAACCCTAAGGCTAGGGGAGAGACCACAGATAGATTTCCGCCGCCTCTAGGGGGCGGAAAACACCGAGAGAGAAAGATCTCTCCGGCAGACAGATTTCTACAAGGGGAATTCCTTCCCGGAGAGGGGAGATCGTCGCCATCAACACCATCGTCAATCTAGGTGGCTTCATCGGGATCATCATCATCCATACCATCATCTCCACCAACACCATCATCACCACTCCGTCTCGCTGTAACAATTGTGTTGGATATTGCTTTAGTTCTTAGGGGAAACTTTCCTGGTGTTAATTACTATTGTAGTTGATACTTGTGAGTGGAACCATTGGATTATTGTTTATTTTCATATTGTTATCCATTATCATATGATCTTTGATCTTGATCCATATGATGTCTCGTGAGTAGTTCGTTTAGTTCTTGAGGACATGGGAGAAGTCATGTTGTTATTAGTGGATTTGTGTTGAGTTATTATTCAATGGTTAGTATTTAAGTTGTGGTGCTATTCTTCTAGTGGTTTCATGTGAACGTCGACTACATGATACTTCACCATTTATGGTCCTAGGGGAATGCATTGTGTATTTGGATACTAATTGTGAGGTTGCCGGAGTGACAGGAACCCAAACCCCCGTTAGGAAACCTTTGCACAAGGGAGTGTAGGATCTCAGAGTTTAAGGTTGTGGTTAGATTTATATCTTAATTACTTTCCTGTAGTTACATACGTTTGCAGGAGTATGTATTAGTACAAGTAAGGTCGATACATTAGCACATGTTCATCCACACAACACTTACAACACCAAAGAAGAGTACTCAGCTATTTGAAGCGAAAACACTTGACAGAATTCCCATGTGTCCTCGAGAATTTTTGGTCCTTATAAGTATTTCCACTGGCTTGTCCTTTGCTAAGAAAGGATTGGGCCACTTGCTGCGTTTGTTCTTTATTACTTTCACTTTGTTTTGTTGCCTTATCAGAAAACCAATAAAAATCCGTTTGCTAAGTATTTGTAGAGAGTTCCTGCTCCATACCACTGTTCAGCACCTTTTGCTTCTTGTTGGGTTCGACACTCCTATTTATTGAAAGTACTACGATACACCCCCTATACTTGTGGGTCATCATGGAGTCGTGGAGGGAAGGTCGGAGATGCCCTGGTGTGGCGCGACGGCGTCACACGCAGGAGCGGGTTAGAAAGAAAACTGCTTCTCCTATCTTGTGACACTGAGTGTTGTACTTTTACGAGATGCATTTTTATTTGATATGATAGATCATATCAGTGTCTTTACTTCGGAATATCCATGCTTTCGAAATTTACAAAGCAGTGTAGGCTAGTTAAAAAATTAGCTTATAAGGATGCTTTTTTTAATAATCCTTGTGAGTTTACATTGGCTAACTTGATCGAAAAGTACTTTTGGCTCCTGCTTTTTAATTTTTTTTAAACTATATTTACAACTTTTAAAAAAATGCGAAACAAAATCCTAAAATTAGTTGATGGTGTATCCCACAAACGAGTAAAATCTTGATTGGAAATGTTCTGCATTCTGAGCTATACAAAAATGACAAGTTTTATCTTTTTGTGAGATTTGAAATCACTGTATTCAGATCTACGTTTTTGACATTTTTGTGTAGCTTAAAATACACAGTTTTTTCAAGTTGATATTTTTGGTTTTGTCATTTTTCTGTAGCTTAAAATACATATTACTTTCAGTTTGATATTTTGCATGTTTGTGGGATACTTCATTAGCGCTATGTTTAGGATTTTACTGATGATTTTTGAAACTTATAAAAATAATTTTAATTTTTTTAATATGCAGGGAGCACTGATGTCCATGTACACTGTTATAAACACAAAAGAATAAACGAACCATATGTAGGGGACATAGGATTTAACGCAGAAAATCTCTTTAACAAAGAGAAGCAAAAACTATGGGCGCCAAACTATGGACGCCAGCTATCAAAACTTCACTATATAGATAGTGTTTACACAGTGTTGGGATTATCAGATACGACTTATCGCAACCGAAGGTTTATAAGAAGTATATATAAAAGTGAAAAAGTATGTCATTAATGATTCATACTGCATGGGACTTTGCCTCCTACCCTTTCAGAAGTCCATGTTGGGACATAACTCTCCGTTTCACTTCAGCCCAAGCTTATAGGCGACCGGCCTCGCTTCACTCCGCCGTTAGCCTTTGTATTGAATTTGAATCACAATATAACACAATGCTCCAAACTTAGCCGTGGGGTGAATTAAATTTAATCTATAAATTATGATGTGGTATTCTTGTGGGTTTTTGTATCTTGGATACGGAATAGCTCACCACATGGTAGATCTATGTTGACTTAACTGTATTGAGGCGATGAACTATCAATATGGGAGTGTATCCATGTTAGCAAATCATTTTTGGTCCATCAAACCGCAACAAAACAAAAGTGAATCCAATAAAATTTTAATATCACATATTCCACGTTTAAAAATAAGTGACTTGAATTTGTCTAGATTGACATGTATCTAGACGTACTTTATGTGTGCAGAGGCCGGGTAGATCCATGGATGCAGAGGCCGGGATAGATCTCCTTTTCGAAAAAGAAAAAAATCTAGACGTGTTTTATGTGTGCATACATATGAATCTAGAAGTCACTCATTTAGTGACGGAGTGTTAGCGATATCTTCCAGCCTATCTGCTGTACTCTGTAACTAACTCCTAATCTTCAGGATTAGATCATAGCACTAGCTAACGACATCCACCTCCCCACGATCTCCTATACACGTCTAGCATGATCTTATGATCACGATCCCTGTACTATATATACATGAGGCAATACAAGCAAAGCACTCACGGAGTGCCCTCAATCCTTCTCTCCTGCGTTCCAATTCTCTACATGGTATCAGACGCTCCCATGTTTCTCCTGTAATCCCACCTCTCCCAGGCTTCCGCTGCCCACCCATCACCCCTCCACCATGACCAACCACACACGCTCCGCCGGCGTCCTCTTCTCCAACGCCGCCCCCTCGTCCTCGGCTGCGCCCGCTCCCTCGTCCGACGATGTCGGCCCTCGCCGATATGCTCGCGGCGCACGCGGCTGCGGGTCATCCCGCGCCCCTCTCTGCTGTGCCTCCCCCACCACGCCCTCTCGGTGGTGGCCCTACTGCTCGCGGCTCTACTGCCATTCCCCAGGACCTCGCTGCCCCCGATGCGTGCCCCGCCGCTGTCCGGCTCGCCCCCCGCCAGAATCTCCGCCATGTCATCATCAAGCAGCAAGTTCAGGTAAAGCTCGATCTGCAGCGCCCATCATTCACCATGTGGCGCAGGTTGTTCACTGTAACGCTCGGGCAATTCGGCGTCCTTGATCACATCGATGGCGACGCTGATTCCCTCCGTGAGGATCCTGAGTGGGTCCAGGACGATTTCACTCGTTTCCTGGCTCTACTCTACGGTGTCGGAGGAGATCCTCTCGCTCATCATCACGCCGGACGACACCGCGTTCACGGTCTGGCGGCGCATCGAGAACATGTTCCTCGACAACGCCGTGACTCGCGCCGTCTACCTCGACGACGAGTTCCACGGACAGCGCCAGGGCAACATGACCGTCTCGGCCTACTGCGCTCGTCGATCGCCTTCGCGACCTCGGCCGCCCTGTCACCGACGCCGACCTCGTTCACCGCGTCCTCGTCGGCCTGCGCTCGGACTTCCGCCACGCCGTCACCACCCTCTCCCGCGAGGTGCCGCTGCCCTCCTTTCAGGACGTGCGCTCCTTCCTAGTTCTTGAGGAGTCCCGCAACCCTGACGGCGCCGCGCCCGCTCCCACGGACACCGCCCTTCATGCCGCCGCTCGGCCACACGCACCGGCACCCTCGCCGGCCCCTGATCCTGCTCCCACGCCGGCTCCGCCACCTCCCCCGCAGCAGCCCCCGCAGCCGCCCAAGAACAAGAACAGCAGCGGATGGAACCGGGCCAAGCCCAAGGGCGTGGTGGCTGCGCCGGCCGCCCTGCTCCCGCTCCACAGTACCCCTGGACCGGCATGGTTCAGGTGTGGCCATACCAGTGGCGTCCCCACTACCCCAGAGCCGACGTCCTCGGCCCCCGTCCTGCTGGTCCCCCACCAGCCGCGCCTTTCGCCGGCGCTACATTCCAGCTGCCCGCCACGGCGCCCGTCCACTACTCCGCGCCAGCTGCCTCCGTGCCTTGCTGGGATCAGGCCGGCCTCGTCCACGTGCTTCAGCAACTCTCGCTCCAGCGGCAGCACCCCGCCACCGGCGAGTGGGTCATGGACACAGGCGCCATGTCGCACATGACGGCCAACCCCGGTAATCTCTCCTCTCGGCAACCCTATAACTCTCGTTCTAGCATTGTTGTTGGAAATGGGTCCCTCTTGTCAATCACACACACTGGGCACGCTTCTCTTTCCACCCACTCTCACCCCCTCCACCTTCAGAACATCCTCGTCTCCCCCTCTCTCATTAAGAATCTTCTCTCTGTACGCATGCTTACCCATACTAACCCTATCAATGTCGAATTCGACGATGCTGGTTTCTCTATTAAGGATCGGTGTTCCCACCAGGTGCTCCTCCGATGTGACTCCGATGGCGACCTCTACTCCATCACGCCCAGCCCCACCGCCACCAGCCTCCTTACCAACACCTCCGCCAACCTGTGGCATCAACGCCTCGGCCACCCCGGATGCGCCAACCTCGCACGCATGTTGCAGACTGTCGCCGTTCCCCATCAAATCCCCTCTCATACTTGTAATGCCTGTCAGCTAGGAAAAAATGTTAGGTTTCCCTTTCAGCATTCCACCACAATTTCCTTTTTCCCTTTCCAACTTGTGCACTGCGATCTTTGGACATCGCCTGTATCTAGCATCTCCGGGTTTAAATACTACTTAGTTATTTTAGACGATTTCAGTCATTTCTCCTGGACATTCCCTCTGAGTCGCAAGTCTGACACGTTTGATGTCCTCCGTCGCTTTCGTGCGTTCACTCTCACTCAGTTCCACCTTCCCCTTGTTGCCCTACAATCCGATAATGGTGGTGAGTTTGACAACCTCGCCACCCGTCATTTCTTTGCTGACCACGACATCGCCTTTCGCCTGTCCTGCCCCTACACCTCTCCCCAGAACGGCCGCTCCGAGCGCATCCTACGAACCCTCAACAAGACGACCCGCATGCTCCTCTTCCACGCCCACATGCCTGCAGAATTTTGGGTCGAGGCCCTGGCCACCTCCACCTTCCTCGTGAACTGGCGCCCCTGTCGTGCACGATAGCTCCTCTCCCCTTTCCAACTCCTTTACGCTGCCCTTCCCGATTATTCGAGTCTCCGCGTCTTTGGATGCCTATGCTATCCAAATACTACTCCAACAGCTCCCAACAAACTTTCCCCGTTGAAAGAACATGTTGGGCCCCCATGTGTGGTTTTGGTAATTAATGACAATCTTTATGGACTAATGTGTGTATTAAGTTATACTTGTAGGACTTGTCCATTGGCATCGCTTGGAGCATGTGTTGGCTTCAAGGTCGATGAAATGCAAAGAAGAGATGTTGGGCAAGCTCAATATGCGAGGTCGATGATGAGGAATTAAGAAAGGCGTACCATCTTGAGAAGGGCAAGATTGTCTACATCGAGCTCAAGTGGAATGCTCAAGGAAAAGGTATAATCTTTATAGGTTTTCCCTTTTTCCGGTCTCATATTGTTAGTAGGAGACCGGGTTTAGGATAGATAGCCGTACTATCAAGAGGGGCTCTCGAATGAGTAACTCGTTCACTTCGTTCGGAGAGAGCTCAAACCTTTGCATATTTGCATCATCATATTTGGTTGTTATTTGGTCTTATCCATGTGAGGATTTTGAACTTGTGGTAATCTCCATAACAAGCTCTTGTTCATCAAAATCGGATCTTCTGTTTGTATCTTGTTGTGATTTTGATCTTGGCGGATTTTCGGTTTCTCACCAAGTGAGGTATCTCACATTATTATACATGATACATCCTCACTTGGTTACAACCAATATTTTCACCATTCATAGGGTAGCTCATGTCGTCCTTTTTCCAACACAATTAGAATCGGGTCGATCGGAGTTACCAATCAAAAGTTATAGAGGTTTGAATTTTCCTAGGTACCAAAATGCGGTAGTACCGCATTTTAGTACCTGGCGCGGCAGTAGGTTTTGGCAAGTTGCCAAATGCCACTGCCCTTCTAGGTACCAAAATGCGGTAGTACCGCATTTTAGTACCTAGCATGGCAGAAGGTTTTTGACAAGTTTCCAAAAAGTTATCGCCGCTAGGTAAATCAAAAGCGGTAGTACCGCATTTTAGTACCTAGCGCGGCAGAAGGTTTTTTACTTCGTCAGTTGGATCTATCCTCCCTTGCTGGACTATGATGTTTCTTTGCATGATCTTGTAGAGGTTGTTGTCCTCTTCGAAACGAGCCCAAGGTCATCGAAATCGGAGTCCGAATGCAAAAGTTATGGTTGTTTTCGTTCTGTGATGACCGGTAGTACCGGACCAGGATCCGGTAGTACCGGAGTCCGGTAGTACCGCATTTTGGTACCGGGGAGCTCAGAGAAAAATGCGTTTGGAGCCCCAGGAACCCCAGGAAATGTCCGGTAGTGCCGGGAAAGTCCGGTAGTACCGGAAAAAGTCCGGTAGTACCGGAAATCGCGTTTTTGGGCTGCAACGGTTAGATTTTGGAGGGACCTATATAAGGGGCCTTCTTCCCCAATGGTTCCTTAACCATTCTTGCAAGTTTCCCCCTTCATTGTTGACCTTCTTGAGCTTGCTTTCTCTCAATCCCTTTGATGATTCTTGCATATTCTTGAGGGATTTGAAATAGGAGATCTAGATCTACAATCCCACCAATCAATCTCTCCTCTAAGTGAGGGGAACATATTGGGATCTAGATCTTGGAGTTTTTTGTGGATTTCCTCTATTGTTCTTCCTCTCTTATTCCCCCATAAGCTTTTGTAGCTTTGGTGGAATTTGGGAGAGAAGGATTTGAACACCTTTGTGGTGTTCTTGCCATTTGCATTTGGTGCATCGGTTTGTGTTCTCCTCGGAGGATTTGGTTTGAGTTACTCATTGGAGCTTGTTCCTCTTGGGTTCTTGGAACCCTAGACGGTTTTGTGGCCTTTGTGGCGTTGTGGCCTTGGTGGCGTTTGTTGGGAGCCTCCAATTAAGTTGTGGAGAAGTGCCCCAACCTTGTGAGAGGTTCCGGTTTCCACTGACAAGTGCACCGATAGTGGAAGTGTGGATCGATCCCGTCGGGGTGAGATTCACCGGAGTATAAGGGAGGCCTTTTGTGGCGTTGGTGGTTTGATACCACCCCCTCTCCAAACGAGACGTACTCCATGTTGGGAGGAACTCGGTAAAATATCGTTGTCCCCACGTGCCTCGGTTATCTCTATACCCGAGCTTTTTACTTATGCACTTTACATTGTGATAGCCTTCATGCTTGAAGTAATATATATCTTGCTATCACTTTGTTTCTTGTATTGCTTAGCATAAGTTGTTGGTGCACATAGGTGAACCTTGGTTGTTCTAGGTTGTGCTTAACAAAGTAAACACTAGTTTTATTCCGCCTTTGTTGAGCCACTCTAGGAAAAGTTTTAATCGCTATTCACCCCCCCCCTCTAGGCGACATCTGTATCCTTTCAATTGGTATCAAAGCCCGGTCTCTCATTTTAGGCTTCACCGCCTTGAGAGTAAAGATGTCGGCTAGAGGATTAGTGCACAATGACATGTTCACATTCGATGGCACAAATTATGATATATGGAAAAATCGCATGCTCATTCATTTTCGGGACATGGACCCAAATTTGGAGCATATTGTAGATATAGTTTTTTCTCCTCCTATGGATTTCAAAAATCTATCTAGCGAGGATGAGAAAAACTTATATCTCGATGCTCAAGCTTCTAATGTGCTTGTTAATGCTTTGAGCTATGTAGTTACATCTTCAATCATTCCTTTTTGGAGCGCTCAGGAGTTATGGACAAAACTTCAAGATAAATATGTTGTGTCCAACATTATTGAGGATGATTGTGTTGCTTCCACTTCCGGTCGAGATGAGTTCTCATCCTCTACCACTTCACCAACATGTGACTTTTCACAAGGTAATGATATGGTGAGTGGTGATAGAAATTGCAATATGGATAGTATGTTCACTATTTGTAATCCCTCATATCTATCTAGTTGCAATGATATATCTTTGGACCTTAACACTTCTAGCACTCAAAATTCCTCACATGCTTGTGTTAATAGTCCTTGCATATCATGTATAAATGACTTGAATAAATCTCATGATGATATGCTCATGTTTTCTTGTTGCCATGATAAAAATGCTTCTATTTCCTCTAGTGCTTGTGTTGCTAACCATGTAGAGGAAAATGAAGATTCTATGGGCCAAAACAAGGTCTTGAAGAGAGCTACAAGTGCAATCTCATCATCACCTTCCTCCGGTTCTCACATGTGCCTTATGGCTAAGGGAACAAAGGTAACCTCTTTGAATCCCATTGTATCTCATGATGATGATGAGGTTGAGAATGATAATGATGATTATATAGGTAAGTATGATATTACCACTATTAAGAAAATGGGAGAGGTTGTCTATAGCGCTCTCTTCAAAAATAAAATTGCTTCCTCCAACTTTCTTGAAATCTTGAATTGTGCCATAGAAGGCAATGATCTTATTGAGGAGCAAGAAAACTTAACTGATGAAAAGTTTGCACTTGAGCGTGAGTATGCTAATGAAGTTGCACAACTAAAGGACTCCCTTGAAGAAGAACAAACCACCAAAGAATCTCTTGAGGAGACTTTTACTCTAGAATTATCTAGAGTAAAGGAATACCATGATAGAGAATTTGTGGTGGCTAACTCCTTCAAGATTAAAAATGATGAACATGAAGTTGCTTATGCTAAACTTGTTGAGGATTTTAAGCACCTCGAAAATGGCTCTTTGGTCTTTAAGAGGGAGCTCATCATTCTCACCGAGTCACATGAGCAACTTAAAGCTTCATATTTAAAAGAGCTTGACAAGTTGCCTTCACCTCTTACTAATAATAATGATGCTTGTGCTACTAACTCTATTTATTGTGAAGCATCTATTTTAAAGGATAATGTTGAGCTAAAGGCTCAACTTGCTTTGCTAACTAGCAACTATGGGAAATTAGAAGAAAGTCATGTTAAGCTCTCAAGCTCACATGAGGATCTTCTAGTCTCCCATGGTAGGCTAAAGGTAGCTCATGAGGCCATCATGGCAAAGGTAACATCTAGTGGGCCTCATGTGGACATTAGCACTATATCTACTCCAAATGTTATATTGCCATGTGCTAGTTCTTGTAATTCATCCTCTCACAACCATGTTATATCTCGTGATGAATTACATTCCGTGCCTTGTTGCTCTAACAATGTAGCATCTACTTCCTCTAGTGTTTTTGTTGAAACTAACCATGTAGAGGACTCAAAAATCTCAAGGCCCAAGTCACTTCTTTGAAGAATGACTTGAAAAAGGGTCATCAAGGGAAGGCCGCACTCAACAAAATCTTGAGTGTGCAAAAATCCCCCAATGACAAGAGTGGGCTTGGATTCAACTCCAATGTCAAGAACAAGTCCACTATCAAGTTGAAGCACAAGGACAACAAGAAGAATGGCCAAGATCAAGTCAAGAATCCGGCCAACATTGTTTGCTTCAAGTGCAAGGAAGAAGGACACCATGTTAGATCTTGCCCATTGAAGAAAAAGCCTCTTAGTGTGAAGCATCAAGGGAAGCGGCCTCAAGTTCCACCTCAAGCCATTAATGGGCCTCTTACTAAGAGCACTACTCGATCCCTTCCTCGAGTTATGGCTTCACCTAAGAAGAAATATAGCAAGAGTAGAACTTGCTACATATGCCGTGAGAAGGGGCACATTTCTTCTGCATGCACTATTGGTAACTCCTCATCCCATCCTATCTTGATTGATGATTCTTATTCTCTTTGTAAGGATGAGGTTGGAAATGTGTTTGCCAAATTTTTTGGTGCCCAATGTGGTGTCAAGAAAAGATCCATTTGGGTTTCCAAGCCTATTGTGACTAACTTCTTAGGACCCAACTTGGTTGGGGACCAACAAGCCAAAACTTGATCAATAGGTATGTTGGAGGGCATTGTAGTCTTGGCTACATTATGAAGAATTGAGGGATCTTCATCAATTACTATTGTCAAGCCAAGCCATTTGGATTATCATGATTATATTATATTCCAATGTTCCTCCTAGCAGTAACATATGCTAAACTATTTACATTGAAAGTTACTCGCCCCTTATGCATGTGTTGGTTTTGTATCTTCCATGCTTTTGTACATGTTGTGCTTTCCACTTAATTGCCTTGAGGTATCAATCATATTTGTGTATGATTAAGTGGCACACCATGTATGTGTGTTTCTTGTGTTGAGCCTTACTTGATTATATTTGGTATCTTATTTGGCTCTTGTGAGAGATTAATGGACTATCCCATTTTGGGGGAGTGTTATGCTTAGGCATTACACAATCCTAAAAATGTGTGTACATGAGGAATACCACCTAGCATTTATATTGGGATATTATCTAGTCTCTATGTGGTACAATTCTCATGAGAAATTTAAGTTTTATAATGCCCATTAATTATCTCTATTTGTATTATTTTGCATCGTGTTGGTTTTATGATAGTATTACATTATGGGGGAGTCATATGCTTAGTGCATATTACAATCCTATAAAATGTGAATATTCGAGGTTGTGTCACTTAGAATTGGTATTGACGATTATCTAGCACCTATGTGGCACATTTTCTCATACAACTTCCAATTTGCTTGAATGGCTTTATTGATCTTATTTTGGATCTTGTATATGAGAATGGTTCTTGGTATGTGTTTCCTCATATTTAGATATATATATCCTCATGGAAACCATTTGCTTCAAGTTACTCTAATCACTAGTGAGTGTGTGACTATTGGAAGCTACCAAGAATCTTGGTCGAAGTATCATGCTTAATTTCTTATATTTAGTTATATTCTTCTTGTTGTGACTATGATCTTGGATATCCATGCAAGCTACCTTGGGAAAATTATTCCCAATATTTCTTGTCCTTGGAGAATGAGTACCCAACTTATGGTAGAATTTATTGATCATATTCACTTTGGCCCTTGCTTAATTTTATCCTATCTTTGGCCAAGAAAATGTTTTGTGTTGTCTCCCAAGACATCCTTGCTTCTTGTGGATATTCTTATTTTATTGATATCCTCTTGTGTTTTACTTATTGTAGGTACTAAGTTGTGATCCCATTTGTGTGCATTTTGCATTTAAAAGGAAAATCCTACATAATGCACTATCTATGGGGGAGCTCTCCTATTTTATTTAGAACACTCATATGTATGCTTCTTTGTTTGATCCATATCGTGTTTTATGTGCTTGGAACCTCAATCTTTTCATTTTGGTACTTGTGCCATCATGTGAAGTTTGGGGAGTTTGGTTTCTTGTAGGAACCTTGCTCTTTTTGGGAGTTGGTTTTGTCTCATTCCTTGTTTCTTGATTTGACCATTTTAGAATGAGATAAATCCTTGAGCATTTTTATTTCTATCTATCTTTTGCTCTCTTGGTCTTAGCCTAGTTCATTTGTTGAACTTGTGATCTTTCATGTGTTGAATTGGGTCTTTGATACAATTTGGACACCGCTTGTCTTGTCACACTCTTTTGTGTGCAATATCGTTTTTACTTGTTGTTTTTGTTCAAATTGTATCTCCTTTTGGTTCTTGAAAGCTTTATGCATGCTTATTTACTATATGTTTGTATTATGGCATGCTTGACTTTTTTGATCCAACATATAGGGGAAACTCCACCAATTCCCATCGGCTAAGTTGTGCATGAAATTCAATTTCATATCAATATGCACATAATTATGTGGAGTCTCTCCTATGTATTGTAGTTGCACTAACTACTTTGAACCCAA
The DNA here is from genome assembly GCA_023614405.1 of Avena insularis. Lineage (NCBI taxonomy): Eukaryota > Viridiplantae > Streptophyta > Magnoliopsida > Poales > Poaceae > Avena > Avena insularis. Next base: position 150,021,179 of record CM042695.1, on the reverse strand, counting down.
TATGTTTGGGGACCATCTTGTACTTAATTGTGTTTTAGGTACATTGGAGATATATTGGATGCTTGTCTCTCAATTTTGAAGAAGTGGTGCATACATGAAAATTTGAGACAAAGATATAGGATGATCAATGAATTCATATCCTCTACATCCTACCAATTATATCTCGGTAACAAGTATCTCTTTCTCATGCTCATATATCTTGATTCCAACCATTTGTCGGTTGCCTTCTAGCATGAATTAGTGTATTTGTAATTGTTGTAGTTCTAGCCATGGTTTTAAGAGGACTCTATATTGTATATGTGTTTAAGTTGAGATGAGTGCATATAATTGGGACTATACAAAATCATGCATATGATCCTCCAATCCCAAATATGTCAATCTAGCAATTTTATTGCCTATCATTTCATCAACTTCTCTCATGTGCAATAGTGAGATTTTTGCTAGTCTATTTTATCTTATGATACTTGTTGCCTTTATCCATATATTCCAACTTTCTCCTCTTACCTTGGTGAAAGTTGTAATATATGTAGTGTGTTGGTGTTTGAAGTCCATTAATGTACAATAAGACATATGTGAGCCTTTGGCCATGCTTTGAAGCAAAAATCTTATTGATATATGTTATGAATTCATCTTTGCCTTTCATGTGCTTTCTTGTATAATCTTCTTTATGTGTGCATATTTCTTTTTTGGCATATGTCTTTTTGATGTTTTCCATTTAGAGACATATACACATACTAGGAGATAATTTTAGTTGATTTTTAATCCTTGGAGACCACCTTTCTATTTCTTTTGATTCTTCGGTGGCTTCCAAATTTAATTGCCTATGAGTGCTTTTTCCTCTTGTTTGCATCTTTGGACACTCATATTTGTTCTCTCATGCCTTGTATTGTTAAATGAACTCGGATGAGTGAGGATTCCATGATTATGCACCTTGTTCCCAATTACAATTATCATAATTGGTGCATTATCTTTGGGGAGCTCATCTAATTCATTTAATAATTCTCATTTGTCTCCTTTCTCATTTAGTGTGTTTTAAATGCTTATGGGGGAGCGAGGATTCCATATTTGTGCACTATGTATTCTAATGCATTTATTTTTAATTATGCACAAATCTTGGGGAGCTTCTCTATTTGTTATTTCCAACACTCTTTTGCTCATATCATAACATCTTGTTGTTTTCATTTGGACTCATTTGTTGTTTTAAATTGGATTGTTGGACCTTGTAATTGCTTGCATAATTTGGTTTTATTTTGACAATCTTTGGGTCCTCGATATAGTCCTACTCCCTCCCAGGTATTCATCATTGGATATGTGCGAAGGCACACCTTTGGAGGAAGTATTACTATATTTGCCTTCTAGAACTTGTCACCCATTTCGGCAATCGATGCCAATGGGGGAGAAGTTTTAGAGGGTCTAAGGGAAGTTGGTTGATGCATTGAGTTTGTTCTTAAGCATTTGCCTTTCATGCTCTTGCATCTTTGTTGTTACTTAGCATGTGGTATATATAGAGGAAACTCCATCAATGATAATGATTGGAAATATATGCAATGAAATTCAAGTTCATCACACATGCATAGATTGTGAGGGAGTTTGCTCTATATATGGTGGTGGTACCAATATCACATACTTTTGTAGTTTTTGATATTGGTATTACCATTGTATTCATTAATATTCCTTATATAAACCCTCTTAAAGGGATTGTCATCAATTACCAAAATGGGGGAGATTGAAAGAACATGTTGGGCCCCCATGTGTGGTTTTGGTAACTAATGACAATCTTTATGGACTAATGTGTGTATTAAGTTATACTTGTAGGATTTGTCCATTGGCATCGCTTGGATCATGTGTTGGCTTCAAGGTCGATGAAATGCAAAGAAGAGATGTTGGGCAAGCTCAATATGCGAGGTCGATGATGAGGAATTAAGAAAGGCGTACCATCTTGAGAAGGGCAAGATCGCCTACATCGAGCTCAAGTGGAATGCTCAAGGAAAAGGTATAATCTTGATAGTTTTTCCCTTTTGCTGGTCTCATATTGTTAGTAGGAGACCGGGTTTAGGATAGATAGCCGTACTATCAAGAGGGGCTCTTGAATGAGTAACTCGTTCACTTTGTTCGGAGAGATCTCAAACCTTTGCATATTTGCATCATCATATTTGGTTGTTATTTGGTCTTATCCATGTGAGGATTTTGAGATTGTGGTAATCTCCATAACAAGCTCTTGTTCATCAAAATCAGATCTTCCGTTTGTATCTTGTTGCGATTTTGATCTTGGCGGCTTTTCGGTTTCTCACCAAGTGAGGTATCTCACATTATTATACATGATACATTCTCACTTTGTGATAACCAATATTTTCACCATTATAGGGTAGCTCATGTCGTCCTTTTTCCAACGCAATTGGAATCGGGTCGATCGGAGTTACCAATCAAAAGTTATAGAGATTTGAATTTTCCAAGGTACCAAAATAGTACCTGGCGCGGCAGTAGGTTTTGGAAAGTTGCCAAATGACACTGCCCTCCTAGGTACCAAAATGCGGTAGTACCGCATTTTAGTACCTAGCATGGCAGAAGGTTTTTGACAAGTTTCCAAAAGCCACTGCCGGGCTAGGTACCAAAAAGCGGTAGTACCGCATTTTAGTACCTAGCACGGCAGAAGGTTTTTTACTTCGTCATTTGTATCTATCCTCCCTTGCTGGACTATTATGTTTCTTTGCATGATCCTGTATAGGTTGTTGTCCTCTTCGAAACGAGCCCAAGATCATCGAAATCGGAGTCCGGATGCAAAAGTTATGGTTGTTTTCGTTCTGTGATGACCGGTAGTACCGGACCAGGATCCGGTAGTACCGCATTTTGGTACCGGGGAGCGCAGAGAAAAATGCGTTTGGAGCCCCAGGAACCCCAGGAAATGTCCGGTAGTGCCGAAAAAGTCCGGTAGTACCGGGAAAAAGTCCGGTAGTACCGGAAATCGCGTTTTTGGGCTGCAACGGTTGGATTTTGGAGGGACCTATATAAGGGGACTTCTTCCCCAATGGTTCCGTAACCATTCTGGCAAGTTGCCTCCTCCATTGTTGACCTTCTTGAGCTTGCTTTCTCTCAATCCCTCTGATGATTCTTGCATATTCTTGAGGGATTTGAAATAGGAGATCTAGATCTACAATCCCACCAATCAATCTCTCCTCTAAGTGAGGGGAACATATTGGGATCTAGATCTTGGAGTTTTTTGTGGATTTCCTCCATTGTTCTTCCTCTCTTATTCCCCCATAAGCTTTTGTAGCTTTGGTGGAATTTGGGAGAGAAGGATTTGAACACCTTTGTGGTGTTCTTGCCATTTGCATTTGGTGCATCGGTTTGTGTTCTCCTCGGAGGATTGGTTTGAGTTACTCATTGGAGCTTGTCCCTATTGGGTTCTTGGAACCCTAGACGGTTTTGTGGCCTTTGTGGCATTGTGGCCTTGGTGGCATTTGTTGGGAGCCTCCAATTAAGTTGTGGAGAAGTGCCCCAACCTTGTGAGAGGTTCCGCTTGCCACCGACAAGTGCACCGATAGTGGAAGTGTGGATCGATCCTGTTGGGGTGAGATTCACCGGAGTAAAAGGGAGGCCTTTTGTGGCGTTGGTGGTTTGATACCACCCCCTCTCCAAACGAGACGTACTCCATGTTGGGAGGAACTCGGTAAAATATCATTGTCCCCGCGTGCCTCGGTTATCTCTATACCCGAGCTCTTTACTTATGCACTTTACATTATGATAGCCTTCGTGCTTGAAGTAATATATATCTTGCTATCACTTTGTTGCTTGTATTGCTTAGCATAAGTTGTTGGTGCACATAGGTGAACCTTAGTTGTTCTAGGTTGTGCTTAACAAAGTAAACACTAGTTTTATTCCGCCTTTGTTGAGCCACTCTAGGAAAAGTTTTAATCGCCCATTCACCCCCCTCTAGGCGACATCCGTATCCTTTCACCCGTGATCCCTTCCGTGTGTATTCTTAGGATACTCCCCTGATCACAAGGGGTACCGGTGTCTTGACCCCTCCACAAATCGTGTCTTGATCTCTCGCCACGTCCACTTCGACAAGCACGTCTTCCCGTTTGCTCACCTGCCTAATCAGCCCGACAACTCTTCCCTCGACTTCCTCCTTCGCCTCCCACCAACCCATGATCACACGATCCCCCTGGATCCGATCTGGCCACCACCTACTACCGCGAGGGCACCCAACCCCGACACTCTGCCGCGGTAGCATGCCGCGGCAGCGCAAAACCCCGAACCTCTGCCGCAGTAGCCTGCCCAGGCAGCACCGTGAAGGGAATATGCCCTGAGACGCAATAATAAAGTGTTTATTATGTGTATTCCAAGTATATGATAGATGTTTATTTTTCATGCTATAATTGTATTAATACGGAAAAGTTAATACATGTGTGTTTAATAAACAAACAGAAAGTTCCTAGTTATGCCTCTCTCATAAACTAGCTCGTTGATTAACAAGATGATCAAGGTTTCCTGATCATGGACATTGGATGTTGTTAATAACGGGATCACAACATTAGTGTAATGGTGTGATGAACATTCATCTGAAGTATAGCATTACGATCAAAGTCATTGAGTTTATATTGCTATAACAACTTACGAAGTGATCCTAATCCTTAGACCATGAGATCATGTCAATCACTAACACCGGAAGAGTTTCTTGATAACATCAAACGTCACACCGTAACAGGGTGATTATAAAGATGGATTCAGAACTAATAAAGTGTTATGTTGAGGCTCATGGATCGAGAGTGGAATTTGTTCATCCCGATGACGGATAGATATACTCTGGGCCCTCTCGGTGATATCACATTGATTAGCTTGCAAGCAAGTGATTTGATCACTAGAATGTTATATCACGGGAACGAGAAAAGAGTGCATGTCAGTAACGAGATCAAACTAGGTATGGATATACCGATGATCGAATCTCGGACATGTAATATATCATGAAACAAAGGGATTAAGATACTAGCATAAAAGGTTCCGACGATCACAAGAAAGTCATCGTTGAATGTGTGGGAGTCAGTATGGGTCTCGGATCCGCTTCGATTATTGATCCGAGAAGGGTCTCGATCATGTCCGCATTATTCACGAACCGTAGGGTGACACACTTAAGAGACACCGACATCCAACTGGAGCAAAAGTTTCATGCCGAAAGAATAAACAAGCGCAGGAATTTATTTCACTAGATACCGAAACAGGTTTTCGGGTGAAATTGCATAAAGTGGTTATGCATGTGAAATGGAATTCTAGCAAGGGGTTATTTGTGAATGTTTGTCATTAAATGATGGGGGAATACCAATCGGGGTATACCCACGAAGCGGATTCGCCAGCTGGATCGAGCCGACTGAAGCCAAGCCCAGAGCGGGTCGACTCGCCCAATACGGCGACTGGCGCATACTGGACCCAGACGAGTGGCGCCGACTAGAGGCCCAAGACGGCGACTCCAATACAAAGCCCATTATTGCACTTGTAAACCCTAGGTGGCTGCATATATAAAGCCACCAGGGGCACCCCCACGGGGTATGCTCTCCCATATTAGATTAGATCTAGTCTCTCCCTCCGTCTACGGCGGCTCCCGTGTAACCAATCTATGATCATATACTGGATTGATAGCAGGACGTAGCGATCCTCCACCGAGGGGACGTGAACCTGGGTACATCGTGTGCCAATCTCGCTCCCGGATTCTCCTACGTCGTCTTGCTCCCTCTACGTAAGCTACCTCCAGTAGCATCTGCCGTGCAATACCACGACAGTTGGCGCCCACCGTGGGGCAAGCGGCGCTTAGAGGGTGATAATCCGGACGAGATCCCTCGCCATTAACGCCGGATCGAATCAAGCCCGTTCCAGCCAATCGCCACCTAACATGGTGCAGTCCGTGGAGAAGAATCTCGAGCGTGCGGCCACGCACGATCAATCAGCTGAGTTTAATCCAATCCCTCTTCTATTTGATTACTTTTGCCACGATCCGGTTCTAGGATCAAGGAAAATAAATTATTACATAATCTATCGACGGCCGCATGTACACGGCAAGGTTTCTCGCGGATTTTTTTGGCGAGCGCCAATGCGATCTTGTGGTCCAAGCAATCCTGGATTAACATGCAGATCGAGTGCAGCAATAATTAGTCTATGTACTATATCTTTCATATCAGGTGGTATTTTCCCTAATTAATCATTAGGCTCTGTAAAATTGAATCTATGCTATATTTTTCTCCACTTTGTACTATATTGTGTGTACAGATTTATCAGTCAATCGCCGCAAAAAGGGTATAAGGCGTCTGCTCTGCCTCGATGATACCATTAAAAATCCGGTTGATGTCGCTGCGTGATCCAGTGCGCTCAGGGACTGGTTAACATGCCGGCGAGCGGCATATAAAGGATTAGCCTCTCTGTTATATCTTACGTGCCTGTTACTGCTTCTCTGATTATTAGCTTCGGTCAGCAAATATTAATTTATAAGTATCTATTTCTTGTTTGCACTATTTCTGTAATGTAGATTTCTCAATCAAGACAGTCTAGAAAAACTGTATAAAACACAGTACATAAGATGCGGAAAGACTATAAACGACCTCCGACGGGTCACGGCTCCGTACTCGCCGAATGCGAACTCGCCGTCATCGCGAACTCGCCACCGCGGCCTCGCGACCTCGCCGTCGCGGCCTCGTCCTCGTAGCCTTGCCGTCGTTGACGTCGCCATAGCGCGACCTCCGTCCGCCGCGTAGACCCCGTGTCCGCCGTGTCGACATCGCCATAGCGCGACCTTCGTCCGCCGCGTAGACCCAGTGTCCGCCGTGTCGACATCGCCATAGCGCGACCTCCGTCCGCCGCGTCGACTTCGCCATAGCGCGACGTCCGTCCGCCGCGTCGACCCCGTGTCCGCCACGTCGACTTCGCCATAGCGCGACCCCTGTCCGCCGCGTCGACCCCGTGTCTGCCGTGTTGACTTCGCCATAGCGCGACCTCCGTCCGCCGCGTTGACCCCGTGTCCGCCGCGTCGACTTTTCCCGGCTAAACACCGTGCGACCCCGTCCGCTACGTCAAATGCGTATGTCGCGCCTACTAAGGGACCTTTATCGTCCGAGTCGCCAGAGAGGGTCGCATGCCACGCTGCGTGGACTCACCACTGGGTGTCTCTTCCCCCCGGGAAAAAACTATTCGCCTTTGTCAACCTTTAAAAGAGCGACTCGCAATGGCCAAGTAATGCGGACGAGGACTCGCAAACCGAGCCTCGGATGGTCCACGAAAAACGCTAACCGAGAGCCATCATTGGAGTCGCCTTGCTCGACTGGCCTTCCGGGCCAAGACAAATGGTTGTGCTACACAAACAACACAATGTCCTCCTCAACCTTAGACAGTATAACTCGCACGGCCAAGTACTGCGGACGAGAACTCGCAAACCGAGCCTCGGATCGTCCAGGAAGAACGCCAAGTCGAGAGCCATCTTTGGAGTCGCCATGCGACTGGCCCCCGGGCCAAGACGAGAGACTCGCTAACAAAACAGCGCAATCAACATCATCATGGACTCGCAATCATCGCGGACTCGCCACACTCGGGGACTATCCCCTCGCGGACTCGCAATCATCGCGGACTCGCCATGTTCGGGGACTCTCCCCTCGCAGACTCGCAATCATCGCGGATTCGCCGCCTGAAACTCGCGGTACGCCACGGCCGGGACTTCGGCGCCGCCGTCGCCGACCGCCGGTCGCCCGACCTCGTCACTCGCCATGCTCGGCAGCAACCACTACTATTTTCTGAATATGCATATCTAAAGAGCCTCAAGTCGCCTCTACAAGCCAACTCGAGCCTCGGGGACTACACCTAGGCATGCTGCGTACTGCGTGGTTCCGACCGCTCTCCTCGTCGACTTCCGCTCCGGACACTTGCCTCGCTGCATTTCCACGCTCAGGGACTCGCCACCATGGAGTCGCCCGAGTGGTACTCAACGCGCTCGGGGACTTGCCGCCGTGGACTCGCCCTCGCGTACTCAACACGCTCGGGGACTCTCCACCGCGGACTCGCCCGAGTGGTACTCAATATGATCGTGGATTCGCCACCGCGGACTCGTCACAGACTCAACACGCCGGTTTGCCATCATGACTCGCCTTTCGACACGCCGGGGACTCTCCATCGCGACTCGCCGCGACTCGACACGCCGGGGACTCTCCATCGCGACTCGTCGCAGATTAACGCTCAGGGACTCGCACAGATTTACACGCCGGGGACTCTCCATCGCGACTCGCCCTCGCGGACTCAACGCGCTGGGAATCGCCACGCATTTCGACACGCCGGGACTCATCGCGACTCGTCAGATTCAACACGCCGACTCGCCCGTGCATTTCGACACGCCGGACTCTCCATCGCGGACTCGTCACAGTACTCAACGCGCGGGAATCGCCCTCACGCATCGACACGCCGGGACTCTCCATCGCGACTCACCTCGCGTACTCAATGCGCCGAGACTCGCCCTCACGCATTTCAGCACGCCGGGACTCGGTGTTACAGACGCCACTGCCGGTCGCCCAACTCGCCACTGCGCGCCGAACTCGGCACCGCTGGTCGTCTAACCTCGCCACACAGCGCCGGGACTCGGCACTTGTCGCCGCCGACTCGCCACTCGCCACGCCGACTCGCACGCTCACATTCGGGACTCGCCAGAATCGGCGGCTTCACCGACACCCTGTGTCTTTCGCCAACTGGCCATCACCGACTGGCTCACGCCGACCGCCTCCCGCTTCACGGTTTTTTTCTATGTTCAGGAGCTCATCGCCGATTCGCCACGACCCATCGTCAAGACTATCCGCGCCCTGCCTCAAGCCCGCGTCGAGTCGACAACGCGCTCGGGGACTACTGATGGGGGAATACCAATCGGGGTATACCCACGAAGCGGATTCGCCAGTTGGATCGAGCCGACTGAAGCCAAGCCCAGAGCGGGTCGATTCGCACGCATCTGGCGCACTCCAGCGATCACCCGGCCGATTGGAGGCCCAAGACGGCGACTCGTATACAAAGCCCACCAACATACTTGTAAACCCTAACTGGCTGCATATATAAAGCCACCAGGGGCACCCCCACGGGGCATCATCTTCGCCCACATTAGACTAGATCTAGTCTCTCCCTCCGCCTACGGCGGCTCCCATGTAAACCAATCTATGATCATATACTGGATTGATAGCAGGACGTAGCGATCCTCCACCGAGGGGACGTGAACCTGGGTACATCGTGTGCCAATCTCGCTCCCGGATTCTCCTACGTCGCCTTGCTCCCTCTACGTAAGCTACCCCCAGTAGCATCTGTCGTGCAATACCACGACATTAAAGTAATTGACAAAATTCTGAATAAAATAAAAGAGTTTTATTTAATGAGAGTTTGCATTAAATTTGGTGGAAATTTAATGGGAATTTGAGTGGAATTTTGAGTGGAGGGAATTTAAAGGAGATTTGTGAGTGGAGTGTCCACCCACATGAAGAAGGGAGGGAAAGGGGCAGCCCCCATGCGCCGGCCACCCCCTTGGGGTTCCCCCCTCCTCCTATAAAAGGAGCCCCCCTCCTCACTTGTCTCTCACACCTCCTCGTGAAGGATCTCTCTCCCCCTCTAGAATTTATCCCCCATGGTCTCGGACTAGCGAGATACATGTTCCCGGTGGCTATTCGGCAAGAAAGAGTTGTGCTTCCGCTGCATCGCTGGAGCGAGGAGGCGGAGGTTGCTCGGTGCCTCGAACGTGTGTGCGAGCACGGATGCGCTGCTAATTTGCGGCGCTAGGACTTCCTCTCGATCTTGAGATCGGCAAGAGATCGTCTACATCAACCACGAGTTGAACTCGTTAATCTTTGTCGGTCTTCAAGGGTATGTTCTCTACGGATATACATCCGCCCGTTGTTTGTATCTAGTAGATAGATCTTGGTACATAGTTCCCATCGTAGGAAATTTTTTGTTTTCTATGCTGCGAACCCTACAGTGGTATCAGAGCCGGATCTATGCGTAGATACTTTACACGGGTAGTACACATATGAGTATGTGGGCGATGATGATCATGTTGATGCTCCTTTGTTGTAATTTTGGATATTGGTGGCATAGTGGGATGAAGCGGCCCGGACAAACTTTACATGTCCTCGCACATGAGACCTGTTCCACGCTTGACATGTAACTAGTTTGCATAAGTGGCTAGCGGGTGTCTGTCTCTCCTACTATAGTCAATATCTATTTTGCAAGCGAGTTGTCAACAATTTTATTATCCTCGTTGTGGTTCATGTTCGTAGGTAAGAACGGTTCTATCTCGAAATCCCTAAGCCATGTAAAACTTGCAATGGATAAATTAGAGGCGTCTAGTTTAGATTATTGCTGGGATAGTGTTATAATATGGTAGTGTTGTAAGTAGAAGTATGAGATGATACTCTTACAACACACATAGCGTGTAAACTCCATAGACCTTGGATTTACACATATAGGTATGATAGTGATCATACCACGATGCACATGATAGAGATCATATGCGGGAACCATAACATTTCACTAATAAACATATGATGTTTGATTGCATCTTATATTGCTTATTTAGCGCTTTGTTAGCATAATAAGATGATCCCTCATTTAAATATCAAGATAAGAATGTGTTCTTCCTTTAGTATGCACCGATTATGTTTTCGTCGCTCCAAGACATCACGTGATGATCGTGTGTTCTTGGATCCACGACCATATTTCGGGTGTAAAACAGTTACACACGCGAATACTAAGGTTCTAACTTGGCGAGCCTAGCATGTACAGACATGGCCTCGGAACACGGACCGAAAGGTTAAGCATGAGTCATATAGTTGATATGATGCCCATTTGATGCTCACCTTTGAAGCTATACCGACTCACGTGATGATCGGACTTGGTATAGTGGATTTGGTTCATGTAATCACCAAAAAGGCACGAGGGATGTCGTTTTTGAGTGGGAGTTCGTAATATGGATTAGTTGAACTCAATCTATCATACACTTAGTCTAAACTTTACAAATTCTGTTGTAGATGGCACCACCTTTTTATTTCATTGTGTTCATGGAGATAGTCAAACTAGCTACGTACGGTAGCAACTTTACCGAATGGGCCATGAATTTGAGGATTCTCCTCTCTGCTGCACAAAAGCAATATGTGCTAGAAGCGCCGTTAGGCCCCCCACCTTTTGATGATGCCCCTGACGAGGAGAAGAATGTCTATCAGACTCATCAGGAGGACCACAACTTAGTTCATTGCGACATATTGTATGGGCTAGAGCCGGAACTTCGAAAGCGTTTCGAAAATGGCAATGCTTTTGATACAATGGGTGAGTTGAAAATGATTTTCGACACACATGCTTTGTAGAGAGCTACAACGCTTGTAAAAGTTCTTTAGCTGCATGATGGAAGAGCACAACTCCGTTAGTGAGCATGTACTCAAGATGTCGGGTTACGCCGATAAGCTTGTGTCCTTGGGAATATCAATTCCCATTGACTTAGGCATCCATCGTGTTCTGCAGTCTCTACCACCTAGCTATAAGAGCTTCGTGATGAACTATAATATGCAAGACATGAAGAAGTCTCTCCCCGAGCTTCTGTCAATGCTTAAAACTGCAGAAGTGGAGATCAAAAAGGAACATCAAGTGTTGATGATCAATAGGAACACTGGTTTCAAGAAAGACAAGAAGGGAAAAGCGGAAGGAAGTAAGGCGGCAAACCTGTTGCACGAAAAGAAACCCGAGTTGGACCTAAGTCTGATCGAAAGTGCTACTATTGTAAGGGATCGCCATCGAAGCATAATCGCCCCAAGTATCCGCGACAAGAAGGCCGGCAAGGCAAACAAAGGTATATATGATATACATGTTATTGATGTGTACTTGACTAGTGCTCATGAGCACCGGTATTTGATACCGTTCGGTTGCTAATATTTGTAACTCGAATCGGGGCTGCGGAACAAGCGACCGCTAGCAAGGGTGAGGTCAAGATGCGTGTCGACAATGGATCAAGCGTTGATGTGATCGCCGTTTAACGCTGCCTCTCCACTTGCCGTCGGGATTAGTTATAAACTTGAATAAATGTTATCTCGGTGCTCGACCGAGCATGAACATTGTATCTGGATCGTGTTTGATGCGAAGTGGTTATTCATTTAAATCCGAGAACAATGGTTGTTCCATTTATATGAATGAAATCTTTTATGTTCATGCACCGATGATGAATGGTTTATTTCCATTAGATCTCGATGATAATGTTACACATATTCATAATGTTGATGCTAAAAGGATTAAACTTAATGATGATATATCCGCATATATGTGGCACTGCCGTCTAGGTCATATTGGCATTAAACGCATGAAGAAGCTCCATTCGGATGGACTTTTGGAATCACTTGATTATGAATCATTTGATACATGTGAGCCATGCCTTATGGGCAAGATGACTAGAACGCCGTTTTCCGGTTCAATGGAACGGGCGACAGATTTATTGGAAATCATACATTCTGATGTATGTGGTCCAATGAGTGTGTCGGCGCGAGATGGATATCGTTATTTTGTTACTTTCACGGATGATTTGAGTAGATACGGTTATATCTACTTGATGAAACACAAGTCTGAAACCTTTTAAAAAATTCAAGGAATTTCAGAATGAAGTGGAAAATCATCGTAATAGAAAGATCAAATTTCTACGGTCCGACCGTGGAGGTGAGTATCTAAGTTACGAGTTTAGCGCTCACATGAAAGAGTGTGGAATTGTTTCACAACTCACACCTGCCGGAACACCATAGAGAAATGGTGTGTCAGAACGTCGTAATCGTACTTTATTAGATATGGTTCGATCTATGATGTCTCTGACGGACTTGCCGTTGTCATTTTGGGGCTATGCACTAGAAACTGCTGCATTCACTTTAAATCAGGCACCATCTAAATCCGTTGAAAAGACACCGTATGAATTGTGGTTTGGAAACAAACCTAAGCTGTCTTTTTTTAAAGTTTGGGGATGCGATGTTTATGTGAAGAAACTTCAACCGGATAAACTCGAACCCAAAGCGGAAAAATGCGTCTTCATAGGATACCCTAAGGAAACTATTGGGTATTCCTTCTATCACAGATCCGAGGGCAAGGTTTTTGTTGCCAAGAATGGATCCTTTCTAGAGAAAGAGTTTCTCGTGAAAGGTGTGAGTAGTCGGAAGGTAGAACTCGAAGAGGTTATTGAACCTTCTCTTCAAAGTATGGCGAGTAGCGCAACGCCGGAAGTTGTTCCGGAGTTGGCTCCACCTGTTGAAGATGGAACTAATGATAATGATCATGAAACTCCAAAAGAGAGTACTACCGAACCTCGCAGGTCAAGCAGGACGCGTGCAGCTCCGAGCAGTCACGGAAATCTCATGAATTTCATGGTTGATGAAAATGATGACCCTGTGACGTATGAAGAAGCGATGATGAGCCCAGATTCCAACAAATGGTTAGAAGCCATGAAATCCGAGATGGAATCCATGTATGAAAATCAAGTTTGGAACTTGGTGGAATTACCTCACGACCGAAAGGCCGTGGAGAACAAATGGATTTTCAAAAGGAAAACTGATGTTGATGGTAATGTGACCGTCTATAAAGCTCGACTTGTCGCAAAGGGGTTTCGACAAATTCAAGGAGTTGACTACGATGAGACATTCTCTCCCGTAGCGATGCTAAAGTCAGTTAGGATTATGTTAGCAATTGCTGCATATTTCGATTATGAGATATGGCAGATGGATGTAAAAACCGCGTTTCTCAATGGTAATATTGAGGAAGAGTTGTATATGATACAACCAAAGGGTTTTGTCGATCCTAAGGATGCTAACAAGGTGTGCAAGCTTCAGCGATCCATCTATGGATTGAAGCAAGCATCACGAAGTTGGAATCTCCGCTTTGATGAGGTGATCAAAGAGTTTGGATTTGTCCAAACTTATGGAGAAGCTTGTATTTACAAGAAAGTGAGTGGGAGCAATGTGGCATTTCTGATATTATATGTGGATGACATATTATTGATCGGAAATGATATAGATCTTTTAAACATTGTTAAAAGTTATCTAAACAACAAATTTTCAATGAAGGACCTAGGTGACGCGTAATACAAATTAGGCACAAAGATCTATAGAGATAGATCTAGGCGCCTAATAGGGCTATCGCAAAGTACATACCTTGATAAGATTTTAAAGAAGTTTAAAATGGACGGAAGTAAGAAGGGGTTCTTACCTATGTTGCAAGGCAAGACATTGAGTAAGACTCAAAGTCCGGCTTCGGCGGAAGAAAGAGAGATAATGGACAAAGTCCCCTATGCTTCAGCCATAGGCTCTATAATGTACGCCATGCTATGTACAAGACCGGATGTGGCACATGCTATTAGTTTGACTAGTAGGTACCAATCGGATCTAGGTTGAACCTTTGGATAGCGGTCAAGAATATCCTTAAGTACTTACGAAGAACTAAGGATATGTTTCTTGTATACGGAGGTGAAGAAGATCTCGTCGCTAAGTGTTATGTTGACGCTAGCTTTGACACCGATCCGGATGACTCTAAGTCTCAATCCGGATACGTATTTCTCATGAATGGCGGAGCGGTTAGTTGGAGGAGCTCCAAACAACCTGTGGTAGCGGGATCAACAACGGAGGCCGAATATGTTGCTGCTTCAGAAGCGGCTCAGGAAGCAGTTTGGATGAAGGAGTTCATATCCGAACTAGGAGTGGTGGCAAACGCGTTGGACCCAATGGTGATCTATTGTGACAACAATGGTGCCATTGCCAATGCCAAAGAGCCAAGGTCTCACAAGCATTCCAAGCATATTAAGCGCCGGTTTCACTCCATCCACGAGCATGTCAAGGATGGAGATATAAAGATTTGTAAAGTACATACGGATCTCAATGTAGCAGATCCGTTGACTAAAACTCTCCCTAGAGCAAAACATGATCAACACCAGAACTCGATGGGTGTTAGATTTATCACTATGTAACTAGATTATTGTCTCTAGTGCAAGTGGGAGACTGAAGAGAATATGCCCTGAGAGGCAATAATAAAGTGTTTATTATGTGTATTCCAAGTATATGATAGATGTTTATTTTGCATGCTATAATTGTATTAATACGGAAACGTCAATACATGTGTGTTTAATAAACAAACAGAAAGTTCCTAGTTATGCCTCTCTCATAAACTAGCTCGTTGATTAACAAGATGATCAAGGTTTCCTGATCATGGACATTGGATGTTGTTAATAACGGGATCACAACATTAGTGTAATGGTGTGATGAACATTCATCTGAAGTATAGCATTACGATCAAAGTCATTGAGTTTATATTGCTATAACAACTTACGAAGTGATCCTAATCCTTAGGCCATGAGATCATATCAATCACTAACACCGGAAGAGTTTCTTGATAACATCAAACGTCACACCGTAACAGGGTGATTATAAAGATGGATTCAGAACTAATAAAGTGTTATGTTAAGGCTCATGGATCGAGAGTGGAATTTGTTCATCCCGATGACGGATAGATATACTCTGGGCCCTCTCGGTGATATCACATTGATTAGCTTGCAAGCAAGTGATTTGATCACTAGAATGTTATATCACGGGAACGAGAAAAGAGTGCATGTCAAGAATTTAGATCAAACTAGGTATGGATATACCGATGATCGAATCTCGTACATGTAATATATCGTGAAACAAAGGGATTAAGATACTAGCGTAAAAGGTTCTGACGATCACAAGAAAGTCATCGTTGAATGTGTGGGAGTCAGTATGGGTCTCCAGATCCCGCTTCTGATTATTGATCCGAGAAGGGTCTCGATCATGTCCGCATTATTCACGAACCGTAGGGTGACACACTTAAGAGACACCGACATCCAACTGGAGCAAAAGTTTCATGCCGAAAGAATAAACAAGCGCAGGAATTTATTTCACTAGATACCGAAACAGGTTTTTGGGTGAAATTGCATAAAGTGGTTATGCATGTGAAATGGAATTCTAGCAAGGGGTTATTTGTGAATGTTTGTCATTAAAGTAATTGACAAAATTCTGAATAAAATAAAAGAGTTTTATTTAATGAGAGTTTGCATTAAATTTGGTGGAAATTTAATGGGAATTTAAAGGAGATTTGTGAGTGGAGTGTCCACCCACATGAAGAGGGAGGAGGGGCAGCCTCTGGCCGCCACCCCTTGGGGTTCCCCCCTCCTCCTATACAAGGATCCCCCCCTCCTCACTTGTCTCTCACACCTCCTCGTGAAGGATCTCTCCCCCCCTCTAGAATTTATCCCCCATGGTCTCGGACTAGCGAGATACATGTTCCCGGTGGCTATTCGACAAGAAAGAGTTGTGCTTCCGCTGCATTGCTGGAGCGAGGAGGCGGAGGTTGCTCGGTGCCTCGAACGTGTGTGCGAGCACGGATGCGCTGCTAATTTGCGGCGCTAGGACTTCCTCTCGATCTTGAGATCGGCAAGAGATCGTCTACATCAACCACGAGTTGAACTCGTTAAGCTTTGTCGGTCTTCAAGGGTATGTTCTCTACGGATATACATCCACCCGTTGTTTGTATCTAGTAGATAGATCTTGGTACATAGTTCCCATCGTAGGAATTTTTTTGTTTTCTATGCTGCGAACCCTACACACCGACCCCTCAATCTTTGTCGCGGCAACGATCTAACCCACCCCGCGCGCCGTCTCCATCCCCTGTTCTGGATGAGCCTGTCGTGTCCTCCGCTTCCCCTCCTCCCTCACCCAGCTCCCCGACTCCTCGGACAGCTCCCCAAACCCACCTGTCTCGACCGTGCCTGTCGTTGCCTCGTCCCGTCCTCCTCCGCCCCCTCCTACTCATCCTATGCGCACTCGCGCCTAGTCCGACATTTTTCTCCCCAACCCTCGCTACGCAACCCTTGCCACCACCGACTCCATCTCTCCGCTGCCCAAGAGTGTGCGCTCGGCCCTGAGTGATCCTAATTGGCTTCTAGCAATGCAGGATGAGTACAGGGCTTTGCAGGAGAACAGGACCTGGTCGCTTGCGCCTCGTCCCCGTGGTGCCAACATCATCAGCGGGAAGTGGGTTTTCCGCCACAAAATCCGCGCTGATGGCATCTTCGAGCGCTACAAGGCACGATAGGTTGTGCGTGGCTTCTCTCAACGACCCGGCATCGACTTTGACGAGACATTCTCACCAGTCGTCAAATCCGCCACCATCCGCGCCGTCCTCGCCATCGCCGCCAACAAAGACTGGCCGGTACACCAGCTCGACATCAACAATTCCTTCTTGAACGGCTTCTTGCAGGAACGGGTGTACTATCAGCAGCCGGCGGGCTTTGTCGACCCCGCCCGTTCGGACGACGTGTGTCTGCTCTCCAAATCCCTCTATGGATTGAAGGCCCAGGTTCGTCGTGGCCGCTTCATGAGCTTCCTCACCAGATCGGCTTGCTCGCGTGCAAGACGAACACCTCGCTGTTCGTTCTGCACCATCCGTGCGGCACGGTCTACCTCCTCCTGTATGTGGATGACACCGTGCTCACTGCCTCCTCAACAGCGCTGCTTCGCCGCGTCATCGGCCAACTCCAGCAGGAGTTCTCTCTCAAGGACCTCGGCGCTCTGCACTTCTTCCTCGGCATCAGCGTCACGCGTACCGCCGAGGGCTTCTTTCTCTCTCAATGCAAATATGCTCGTGAGCTGCTGGAGCGGGCCAACATGTCCTCCTGTCGCCCGTCCTCGACACCGATCGACACCAGCGCCAAGCTCTCCTACGCATCCGGTCATCCCGTCTCCGATGCCTCTGAGTATCGCAGCCTCATTGGAGGCTTGCAGTACCTGACGATGACGAGGCCTGACCTCACCTATGCCGTGCAGCAAGCCTGCCTACACATTCATGCACCCATGGACAGTCATCTTGCCATCGTCAAGCGCATCCTCCGCTACGTCAGCGGCACTGCTGGATATGGCCTGCATCTCCAGTGCTCGTCGACGTTCGACCTCGTGGCTTACTCCGATGCCGATTGGGCCGGGTGCCCCGATACACGTCGCTCCACCTCGGGGTATGCCGTCTTCCTCGGTGATGCCCTGGTATCCTAGTCATCCAAACGGCAGCCCACCGTCTCCCGCTCCAGCGCCAAGGCAGAGTACCGCGGTGTCGCCAACGTTGTCGCGGAAAGCTGCTGGCTTCACCAGCTTCTTGGCGAGCTCCACGTCATCGTCCCCAAGGCCACTGTCGTGTACTGTGACAACGTCTCGGCAGTCTACATGGCTGCCAACCCTGTCCATCATCGGCGGACGAAACACATCGAACTAGACATCCACTTCGTCAGGGAGAAAGTCGCCTTGGGACAGCTTCGTGTTCTACACGTGCCCACCTCGCAGCAGTACGCCGACATAATGACCAAGGGCCTGCCCACAACGGCGTTTCAGGAATTTCGCACCAGTTTGTGCGTGCGGCCACCTGACGCGTGTGGGGTTAGCGATATCTTCCAGTCTATCTGCTGTACTCTGTAACTAACTCCTAGTCTTCAGGATTAGATCATAGCACTAGCTAACGACATCCACCTCCCCACGATCTCCTGTACACGTCTAGCATGATCTTATGATCACGATCCCTGTACTATATACATGAGGCAATACAAACAGAGCACTCACGGAGTGCCCCCAATCCTTCTCTCCTGCGTTCCAATTCTCTACACGGAGGGTATGATTTGCATGTTACTATGTTGCAAGTATAGTCTCTAAATTAGTCATGAGTGTCAGTTTTATACGAGACATTTTTTATAACTTCAGTTTCGTATTAACTATTAAAATTCCTTATCATTATAACCATCCATCCGACAAATGTGTCAAGAGCAATTTTCTGGGCTTTCAAGAGTATGGTTAACCAATAACAATAGCTTCTTTCTGAACCAAGAGAGGTTGACAAAAAAATACTTCATTTACCCAAAACATAACAATACATTTAACAGAGTGCAAAAGCTTGCAAATCGACATGAAAAGCATGATTCTGCTTTATTCAGAACACAAGCATAGTGATTCAGGATCAGATTAGCAAATTGAATATCCCTACCATAAACTAATGATGAATTACAATACTAACAAGGAAGAAATGATGACGAATGGCATCAGCTTTTCCTACTTTGCAGCTTCCTGTTCCTGGTGATGAACTCTTTGTATTGCATAAGGAGCACAAACAGATATCTTCTTTCCACAAGTTTTTTTGATCATCATGACGACCTGTCCATTTTGCAGTTTGCAGTGTACAAAATGAAAGCAAGGCTCCATAAGAAATCAGGAAATGTTGGCCTGCGCTTGCTTTGCCCCGACTGCAAAGAACTCGGTGATGACCTCAAGGGGCATGCCCTTTGTCTCTGGGACCTTGAGGTAGACGAACACAAAGGAGATGCAGCAAACAACTGCATATATACCAAAGACACCTGCTAGGCCAATAGCATTCAGCATCACAGGAAGGCTGTAGGTAACAATGATGTCACATATCCAGAATGTCAGGGCACAGATCGCGATGCAGAGGCCACGGACCCTCGTGGGGAAAATCTCCGCACATAGAATGTTGGGGATTGGACCAAAACCCATGACGAAGCAGCAGAAGTAGACGATGACGCTAACTGTGGAGAGCACCGCGTGGGGCACCGTGCTCAAGCTGATAACATTGGACACAACCAGGACAACTAGAGATGCTATCAGGACTGGAATTGTGCCCAGTAGCAGAAACCTGCAGAAAGGGAAATAATGTATGATAGAGTAAGCGATCTGGTAAGTGATAAATAATACTGAGATGATGATGAACGCAAAGCAAGCAAGTTACCTTCTTCCGGATATATCCATAAGCCTCATAGCTAAACCAATGCTAGGGAGCATGAGCAAGGTCGTGAGAGAACTGATCAATATGGATGCTGATGCTGAACTGAGGCCAAGACTGGAAAGAAGAACCGACACACCAGCTTGCTCAAGAATTTGCGGAGTGTAGTACAAAACTCCATTTATTCCAGCGAACTACACAAAGAAAATACTCCAAAAGTTTAGTGAACTCTCATCATCATATAGCTATTCAAAGTTCAAAAAATATCATATAGCTATTCGTTATTAGACAACATAAAAGAGAAAAAAAGGTGAATTGCTCTTGAAGAAGAATGTAGCTGCTTAGTACTTGGAGGTCAAATTCATATTCTCATGTGCATATCTAGAATACAGTAATTGAAGAAATAAGTATAGTCTCTACCTGTTGAAGCATCTGAATTCCAATACCGACGACTAGTGCACGCCTGACACCAGGTTCAAACAGATCTTTCCAGCTTGGACCTTTGGCAGCCGCCTCCGACGGATGCATCATGGCTGGACCGGCCGCCATGCGCTCTTCCAGATGATCCTTGGAGTAAAGAGCCGAGTGGCTTACCAAAGCAGCAGCATGTATGAACCCACTGCCTTCAGGGGCATCACCCCCACCAGGAAGTGAAACAACAGAGCCCCTTCTTGAGTCCGGCACTCCCTCTTGGTGCAAGTAGATTCTTTTGAAGCCTCCTTCCTTCTTGCCATCATCGCCTTGTCGCTCCGACCATTTCCATGCGAGTTGCCAGCCCCCACCAATGCCAGTGCTGTTGACTGCCTCCCCACCCTCTCCCAACATGCTTCGCCTTCTCATGCCCAAAGTGCTTCCGTGGTGACCATGGTCCTTCACATCCGTGTTTGTGGCCTGTCGTGACAGCAAAGGGCTGTGCACATTGTCTTCATCGTCACCTCCAGATGCATATTCATCGTCGTCCCTGTGAACGTTCTCCTCATCCCAGTGCTCACCTTTTGGGTGTTGATCTGCCACACTGAGCATGCTGCCAAAGTTAGGGAACAATGTGCTCCGCATGCTTCCTCCAGCTTGAGGCATGTTCTCATGAACACTCCCGAAAAGCGTGACAAGAGGATCCATAAGGGGCACACTCTGGTTCACCATGCTGCCATGACGAGATGCGAGCGATAACACGCTGCCAAGCATGCTGGGTCCTTTTGAAGGTCGGGCAATCCACGATTGGCCCTCTTCAGGCCCATAGAGAGTTATTTGCTCATTATCGCCATCAACAACATGATCGTCAGCTTGGTCGTTAGGTCCAATGATGTACTCTTCAATGGAGGTGTCGCCTCCAACATCCAAACCTTCAACGAGAAGAGCCATTTCTCCTGCACAATTATATTTGGAACGGAAACACACTTTTACTGAGGATGTCTTTGATGAATACATGCGTAATTAACTATGAATGAACCAACAGCTGAAATTTGACCAGTACTAACAAATAGCCCATAGGATTTTTGTAGGCTCTCAGTCAACACTTGCTTATTCAGAAAAAATGGTTATACCTACACAACTTGCGAACTGCTTACGTGTTTAACGTATATTGGAACTGATTTATACAATTCAGGTAATACCCAATCTTTCAAAGTTAAATCATAACTAGCTTGAATACCTTACTGAAATTAGCAGATAATACTAAGGTAGAGAACTCTAGTTGCATACTTGTGTCCGTTTACCAACCAGTAGACATAGTTTGTCTGAGCTTCGTCAACCAAATTTATTTGCATAGAGCATGTCAAAAAAAAAATGCATAGGGTTTAAGAAAGCAAAACAAGCCCGGATATACTAACAATTTGACATGCTCTCTTGTTATATATTTCACTTTGTAGTGGCAACATGAATTCGGAACAAAATGAATGTCAAAAGACACTGAAACTCTTTGGCTCTTTGAGCATTTCTGATCATGAAAAAACAATGTTATGCCGCACTCTGTACAAATTAAATTACCTTTGTTTGTTTCCTTTTTTTTACTTTTGCGACTCTAAATTAACACTAGCGAGTATGACTTCTGAAACTAATCGCAGATTCAATATCAGGGAGCAATTTCAAGAGATCAGTGAGCTGGAAAGTCCAGGTGAAGGAATGAACATGATGAAAGTTTCAGTATAGCACAACAGACCTGAGACATCCTCCCTTCCACGCAACCTCTGCAACACCTTCTTGGCCTCCGCCATCCGGCCCTTACTAACAAGCCACCTGGGCGACTCGGGCAGGTAAAACACCGTGAGCACAAAGAAGAAGAGCGAGGGAACGGAGAGCACCCCGAGCATGATCCTCCAGTCAGGCGACGGCAGAAGCGACATCCCGAACACCATGCAGTAGGACAGGAACATCCCTCCGGACCCGCTGAACTGCGGCAGAGTGTTGAGCCGGCCCCTGATCTCCGAGGGCGCGATCTCGGAGATGTAGAGGGGCACGAGGGTGACGGCGAGGCCGATGCCGAAGCCGTCGATGAGGCGCGCCAGGAGGAGCACGTAGACGTTGGGGGCCCAGAGCATGATGAGGCCGCTGAGGAAGTAGAGGATCGAGGAGAGGATCATCATCGGGCGGCGGCCGACCATGTCGGACACCGGGCCGGAGAATGTGGTGATGATGGTCGCGCCGATGAGCGACATGGCCACGATCAGCCCTTCCACGGTGGGGTTGTTCTCCAGCTGGAATTCCTTCTTTATGTACAGGACGGCACCTGCAGAGGAAAACAGAGCCATTTTTTTTCTCTTAGCACCAAGCTGAGGCTTGTAGAATCGAAGAAGAAACCAAATCGGTTTGCTTTCCCAATTGAGAACCCGTGCTTTGATGGGCCAGAACTGGTAGTACTGAGAACCATCTGGTCTGAAGTGACCAAGGAATCTAGCAGGCAGAACCATGACCCCAATTTCGCTCGAGTGGAGTGGTGCATATATCTACAGTAAAACTAAAAACCCAATCTGGGTGGTGCAGAAGAAATTACCTGCGATGGTGGCATTGTCCCACCCCTGCAGCAGGTTGCCGATGGAGGCCGCAATCGCGACCAGAGCAGCGCCCGACATCTCCGACGATCCCTGCAGCTGCGCGCGAAACCAAGCTCAGCCAAGATTAACCCCCACCACGTCTAATCGAACCAGCCAGGATAGAAAACGAAAAATCTCGCGGAGCTCTCTGCATACCTCACGAGGAAAGAAGGGGAGAGAGATGGACCGGAGCCGAAGGAGCGGCGGTAGATCACAATTCACAAGTGAGCAGAGCTGGGCGGTGGCTCAAATAGGAGGCGGAGAGAGAGCCAGCCCCTGCCTACTCACTGCCCTGGCTGGCAGTAGAAAAAGGGGGAGAAGAAGGCCAGCTCCCCTCCTCCACGGCGAGAGTGAGGACAAAAGGCCAAGCAACTGCGCAGACGCCACATGGGTCGCGCGCATACGTACGGCAGCACAGCCTCTAGGCTAAGCTAAAACAAACGGAAGAAACAAACAAAGTACTAGTATTCCACTATTTCCTTGGTTAATAATGGCGGCCACTAAGCTCACCCCAGCGCGGCGAGGAAAAGATCCCAGATTTTCCCACCCCCGAGATCCCGTCTCCTTCTCCACGGGAACGGAGATGCCCCTAGGAGATCCGGCCTTTCCTGCAAGAGAACAAGCGAGATCTCCCTCTCCCCGGTGGCCAACACATGCACACGTTTCACCTCCACCGTTCGACGGAGGGGAGGGAGTTTGGCGGCTTGCCGCCGGCGTCCCGCCAAACGGTGTGCCAGGGGCCAGCCAGGAACTGACCTGTCAAGCCCGAGACTGTCGCCAGTACGTACTAGTCTATTCGCTCCCCGGTTTCGACGGCCAGGATTGATCCTGCTATTAGTATATGGCAGTACCACCACATGTAACGGTGGTCACTTTTTTGAGAGAGAGAAAATGTAATGATCGCTGATTCGATCCCCACGATTTGTGTATATTGTATACACGTGATGATGAGCTTAGAAAAATGATGGAGGGGTCGAGGTGGTGCGGAATACTTTCCAGATGGCGACGACGTGGGGGCTAACGGTACCAAAAAAGTAACATGGTTCGCAGAAGAATTACGAGCCCGCGCATCAGCGTGACCAGGACTATGGTTTATTTTGTACATCAAAAGAACATTGGGACTTCATGACGAATCACTTACCCTCTAGCACAACACTTTTCATGTGTGTATATGCAATATTTTTCTTCCCGTCATCTCTAAAATTGTGAAAAAGTTGCAACATTTTGATTGAATACCACAAAAATAACAACAAATACTCATTTTGGTTGCAGCAAAATGTAAAAATGCGTCACCGTTTGCAACAAATAGTCCAACTCCCCGAATATATGGGCCCAACGCACCCCACATGATCTAAACACGAGTTCATAATATTGAAGGAATCCCATTATAGCATACGCCCAAAAATCACCACATTGTTTTGCTCGCGTTTACAAAACGAAAATGGTAGACACTTTAGCATTTCGAAACAACTTTTGCAACATCAGAAGATCCCCAAAAAGGATGTACTCCGTCGTCAACCATCGATGCACCGATTCGAGCCTACCCTTACAATGATTTGTCATGCAAGAGGCCTATCGTAGCCAGACCGGGTGAACCCGCCCAAATTTGCTCGCAATTGTCATCATCTTGACACCTCGGTTGTAAGTGGATGCCCAAGTTCCGTTATGTTATGTGGTAGGATTAGTCCCATGTTGAGAGTCTAATTAAATGTTTGGACAACATAGATACCCTCTGGTTACCCTTTTACATGAAGTTAGGATGTAAGTGTAAGAGGGGTTGTTATGTATGTCTAGGCCCACCCTATAGGTCTACGACATTCATCAAATTTAGGAAGAGTTTAGAAAGGGTATGAGAGCATGTTAGACATGTGATATATAATAGGGAAGGTGATGTAAAGACTAACTTTTACATCACGTGGGGCAAAAAATGACTCTCCAACAGGTGATATAGACCTAAACGGTGATGTAATCTTTTTACATCGTAATGTATATTTTGTCCCAAGTGATGCAAATATACATCACCTCTAGGTGATATATATCTACCCCAGTTGCGTGCGAGCCACCAGCCGCCACCTGAAGCCGTTCCCGCAGCCGCCCACCACGTCGCTGCCGCACCGAAGTCGATTCTTGTCGTCGCTGCCACGGCCCCATCCCAAAGCCATCGGATTCGCCGCGGCCAAGGTCTGCCTAGCGGTTCCCCCATGCGAATCGAGCCGGAATCACGTGGTCCTGCCATCCCCGTTGTCTCCCCGATGCCGTCGCGTCGTCTCCCGTGCTCCTCCACTAGGTACCTCGGTTTGCAGATGCAGGACTTAGTCCGTTACGCGACGGAGTTCGACACCTTCGACACACTGGAACGACTATGGTGTGTGGTCGTTGGGCTTTCCGCGCTCGGCGATGAACTTCCTCGAGGTGCAAAACTTCGCGGAGGCCGAGTAGCTCGCACAGCCGGTGCAGATTATCGCTCGCGAGCAGGAAAAGGAGAACAACCGAGTTTTTCTACAGATTCAGGTGAATAAGGTGCATGGCGATCATCCGAAGCTCATATAGTACGAGATAGTGTACTTCGTAGCGAGAGAAGCCACGAAGGTGAAGAAGGCTGGGGAGGAGGATGCGGCTATGGCATCAACCTCACTAGGCCCTTCCATCATTGACATCTCATCGGGTTCTTCTTCTGAGTTGGACTCGAATTTCTGGAATGATCATACCAGCCATGACGATGATTAGTTTTAGGTTAGGTGTCAAAGTTGATGTGTCGAGTGTCAAAGTTATATCTATTGCTTACGTGTTGAAGTTGAAATGTCAAATGTTGAATTTTAGGTTCTATCTACGGTTGGAGTCGACTTGGGGTGTATTGAACCATTGAAATGAAGTAGAAGTGTTCGAATTTAACTTTGACTTATTGAATTTGAAGTTCAAAGTGTCGAAGATGTATGAATTTTAGGTGTAGGTGATCTATTATAGTGCACCTAGTGTCCAACAGTTTTGGGTGTCCTATTTTACATCATCTGTTAGAGATGCTCTAACCATCATATAAAGTCTTGTGTTCTAAGCATGGGCGGAGAAAGCTAGAGAAAATATGTGCAATTATAATATAAATTTGTACTTAAACATAGCTCAAAAGCTATGGATTAGTGGTATAAATAATTAGTAAAACTCTAACCTCCTAACTATGTACGCCTAATGAGAGCAAGTCCAGCTCTGAGAAGCCCCTCCTTCGTGTCGTCTCCTCGGAGACGACTCGAGGGCTCGAAAACCCTAGCGCTACCCCTTCCCTAGCCTCGCCGCCGTTAGAGGCAGCAAGTAGTGCTCCTTGGCTGCGTACGTGGTGAGGCGGCGACGAGCGAGGCCACTGTGTGGAGGTCGCCCCGTTGGATTTCCACCACCTATTTCGGCGGTGATTAGGTTGGCAAGATGCGAGGCGGGGGAGGAGGGGGGGCTTCGCCGATGGCGGAGGCCACGACATTGATGCTGTTGCGAGTGCCGCTCTTATTCTTGAAGGAGACATTGAGGTATATTGCCTCCTCCCTGACTTGCTGATCTCAGGTGAAAGCCAAAAATCTTCGGCTTCGACGGTGGTGGCACCCCAACGCCGTCCCCTCCATGGAGGTGTTGCCTTGAGATGGCATGGTTTGAGGACGACTTCGGCGATGGTTTGTAAGTAGCTAGTAGCGACGGTTCTTTTTTAGGTGTTGTGTTGTGGCTGGCCTCCCTTGGAGGTGTTTGCTCATTGGCGGGTCGACACCCTCGAGCCCGCGAGAGGGAAAGTGCTCCCCTCTTCCGCAGTAGCTGCTCACGGTGCTTAAGTCGCATTCTCGGTCAGGCCTGGTGGCACAAGCACAATTCTATCACTGCAACTTCTTTGGTGTCTTCTCCCGGTAAATTATGCCTTTGGCATTGTGGTTGGTGATGCGATCGGCGATGGTGTTTGTGGGTGGCTGTGAGTTGAGGCGGTAGTGCTTAGAGTCCTCCCCCTTTCCACCTCGTGGAAGGTGCGCCCTTCGATCCGGGGCGAGAAGGTAAAGTGCTTTCTTCGGAGGTTGAAACCAATGACACTGTGGCATGCTTGCCCCCGGAGGTTGATGATGTCTTAATGATGTGCTTCCTTCACCGACTTCACTCCTTCTATGGTCCGATCACAAGACCAGACAAGGACTTTGTTGATCAAGTTGTACTTCATCTTTCCTTAATGTGCTTGATGTATGCTTTGCTTGTAAGCTGTATCTTCACACTTTGTGAACTTGGCCGTTTGGGGCTTTTTATCCTTTTATTATCTAACTATGCACACACAAACAGAATTTCTTGCCTCCGCCACTTGTTCTAAGCACAATCCAGGTTAACCCATTTTAGATGAAGCAAGGACGAAAGTGACATGGTGTGCTATGCATGCTGGCGAATTTATGGCAAGATCATTTAGTGGTTTGGCAACAGCTACTTCGCAGTACTCCAGCCTAACAAGCAACCCCATCGATCCCACATAAGCAAGACCAGTCGATCTCGCATTAGCGCCTTACGAATCAGAAGCTGGTGCGATGTTGGCGTGGGTGCGGGCGAGCTTTCACCTTTCCACGGGCGCAAGCAACCGGCGCTTTCCGGCCATCGACATGACCGAGGCCACCACCACCGGAAACACACGTCGAGATCCGATGCCGATATCGCTCCTCCCATCTCCTCTCCTTCGCTCTGCAATAATTTCCGATCGGTCGCCTTCGAAAGCTCCACCGCGAGCGAACCCCCGGTCCGAATCGAAAGCGCGAGGCAGAACGTACGCGTTGCCATCGGCGCTCCCAGATATTTCGGCGATGGTGAAAGGCAAATCGAAGGGAGAGAAAGAGGAGTTGTGGCCCTTGGTGTGGGGCGAGGTGAGCCCTGTCCCGTTGCGGACAGGTGTTTCGTTTTCTCAATTCATTGCGGCGGATCTCTCGTGTCCCCTACAGAAGAAGAAGAATCGGTGGGGAGGGAGGAGAATGATATGGGGACGGGGAAAACGACCGATGCAGGGCCATACCGAATCAAGCTCTGTGTCATTAGTCATGCTGCCGTGAGGTGTGGCACGAGTGTACTGCAAGGGAAAATTAAGTGTCGCTGAGAGGCTCAATTGATAAATTTAAAAAGTAAATTACTCCATTCGTCCAAAAATAATTGATTTGGATTTGTATAGATTTAAATATATCTAGACATGTTTTAGTGGATAGATATAATTTAGACAAACTCAAGTCACTTATTTTGGACGAAGAAAATACATGAATCAGTAATGCTATACTTGCACCAACAATCAGAATGCACCTAATTCCCTAAGCTTATTTCTGTAAGGATCTCTTCGTAGGTCTAACATTTCCCGTAAGGATTTGTCCGTAGGTCTAACATTTCCCGTACATGAATAGTCCACAAGTTTGTCCTCATACATTAAGAATATACCGTTTACGATCATAAACGTTGCGTGTTTTTATACTGTCACTGGTTCTAAGAGCTGTCGTGTAACTGTCGATGTGGTGATCTGTGAACCCCATCCGCCAGTTCATGTGGGGTTCCATATTGCAGTGTTGTTTGCAAAAAAAAACCTCTTAAACTTAAGAGATGCTGAGAAAATATTCCACTTAGCCTATTCCTCTCATACACCCTAAAATCCTCCATGCCGCCCCTCCTTTTTCTGTAGGTTGTTGTCGTTCCCTATCTTTTCCGAGCTTCGTCCTCCCCTACCTCTTGGTCCGTTGCATGTTGGTCCTCTCTTCTGACCCTTCCCTTTCCTCGCGCTTCTACTTATCGCCGACACGAGATCTCGTCGCACATCGCTTGGGACTCCACCACGCAAGGAGTTCTAGTCCACCCTAGCCGATACATCACCCCTGCAATTTGTGTTCCCGGGGACTTGTTGATCTCTCCTGCAGTTTGTGTTCACAGCATGAGCTCTAGGAGCATATCCACCTCGTCGAGCACGACGGTCCCGTCCTTGAGGTCGAAGATGAGATTGCTTGCACGGGGTCACAGAGCACCCATGGCGTCGATATTAGACCATGTTGGCTCAGGTGGAGCATCGCGAGCGTAAAGGACCACTGGTTCGTCGACGAGTAGCGCGTTCGGCACATCTTTGGCCTACCCCAGTATTCTGGCTCCAGAGGATGTGACCACGTTGTGCTTATCGTTGGCCAGCCCCGGGGTGCATGCACGTAGCATGCTCGTCGCCGTGCTAGTACTTAGCTCCGCACATTTTTTCATCACTCCCAATGTTTAGGCTTTTTTTTGCCAAAAATATACACTTCTGGAACTCCGCATGTGTCGTGACAAGTGGATCCCGCATGTGCCGTATCGACAAATAGGCGGCAGCTCCTGAAACCAGTGACAGTATAAACCACGTGCAATGTTTTTATCGACCATAAATCATTTTTAATATATTATGACCAATCCGAACCACGATAACTAGTTTGTGGGGTCTCCCCACACCCTCACGCTTGAGTCTCCCTCGCCGCCGCTGGCGACAGGCGCCCCCGCTGACAAAGGCCGTCAGGAGGGGAGCTGTCGTGGAGGCGTAAAGAGGCTCGGGCAGTGTCTCCGGCCAAGTGGCAGCACGGGGAGATCGGTAGGTCGCGAAGGCGCGCGGAGGAGCTGCGGAGGCGAGGAGGATGGATCTGGCGTGCGGCAGCATGCGGCAGCGGCGACCTGCTGCAGGGGCGTCTCGTGCGGGCCCGATCTATAGGCGGGCCCTCTGTTTGGGGCGCGTCAGCAAGAGTGGGTGCTCGCAGTCGGGTGCCATACTACTGCAGGGCATAGGGAGGGAGGCTGGTGGTGGCCAGGAGGTTGTGCTGTCGGACCCTCCATGGCTTGGTAGAGGCAAGGAGGCGAGAAGGTGGCGCGTTCTCAGCCGATGTGGTTGACGATGGGTCTTTCGTCGGGTGGCAGTGGAAGCTTGGTGGCAGCTCGCATTCGACCTCTCGGATTGCAGGTGGTGGAGATTCCCAAGGAGAAATCCTTGTTCTGGCCTTGGTCGGAACCGACGGCGGTGACACGTGTGGGTGTCGCAAACTTTGTTGGAAGCGTCGCTGAGGGCTCCTCCCCTCGTTCCGTGGTCTTTCAGAGGGAAACCTTAGACCCTCGTGGTAGGTCGATAAAGGCGCTACACGTCTTTCTCCTTCTTGGGGGCATCATCGGAGTCGACTGAAGCTTGGTGACTATAGGATGGTGGCTGGTCCGTCGTGTGGGTGCTGAGACGGCTCATCAAGGGTGCTGATGTGCAGCTTGGCGATGATGTTGCGTCGAGCTAAGCTTGGGTCGCGGTTGGGGCTTCGGTAGTCGGTTTGTTCGGCGTGTCCGATGGGTTCTTTTGCGCCCGCTATGTTGCTGTGGAGTCAAAGCTACGGTGAAGCGTGTCTAGGAGGTGACGATGACCGGCGGCCGCTGGTCTTTGCAGAGGACTCGGTCGGCGCAAGCTCCACATATTTCTCTTGGGAAGCTCGCCATCAAAGTCAGAGTTGTCTTCCATTGGTGTGTGTGGCTGATTGTTGGCATGGGCCGACATGGGTTCGGCGTCCCTTGCAGCGAGGCTTCGTCAGGGTCGTTGAATATGAAGTCGAAGTCATTGTCTCGTGGAAGAGTGATGACGATGATGCTCGGTGGCAACCTTGACAATGGCATTTCTTTTTCGTGGTGTGTGTGCTCCATGTGGGCGGTCATATCGGCCGATGGTGGTGGTGTCCAATATGGTCGTGCTCCATGACGATATTGGTGCATTTGTAACGGTTGCTGGTGTCTTTAATGAATCGGTCAATTCTCTTTGTCTTTTTTAAATAAAATAAGACAAAACTGCCTGTTTTATAAAGTATTGATGTATTTTAATCAAATTCAAATGCACAATGAAAACTTGGAGAAGACTGGCACCACTATACGCCACGTAGTAACGAGACGCAAGAAGAAGTTCGAGAAGCATCGGAAACCAGGCGACAAACCACGAAACAAAGGAGAGGTCGGCACTCGGCCAATAATTGTGGAATCTCGCGCTACGTGACGTCGAATTATTGAGCCTAAGATATTTGTTTTTCTTTCCCGGTCCATGGAGTTTGCTGGATCCGTCTCACACGCGTCCCAGTCGCCATGGATCCTCTGTCTTGTCGCGACAGCTGTTCGAGGCAAGTGACACCTGCAACTTTTTCGTTTTTCAAACTGTTACCATCAGTACTAGTACTGCTTTTTCCCTGGGTCACAGTTCGCACTAGGTGGTTGTTACGTGGACAGGCGCAGTGTTAAATGCAGGGTTTTTATTTGTTCGAGTAGGTTGGTAGAGCATCCGCCGGTCCGAACGTTGAAAATATGTTCAGTTGCGTACCTAGGAACCTTTTTTCGGTTGAATTTAGACCAACTTTGGTCTGGACTATCAAGACCAAACGCAGGATCCCGGGTACGTCCTGGGGACGCCGGACAAAGCGAATTCAGCGAATGGACCAGCCTGTCAGGGACAGAAGCTGATTCGCCGCCATCCTTCCCGCCGTTTTCCTTTTTCCTCCCTCGCCGCTACACCCCTCCCGCCATTCTTCCGGCCTATAAAAGCCATACATCTCGCCGTCTCTCTTCACAGTCTCTCACACCACCACAACTCCGGCGAACTTTGGACGTTCGCATCTTTCTTCCTCCTCAACTCCGCTGAGAAGCCATGGCCGAGGGCCGACACACGCTGTCTCCATGGGCCCATCGCCCGCGAGGCGCTTATATGGCGCCACGGACACTCTCTCTCCCGTGAGGCTGGAAACCCGGCGGCGGGATCCCATCCGGTGTCGGACGGAGACGACCTCGCCAGAGATCGGTGCTATCGCCGCCATGCAAGACCTGTAACGCCGAGAGATCCAGCCGCTATCGCTCGTCTGCAAGACCCGGATCTCGCCGAGGATCGGTAACCTTATTCGAGGCAGTTTCGCGATAGGCGCCGGAGAACTTCGCGCCGACGACGATCGGGCTCGTTGCGCCACCGCCGCGTAACAATGCGGCTTACCGCCGCCGCTAGTGGAGCGTTCCAGGGCGGACTCTCGCCGGAGTCATGGCGCACATCGAGGCCGGCAATAACCCCCGCCTCGGCCTGTAGTTGCGGCGTCCGGCGTCGACCACGGCGGCGGTCTTTTCTAGTTATGAAATCCGATGTACTATGTGTCCCCTTGCCTACTTTAATGAAATTTCGCCTATATTCGAGTTTAACTGAATTTAGCCGAACTTGGGAACTTGGCATGGGTACGCGAGTAGGAAACTGGGCGTACCCAGGCCGAAAACGCGATTCGTCCGGCCGAAAATTGGTCCGGTTTTCGGCCTGGGTTCCCCCAACGAGTGGAGATGCTCTTAGAGCATCTTCACTTCTTAGGCGTTTACTAGAACGAAATCCGAATTTAAATAACGCCGAACATAACTTTTGACCTAAAATTGTTGAGTTTTTCACTCGCGTTTTCAGGTCGAGTTTTCAGACGAAGCAAAAAAAAAAACAGCGAGATATTTGAATATTTTGATTCCCGCTGGCGAAATCTCTTTTGCCCAAGGTGTTCGACAGAAGTACGCCTAAAAAGTTTGGCGACAAAATTATTATAGAACTTGGTAAAACGCTACGGCGATCAGTCGTCGACGGGGATGGCCTCCTCCGGCGTGTCCGGTGCGATGGGGATGGGTGTATCGGCAGCGTTGCCAGCCAACTGGTTGGAGGAGGTGGAAGCAGAGCTCGGCGTAGCCGTGGGGGCGGAAGCGGTCGGTGCGGAGCTTGATGTGCTAGCGGCGTTGTCCTCTTGGAGAATGGCATTGCGGCACGCCATGTACCAAGCCTTGACCGGCGTGCTCATCGCCGAGGTGTCTTTGCCGCCCATGAGGAACTGGAGATCCGTGTTCCTCTTCTTGGCGGCGTAGTTTGCCTTGAGGAGGTTGAGCTTGCGGTCTTGGTTCTGGAGTAGTTGCACCCGCCTCTCGTTGGCCTTCTCCTCCCTCTTCTCGGCATGGGTCTTGGTGTCAGCTATACACTTCTCGATTGAAGCATGGAGACGCTCAGCGAGAGGTCTTGCGGCTTTTAGCATCTTCGCCTTCTTCTGGCCGAGCTCCGGCCTTCCTTCGCTGGCAGCAGGGGAGGAGCCTCTGGGTTGTACACATCGTCCTTGTCCTTGGCGAGGCTCACATGAGTGTCCAGCCATTTCTCGCATTTCTCTATCACGAAAAACACATGGTGAAACTTTTGCTCCGTCTTGGTGTCGTTCTGATAGAGTCCGAGTGCACAGAGGAGCTGCAAAGGCAAGACAAATCATGCCAGGACAGGCATGAATGAGTCCCCAATGGTTGATGGGTGTGTGGAGAAGTACCTTGTTATCCATGCTTTCACCGCTAACGGGTGTGCAGTCGACCTCCTCGAGACAGCTGTGCCACTTGCTGCACGCTTGCTGGATGAGACCCCAATGGTTGGTCATGGATTTCTTCTCTCGCTCCATGTGAATCTTGCTATACTTCGGGTCGCAAAGGTTACGCTCGTCGAAGGCTAGCTTCACATGTTTCCAGTAATTGTCTGAGTTTTGGTTGGCATCGGTGACGGGATCTATGCTCACTGATTTCCAGGCGTCGGCAAGGCAAAGGTCCTTAAGCGCCGTTCACTTGATCCGGGGCTCCTACGCCGACGTGCACGGCTTCCTCTTGCCTTTGCCTTTGGCTTTCGCCAGAGCCAAGGCATCCCCTTCGGCGTCCTCCACGTCATCGGCCTGCGTCTGTTTGTCCTGGTCCTCGGCGAAATCCGGAGACTCGATGCCGTGTTCGGCATTGGCCTGAGACTGTTCCTGAGTGAAGAAAGAGGTGTTGCCGGCCGCCGCCGAACCTAAGGCGATCATGTCCTCCATGTACGCCTTGACCGACATTCCGCCGAACATGTTGTGGGTGTTCACCTAGCCGAAGGTTGCGGGCGATGAGCTGCCGGCGAAGGGGAGTGGGCTATGGCGCATGGACGACGGAGGGTATGCGTACGCTGGAGAGGTGCAGTTGGGAACGTTGATGTCAACGTTCAAGGCCGTAGGAGGGTGAGGCGTAGGGCAGGGGAGCATGTTCGGGTTGAACCCGCCGTCGAGCTCGGGGGAGGGGGAGTACCTCTGTGGCGGGTTTGCCTATAGGTTGCAAGTTCACATAATAATCCATGCTACCTTGGAACTCTATGCTCACTTTATCCTTTCTGAAAATGTTGATCTCATCTATCTTGCTCACTTTCCAGCTACATTTTGGAACTGACCAAGGATCCATCTTATGC
The DNA here is from genome assembly GCA_023614405.1 of Avena insularis. Classification (NCBI taxonomy): domain Eukaryota; kingdom Viridiplantae; phylum Streptophyta; class Magnoliopsida; order Poales; family Poaceae; genus Avena; species Avena insularis. The sequence continues at coordinate 149,987,120 of CM042695.1, read as the reverse complement.
TACCAACTCATGGTGACAAAGTTTAGTTCTCGCTCGGGGTGCTTTTTATATATTTTGCCTCATTTAACAGATCTGAAAATGAAGCAAATTTCCCATGTGCAAACACAGTTTTATTGTCATTTATCTATTAACTCCGCTATCACCAGTGCTGATTCAAGTGCCTCTTTATCACATGCCCAAGGAGCCAAACTATCACTTGGAGCTCAGGGTGCAGGTGGGAGTGGGCTGTCCACGGAGCCCACTACTCAAGCCACATAAGAGGCTATGTGGGACACCTATGGGTAAACAAAAAAAAATGGTGGGTTCCGTGGGAAGCCCGCGATCGAACGAACATAAAAAAAGTTACTTTGATCCAAATTAATATTTTTATATTTGTCTAGATTTGAATATATCTAGTCATATTTTAGTATTAGATACATTCGAATCTAGCCAAATATAAGAATATTAATTTGGATCGGAAGGAGTAGGAATTTTCCAATCAAGCAAATATTACGTCTAGTAGATAGAATGGCGAGTCACTCAGAAAGTAGAAAAAATAATTAATACATTGAAGTGCTAAATGTTAATCGTATTATGTAATAAAATATTTTTATAAACATTATACAAGCACAATGAAGTAACATATTTACGGATATATGTGAACATACGTGGGATAGTGGACACCCGTATAAGTTTCATATGATCCCGTAAAAACCCACTTAAATTGTGTGGAACTGTGCGGACATATACGGGCCTCCCGCGGGCAGTCCCACATGCATCCTGACTTGAAGCACCTCATGCCAATATTCGGATATACGCGGTTCCGATTCAATGCTTCATGGTATAGAACCGTTTACTCGCTCAGAGCATGAGCATTGGTTTAGACAGGTGATGTCTGTAATAAAACTTATAGACAATATTATAGACAACCTGTACAACAGTCTGTCTATAACATATCTATTTTTAGTCATAGCTATGTGATAGACATCACTCATACAACAACAAAATTACCGTCTATAAGCTGTCTATAAGATTTCTATAGACTGTCTACAACTTTATAGACAGTCTCACTCTCTCTCTTCTCCATATTATCAAAATCACTTATAACCTCCTCTTACAGACAGCTGACTCATTACTATTGTAAATGCCCTCAGTCGTGTACGTTGTTCCTTACTACACAAGGTCAACCGCAACGAGGATCAAAGAACTCCCATGGGCTTTAAGCTTCCATTCTCTGAAAGGCTTCCCAGTTACCGAGACATGTTTATAATATCTTAGTACCCTGCAGTCCCATCTTCAGGATTTGGGGGCCTCAGTACGATTTACAAAATGGATCCAAACTCAATATTTCGTAAAACAAAATCATGTGTTCACTTAATTATATAACTTTAGATTGTGGTATTTTTTTACATTCTTCACAAATATATCAAGTATCCATTGTAAAAGAGTAAATATAGCACTAAAGTAATGAATGAACCTCATGTTCTACAAAAAACATCATCTGTTTAGTAAATCTTGAAATAAAATCTTCTAACATTATTACATTCATTGTCGATATAAGCATCATCGCGCTTATCGCCAGTATTTGCATCATCGCGGATATTAGCATCATCACCTTCATCATATTCTGGAGTGTGAGCCTCAAACTCTACCACGTCATCACGGAGACCAACATCAAAATTAGCAATTAGAGTTTGATTTTCAGAATTTATTTGAGTCTTTCACAACAAATCTATCTAGAACACCCTTTTGAGGCTGATTTGCTGCTTCTAATCTTTGTTTTTTCTTCTTATTTTCACCACCAGATTGACACTTTGTTCTTTCTTCTCAAGATTCGTCCTATTTCACAAATTTATAGATTAACAAAAAAATTAAAAAATTCAACATGAATAGACAAGTTACAGCGTTCATACCTTGACACGTGAACAAAATCGCCAATCGGGAGGCTCACCGGCGAACGACGAAGATATGGCGAGTTGCTGGCAAGGACAAGGAAAACATAGGGTCGGGCAATGAAAAATTGTTAAATTGATCCATCTGCTCCTTTCCTTCATCAAATTCTGGAGGATCAAGCAGGGTACGTACCACGGTACTAGTGAAAAGGGAATTAAGGAAATCACTAAAATCTGTGACCGGTTAAATCAGTTGTTTGACTGTTTTGGTAGTTCGGTGCTTCACTGCTTCCCAATTCAGCTGGCAAAGGACCAAGGAGGCAACTAGCAAGGATAACACAACACCTGATGACCTGAACCTCAAACATCGATCGCGAGCCAAGGCGGGCGTTCGACTTCGGTCACGATTTGCGAGCCAACAAAGAAGAAAACAGGCGACTGGGCGTCAATCACGAGGAACACGTCGATCGGGAGAGCTGATCGATCGCCGAACGTGAGGCCAAGCAGTTCTAGGTTTCCAGTTTGATTTTTTTTCTTTTTGAGAACCATCCTACCTTTTTATTTATTCAAAATTTATAAGTCGTGGAATACAAACCCATCAGGCGGATTAACAAACCAAGAGTGGCGCCCCTGAGGGAAGCCAAGCACAAAACGTGCCGGATCATGAGCTTCAGAGTTTGACGCTTTGTTCTCGTGCACAAAAGACACCTTGGAGAAGCTACCCGCCATCATCGTTATTTCATGCAGCACATTGCTATACCTTTCCAAGTTCTTCTCCCGGAGTGCCTTGATCACATTGAGACAATCACTCGCAATGCATATTTCTTGGAGGAGAATATCAGTTGCCAGATTCAATCCTTCCCTGACCGCCATTGCCTCCAGAATATTGGGGTCTGTAATACCCCTATGGACCATGTGTAACGTCCCAAAAATATGAAACTTGGATCATCAAAATTTAGGACTAACAAAAACTTTTCTAAATAAAAATATGAAAACATGCATGTGTGTATGCATTCCAATTTGGATTCTTTTGAATTACCTTGCTTGTGTGTTTCTTTGCTTGTAAAAGGATTCCTAGGTGAAATAAACATCATCTAAACAATCCCCACACTTTTCCCAAAGACAAATAAATCAAAACAAACAAAATAAGGAAATGGTTACTTTGGCCAATTTAACTCCCATACCTACTTTGGATGTCTCTAACTTTTAAAACTTAATAGAAACTTGTTTGGATCTTTACACCCCTTGATAGTACTCATAACAAAGTACCAAGGCCCACCTTGTGATCATACAGAAACATTTGAATGCATAGTTTAAATGACAGTTCAAAATTGAATCTATATCATATGGGAAGATCCCACTTTTTCAAAAACCACTCAAACAAGCTCAACTTTCAAAACCCAAGCATCCACAGCCTCACCAGCACATGCCTAGCACACCCACCAAAAATCTTTTCAAAATTCAAAACTTGAATTCATGCGGCCATTTCATCAAACACCTTGCAGATTTAAATCAAACAAAATCAAAACACTATAGTGTGCAGTGTTTAGAGCCTAAATTGTTTCCTCTCTGGACACCACTAGCCTTAGTAGATCATCTAACGACCCTAACTAATCCCTAGCACCATTGTAAGCTTGACAATGTCATCATTGTGAACAGCCGAGAGCACCCATGTCACCCTAGTGTGGACAGCAGGCTAGAGGAAGAACTAGCCGTGCCAACCTTGTCTGGGAGGTATTCCATGCCTCACGGCCCCCTCTCGACCAGCCCTGCCTCGCGGACAGCAGCCAGAATCGGCGAGAACACCGCGCCCGTGCCGCTGTCGACCATGCCTATCCACGCCGTAGAGTACGCGCCGTTCCCATTCAACTAGACCACCTCGAGCTCTCCCTGCCTGCCAACATGCTCCCCACCGTCCCAGGAGACCGCTAGACATGCCCATTTCACCGCCCGTACCCCGTAGCCACCGCTCGCCGTCGAAGACGCCGCCTACTGCAGAACGCCGAGCGCCTGCACCGTTGCCACCGCCCCTACACGCGCATTAAAGCCATAGAGCATCGCCAAGAGACCACCGATCGATTCGCCACCCTCGGCCATGCCTCTAGCAGCCCGTAGCCATGTCGCCACCGTCGCCTGCCCATTCCATTCGGTCTTGTCGTCGAGACTATAAATAGAGGCATCCCCCGCTCAAACTCTTCACACCATCTCACTCCCCTCTCCTCACTGATCGTTCCATCCCGTTCCCGGAGCAAGGCGAGCAGCGCATTGCCGGAATTGCGCCGGAGCAGGCCGCCTCTGGAGAAGAAGGGCGTCGTCATTTTGTCCATCCCAGGAGAAGCTGCCGGTACCAGGAGGTTCGCCGTCGTCGACTTTTTCGTTCGCCCGCCTTTCCTAAGCCTCGGTGAGCCTCTCACGACCCCCACCTGCCGCGTTAGGGTTCTGTCTCGCCGGCGCTGCCCGACGTGGACGATGAACCAGAGCCGTTGGATTAGAACTATATCTAACGCACCACGTTACCCCGTACCTCTTCGCACCCCCCGTCTCACTGACGCGTGGGGACAACAACTTAACCAGCCCGCGTAAGCGTTGTGCGTAGCAGGCCGGCCCATTTTCTCTTCCCGCGCAGCCCACTCGTTTGAATTTGGATTTTTCCATTTTCATTCAAACATAGTTCTGTACCTAGTTTCAAAAATCAACCCAGCTCGATTCAATGAACCAAATTGAATGAAACCAATTTTATTAGAAAGATCTGGAAATGCTGAATCCAAGCCCGTTGGATTCAAGTCATTTGGATCTGTAGATCACCCTTGGTAAAAATAACAAGGCAGAAGCTTTTATGCATTCAAACATTTTTCAAATTTAAACCATAATAGCTTTTGAGTTGATTCCAACTCTCAAATATCACATTTGATCATACCTTTCAGAATATATAAAAATATATGGGTTTACTTACAGAAATAATGTTCAAGTAATAAAAGAATGCCACATAGGCATTTCTAGTCACTTTATTTAATTAAAATAAAAAGGTTAAACCTTATTAAATCGTGACACCAATTTAAATCACATTCCCATGTACTGAAATATGTGGTGATGACATGTGTCAACATGATCCCATGTTTGGTTTGGAGAATATTAAATCTTAAGTAGTTTTTCAATGAGTAGAAATTACTTTTCTAAAAATAAAATCATTAAGTCAAGTGCTTGTAATGTTAGTGATGATGCTAGATCATCTATAGAATCCCTTTGTGTGATGATTGAAAGTAGTTAAGTATTGTTTGGTGATTGTGTGCCTTGTATTTATTTATAGACGCTAGTACCGACCAAGGATACGAGGAGGAAGGAGGATACTACGAAGAAGAAGCCGAGGAGAACTTCAACCACTGCTCTGCACAAGGCAAGCTTATACTGATACTGATGCAAGCCTTACTAATCAAGTTGATCTATGCAAGCTAACACTTGCAAGATACTCTACTTTAGCAAGCCCATACTTGCAAGCCTAATACTACTAGTTGAATGTGCAAGCTAATACTTGCTTGTTACCATACCAACTATATGCCTTAAGCATATGTGTTTATACCCACTTGGTAACCCCATCCTAGTTTTATTTGCAAGCTTTTTTACTTTAGTTCTTTATCAAAGCTTTTAGCCTAGAGTTGACTTAAGTAACTTCTAGATACTAGAAAGGTAACTGAAGGTTGCATAAAGAGCATAAAATTTGGCCTAAGCTAGATAATCTTGATGTCATCCTAAGGCATGAGATTGAACTTAGTAAAACTCCACTTGTTTACCACCCCTCATTAGTACTCACCCCCACTTGTAGATGCTAGTGCTAAGCATAAAACTGGATCAACTTTAGATGGGAATACTTGGTGAAAATGGTTATGAAAACCTTAGAATGATGGATAATTCTACTGAGATGTTTTGACATGTGTTTTAACAGGATGATTTTGGTGATGAAAATGTTGAGGCATGAGCCTTAGCCCTTTATAAAACTGATGGTTGTCTGGATGCGATACCATTCCAATTTTATCGTACAACCACAATACCCGAAGATTGGGTAGGGCTTGACTGGAAACTTATATACCTTAGTATTGGTTCCCTCACGGCCAAGGTCTGAGCTGAGGCTAACTTGTGAAGATTGTCCACCTGTGCAGTACCCAAGATGACATTTGGTCATGGTTGGGAGGCCAAACTCATAGGAGAGGTGTCTATACTAGGGCATGTAATTGAAAGGTTAGGATTGATTATCCGCATACTGAGTATGGTGAATTCAGGATTTGTTCCTAACAGATGTATCGAATGTTGTGATGAAAGTGTACAATCTCTGTAGAGTGTCAAACTATTCAAATAGCCGCGTCCGCGGTTATGTACAGTTGGAGTGGCCATACTATTCCCCCGTCAGATGTTTTCAAAATGACTTGTGAAATGACTTGAGACTTTGACTTGGCCACAACAGAGTTGTGGCATGAGATACAAGTTCCCACTTAGGTGTTATAAAATTTGACTAGCTTTCTCTTGCTTTTAAACTTAGTAGATGTAAATCTAGCTTTTTGCAAAACAACCCTAGAGCTTAGTGTCCTACTACAAAAACCCCCTTCACTTGTTAGTATTAGTTTGCGAGTACTTAAAGAGTACTCATGGCTTTGTCCCTGGCTATTCCCATGGCCAGACTATGAAGAGGAGTACCAGGATGATGGACCCCAGGAAGGTTACGACAACTAGGATCATCTCCCATCGTCAGCATTGCCTGTGACCCCGAAGATGGAGCTTCGCCTACGCTACCTTTATTATTACGTATTTCCGGTGCTTGAATTGTATTAAGAACTGGATCATGAGATCCTTATTTGTGTAAGACCTTATGTATGGTTTGTAATGGATGATGTACTGTGGTATCCAATTCTGTTATGTCTCGCAAAAATGGTAATCCTAGGTTTGCGATGTATGGCATAACAGGCATCTGGGATTAAAAATCCGGGTGTTGACAAGTTGGTATCAGAGCCATCCTGACCATAGGAGACCCTAGTTAGACTGGATGGTTGAATCAAAAACTTAGTTTCAAAACCAAAGGAAGCAAGTATTTACAAAAACTTTCCATTCTTATCACCTTTATTCTTTCATGAAAATTCATGTTCCTCAAAAACTCTTGCAAAATACATAAAATTTTACACACTTGATCACTCTACGAACTTACTCATCCTATATTCTTAATAGATGGACGTGAAGTACAACAAGTTTTATCAATTGGGGAATGGAGGAGACCTTATCTTTGAGAGGGATTTGGACCAGCTTTCGGAACTTCTGGAGCATCCGCATCCCGAGTTCTTCGGAGCTCAGCTCAATGATCAAGGAGGAGAAGATCTGCAGTGGCTAATTTTTGCAAGTATCAGAGGAAAGATTGAACCTCCCACTGCTGAGGGAATTTAGTTTACCTTAAGAGAGAACAACTGGCTCGATGGACTTGCCAGGGCCATGCAGGAAGCTCTTGCCCGTCTGTGTGGGCAGAGTATCAACCAGATCAAGGGAACCCGCTTTGAGTTTTGCCCAAGGCGTGATGCTAATGGACAACCACTAGAAGCCCCATACCACCCCGAGCTGAAGACTCAATTGGACCACCTTAGCTTCATGATGTACGACCGTCAGCAGGAATTGGACAATTGCCGTGACTACTCCAACCACAAGTCCGCCATCATCAAGACGAAGGATCAAACCATCGCCATGCTAGCAAAGGATCGCAAGTCTCGCCGCCGTCAGCTCGACAAGAAGGAGCGCATCATTGCTCGTCTTCGCCACTGTATCTCGGACTTGGAGGAGACCATCCACGAGAGAGACATGTAGTTGGAAGAAAGGGAGAATGCCGGAGAGGATCTTCGTGGAGACCCTTACTCCTATCTCAACGATGATGATGATTTTATGGAGGATCAGGCTATGGACTTCTTCACCAATGAGGATGATTTCGCCTTCATCAATGACGACGATGATGATGAGAATGACGACTACACCGACTCCGAGGAGTAGTAGCACTGGAGCACTAGCGTAGTGAGTAGTATTCGGTCCCACTGTATCGTAGTTTCCAGAATGGTTCCTAAAACCATCTGTTTACCTTTGTTGTGGTGTGTGTTGTATCGTTTGAAAGAATGAATGAAAAGCAAGTTGCTAGAAAATCTGAGTCAAACATTAAAAACTTTTCAAAGTCCCAGAACCTTAGAAATTTCCCTCTTTTCTCATGATCTATCTCAATCTTCAGATGCTCCGCGAGGAAGTGGTTCATCCCCGGACCCGATGTTGCAGATCCTGCAAATGTTGGTTTCTGACCGCGAAGCCAAAAGAGCCGAACGTCAAGCCAACCTAACCACCCTTCAGCAGATAGCCCAGCTGGCCCACAACAACCAAGGCCAAGGAAATCAAGACCACCATGGATCTAAGCTCAAGAATTTCTAGAATACCAACCCGCCTGTTTTCACTAAGTCAGAAGAGACCCTAGATGCCGACGATTGGCTGCAAACCATGGAAAATAACCTAGAAGTTGCCGGAGTGGAAGCTAACAAGAAAGTTCTGTTCGCCACCCACTATCTAGCCGGAGATGCCATAGCATGGTGGAACAGTGTTCGTGCAATGACCGGAGGATAGATCATAACCTAGGAAGAATTCAAGGTCAAGTTCAGCAGAACCCATGTGCCACCAGATTTGATCAAGAGAATGAGAGATGAGTTCAGAGAACTGAAGCAAGGAAGGATGACCATAGTGGAATACCGTGACAAATTCTTATCATTATCTAGGTATGCCCCGGATGAGATCGACACCGAAGCCAAGAAGAAAGAGAGATTCTTGAATGGTCTGCACGATGAGATGTAGACTATGTTAGTCAATATCCCCTTTGCTGATATTGAAGCCCTTGTCGACTCTGCCATCCAGATGGAAGGAAAGATCAACCAAGCCAATGAGAACCGCAAGCGTCGCATGATGCATCAGCCAGGAACCCATCAGACCCCAAAGTATCGCCCTAACCCATCTCCCGGATTTGCCCCGAGAACCAACAGACCCCCAATGAACCGTCCGGCCTATCCCAACCGTGGAAACCCTAGGCCCGGAGGAAATCACCACAATCCCGGCAACTCTAAAAATTTCAACCGTGCCCCACCTAAGTTCAACAACAACACTGCCCCGAGGACTGGAAGCAATGTCGTGCCTGTTGCAGCAAAGGACAAGTCACAAGTGACTTGTTATGACTGTGGAAATAAGGGTCACTACTCCAACGAGTGCCCCAACAAGAAGAATGCCGCAGCCCCCAATGCAAATGCCCCAGCTCAGCAGCAGCGTCGTGTTCAGCCCGGAAGAAGATTTGCCCCAGGGAATTCGCTCAACCGCAACGGCCGTCTTTTTCTCATGCATGCTGAAGAAGCTCAGGAAGCGCCAGACGTCGTTCTGGGTATGTTTTCTGTTAATTCAGTACTTGCTAGAGTGTTGTTTGATTCTGGTGCATCACACTCATTTGTCACCGAAGAATTTGCATGCACTAGTAAAATTCAACCAACCAAACTGAAGCATGTTATGATCGTTCAAATCCCCGGATCAACCACCAAGGCTAGGCAAATTTGCAAAGCCGTCCCTATCCGAATCCATGGCATAGATTTTTATGCTAATCTGATAGTACTCGGAACTAAAGGTTTGGAAGTAGTACTAGGAATGGATTGGATGTCCAAACATAAAGGATTGATTGACTATGCCAAGAAAGCCATCACCATGACCAGTACAGCCGGAATATCAGTCGAGCATATATCTGAAACCTTACCTCGCCAATTCAAGTGCAACAAGAGTATAGCCCAACCTACCCTTGACCAAGTCCGGATAGTCTGTGAATACCCCGATGTATTTCCAGATGTTTTGCCCGGTATGCCCCCAGATCGGGATATCGAGTTTATCATTGAACTAATCCCTGGAATAGGACCCATAGCCCAGAGACCATATAGTATGAACCCATCTGAACTAGCAAAATTAAAGAATCAACTGGATTCCATGCTGGAAATTGGATTGATTCAACCAAGTGCGTCACCTTGGAGATCACCTGTTTTGTTCGTGGATAAGAAGGATGGAGGTAACCGTTTGTGTACGGATTATCGGAAGTTGAATGATGTCACCATCAAGAACAAATACCCTTTGCCCAAGATAGAAGATTTGTTTGATCAGTTGACCGGTGCCAAAGTGTTTTCTAAGATTGATCTTAGGACTGGCTATCATCAACTCAAGATTCGCGCAGAGGATATTCCAAAGACTGCCTTTACCACCCATTATGGATTATACGAGTATACCGTCATGTCTTTTGGATTAACCAACGCCCCCGCTTATTTCATGAATCTCATGAATAAGATTTTTATGGACTTCCTGGATAAGTTTGTCGTTGTTTTCATCGATGACATTCTGATTTATTCCAAATCAGAAGAAGAACATGAGCTACACCTAAGGACCATTCTTGGAACCCTTAGAGAGCATCAGTTGTATGCCAAGTTTAGCAAATGTGAATTCTGGTTACAGGAGGTAGGATTCCTCGGTCACATTGTATGAGCCGGAGGAATTGCCATGGACCCTGCAAAGGTGAAAGATGTAGAAGATTGGCAAGCCCCAACCACTCAAACCCAAGTTCGTGCATTTCTCGGATTGGTGGGATATTACCGCAAGTTCGTAGAAGGATTCTCGAGTATTGCCAGACCGATGACCCAATTGCTGAAGAAGGACAAGAAGTTTGAATGGACCGACAAATGTGAAGCGAGTTTTCAAGAACTCAAAAGGAGATTGATTTCATCCCCAATCTTAATCATGCCGGATATCACGAAGCCCTTCGACGTGTATTGTGATGCATCCAAGATCGGTCTCGGATGTGTGCTAATGCAAGAAGGCAAAGTTATATCTTATCTATCCCGACAATTGAAACAACATGAGCAAAATTACCCAACCCATGACCTCGAACTCACAGTCGTAGTTCTAGCCCTGAAGACGTGGAGGCATTACCTGATGGGAAACCGTTGTGAGATTTATTCAGATCACAAGAGACTGAAGTATATATTCACTCAAAAGGAGCTGAATATGAGGCAGAGAAGATGGATTGAGCTAATCAAGGATTACGACCTGGACATTCACTATCACCCTAGTAAAGCCAATGTGGTAGCAGATTGCCGTGCCGCTTGAACTCCATGATTTTGAAGGAGCAACCGAGCTTGCACAAAGAGATGGAAGATTTTCGAATGGAATTAGTGAGCGAAGGATTTTTGGCTAGCATAAAACTTCAACCCACTTTGATCAGCCAGATCAAAGAGGCACGGAAAGGAAATGCTAGTATCGACGGAATCAAGCGTCGTATCGGTACAGGCAAGGTACCCGGATTCACCGAAGACGAAGAAGGAGTTCTGTGGTACAAAGGACGCCTTTGTGTACCAGCAGATTCTGAGTTGAAAGAAGTTATTCTGAAGGAAGCTCATGATACTCTTTATTCTATCCACCCCGGAGGAACTAAGATGTATCAATATTTGAAAGAGAAATTTTGGTGGCATAAGATGAAGAGAGAAATCGGAAGCTATATCGCCAAGTGTGATATATGTCAGCGAGTCAAGGCAGGACATCAAAGACCCGCTGGATTGTTGCAACCATTGCAGATTCCGAAATGGAAATGGGATTCCGTTGGAATAGACTTTATCACCGGATTGCCTACTTCTAGTAGGGGAAATGACTCTATCTGGGTCATAGTGGACCGATTGTCCAAAGTCGCCCATTTCTTACCCGTCAAGACCACATATCAGAGTTCGAAGCTAGCGGAGTTATACATCGCTAGAATCGTTAGTTTGCATGGAGTCCCCAAGAACATCATATCGGATCGAGGAACTCAATTTACCTCGAGATTCTAGAAGAAAGTCCAAGAAGGTTTAGGAACCCGCCTAGATTTCAGCACCGCATATCACCCTCAGACCGATGGACAGACAGAGCGTGTAAATCAAATACTCGAAGACATGTTAAGAGCATGTGTGTTGGAATATGGGTCTAAGTGGTAAGACTGTCTGCCGTTTGCATAATTTTCATACAACAACAGTTATCAAGCTAGTTTGCAAATGGACCCATTTGAATTCATGTACGGAAGGAAGTGTCGCACCCCTTTGAACTGGTCAGAAGTAGGAGAGAGTCATATTTTCGGACCTGACATCCTACGAGAAGCAGAAGAGAAGGTTCACAAGATTCGTGAACACCTCAAGATAGCCTAGTCTAGACAGAAGAGTTATGCCGACAAGAGACGTCGAGACCTCGCCTTCAACATAGGAGATTTTGTATATCTGAAAGTGTCGCCATTAAAAGGAATGCAGCGTTTCCAACTCAAAGGAAATTTAGCCCCTAGATATATCGGACCTTTCAAGATTCTGAACCATCGAGGAGAAGTGTCGGATCAATTGGAACTAACCGAAGAGATGTCAGCCGTGCACAATGTGTTCCATATCTCATTACTTCGCAAGTGCCTCGAAGTTCCAGAGAAGACCGAAGTGTTCAAGAATATCGATCACCGGACCATAGAGATCAACGATGACCTGACCTATACCGAAGTATCCATCCGTATTTTGGAAGAAGCTTTCAGAAATACCAGAACCCGAAGCATCAAATTTCTCAAGATTCAGCGGAGCAACCACATGGAAGAGGAAGCTACCTGGGAGCGCGAAGATCACATCAGGACGGAGTTTCCCGATCTCTTCAAATCCTAGGTAATCTTTTTGTCCTTTTTCAAATCTCGGGACGAGATTTTGTTTAAGGGGGAAGTTTGTAACATCCCAAAAATATGAAACTTGGATCATCAAACTCTAATCATCAAAATTTAGGACTAACAAAAACTTTTCTAAATAAAAATATGAAAGCATGCATGTGTGTATGCATTCCAATTTGGATTCTTTTGAATTACCTTGCTTGTGTGTTTCTTTGCTTGTAAAAGGATTCCTAGGTGAAATAAACATCATCTAAACAATCCCCACACTTTTCCCAAAGACAAATAAATCAAAACAAACAAAATAAGGGAATGGTCACTTTGGCAAATTTAACTCCCATACCTACTTTGGCTGTCTCTAACTTTCAAAACTTAACAGAAACTTGTTTGGATCTTTACACCCCTTGATAGTACTCATAACAAAGTACCAAGGCCCACCTTGTGATCATCCAGAAACATTTGAATGCATAGCTTAAATGACAGTTCAAAATTGAATCTATATCATATGGGAAGATCCCACTTTTTCAAAAACCACTCAAACAAGCTCAACTTTCAAAACCCAAGCATCCACAGACTCGCCAGCACATGCCTAGCACACCCACCAAAAATCTTTTCAATATTCAAAACTTGAATTCATGCGGCCATTTCATCAAACACCTTGCAGATTCAAATCAAACAAAATCAAAACACTATAGTGTGCAGTGTTTAGAGCCTAACTTGTTCCTTCTCTGGACACCACTAGCCTTAGTAGATCATCTAACGACCCTAACTAATCCCTAGCACCACTGTAAGCTTGACAATGTCATCAATGGTGAACAGCCGAGAGCACCCATGTCACCCTAGTGTGGACAGCAGGCTAGAGGAAGAACTAGCCGTGCCAACCTTGTCTGGGAGGTAGCCCATGCCTCACCGTCCCCTCTCGACCAGCCTCGCCTCATGGACCAGCATCAGAACGCTGAGAACGCTGCGTACCGTTTGCCGACCCACGCCGCAGAGCACGCGCTGTTCCCATTCAACCAGACCACCTCGAGCCCTCGCCGCCCGCCAACATGCTCCCCACCGTCCCAGGAGACTGCTAGACATGCCCATTTCACCGACCGTACTCCGTAGCCACCGCTCGCCGTCGAAGACGCCGCCTCTGCCACGCAGAATGTCGAGTGTTCCAGACCGTTTGCCACCGCCCCTACACGCGCATTAAAGCCATAGAGCATCGCCAGGAGACCACCGATCGATTGCCACCCTCGGCCATGCCTCTAGTAGCCCGTAGCCATGTTGCCACCGTCGCTTGCCCATTCCGTTTGGTCTCGTCGTCGAGACTATAAATAGAGGCCTCCCCCGCTCAAAATCTTCTCACCATCTCACTCCCCTCTCCTCACTGATCGTTCCACCCTGTTGCCGGAGCAAGGCGAGCAGCAAGATCGCCGGAATGCTCTGACAAGCCTCTGGAGAAGAAGGGCGCCGTCGAGTTTGTCCACCCCAGGAGAAGCTGCCGGTACCAGGAGGTTCGCCGTTGTCGACTTCGTCGTTCGCCCGCCTCGCCGACCCTCGCCTGAACCCAGGTGAGCCTCCCATGACCCCCACCTGCCGTGTTAGGGTTCTGTCTCGCCGGCGCTGCCCGACGTGGAGGATGAACCAGAGCCGTTGGATTAGAACTAGATCTAACGCACCACGTTGCCCCGTACCGCTTCGCACCCCCGTCTCACTGACGCGTGGGGACAGCAACTTAATCAGCCCGTGTAAGCGCTATGCATAGCAGGCCGGCCCATTTTCTCTTCCCGTGCAGCCCACTCGTTTGAATTTGGATTTTTCCATTTTCATTCAAACACAGTTCTGTACCTAGTTTCAAAAATCAACCCAGCTCGATTCAATGAACCAAATTGAATGAAACCAATTTTGTTAGAAAGGTTTGGAAATGCTGAATCCAAGCCCGTTGGATTCAAGTCATTTGGATCTGTAGATCACCCTTGGTAAAAATAACAAGGCAGAAGCTTTTATGCATTCAAACATTTTTCAAATTTAAACCATAATAGCTTTTGAGTTGATTCCAACTCTCAAATATCACATTTGATCATACCTCTCAGAATATATAAAAATATATGGGTTTACTTACATAAATAATGTTCAAGTAATAAAATAATGCCACACAGGCATTTCTAGTCACTTTATTTAATTAAAATAAAAAGGTTAAACCTTATTAAATCGTGACACCAATTTAAGTCACATTCCCATGTACTGAAATATGTGGTGATGACATGTGTCAACATGATCCCATGTTTGGTTTGGAGAATATTAAATCTTAAGTAGTTTTTCAATGAGTAGAAATTACTTTTCTAAAAAGAAAATCATTAAGTCAAGTGCTTGTAATGTTAGTGATGATGCTAGATCATCTACAGAACCCCTTTGTGTGATGACTGAAAGTAGTTAAGTATTGTTTGGTGATTGTGTGCCTCGTATTTATTTATAGACGCTAGTACCGACCAAGGATACGAGGAGGAAGGAGGATACTACGAAGAAGAAGCCGAGGAGAACTTCAACCACTGCTCTGCACAAGGCAAGCTTATACTGATACTGATGCAAGCCTTACTAATCAAGTTGATCTATGCAAGCTAACACTTGCAAGATACTCTACTTTAGCAAGCCCATACTTGCAAGCCTAATACTACTAGTTGAATGTGCAAGCTAATACTTGCTTGTTACCATACCAACTATATGCCTTAAGCATATGTGTTTATACCCACTTGGTAACCCCATCCTAGTTTTATTTGCAAGCTTTTTACCTTAGGTCTTTATCAAAGCTTTTAGCTTAGAGTTGACTTAAGTAACTTGTAGATACTAGAAAGGTAACTGAAGGTTGCATAAAGAGCATAAAATTTGGCCTAAGCTAGATAATCTTGATGTTATCCTAAGGCATGAGATTGAACTTAGTAAAACTCCACTTGTTTACCACCCCTCATTAGTACTCACCCCCACTTGTAGATGCTAGTGCTAAGCATAAAACTGGATCAACTTTAGATGGGAATACTTGGTGAAAATGGTTATGAAAACCTTAGAATGATGGATCATTCTACTGAGATGTTTTGACATGTGTTTCCGAACACCAGATGATTTTGGTGATGAAAATGTTGAGGCATGAGCCTTAGCCCTTTATAAAACTGATGGTTGTCTAGATGCGATACCATTCCAATTTTATCGTATAACCACAATACCCGAAGATTGGGTAGGGCTTGACTGGAAACTTATATACCTTAGTATTGGTTCCCTCACGGCCAAGGTCTGAGCTGAGGCTAACTTGTGAAGATTGTCCACCTGTGCAGTACCCAAGATGACAGTTGGTCATGGTTGGGAGGCCAAACTCACAGGAGAGGTGCCTATACTAGGGCATATAATTGAAAGGTTAGGATTGATTATCCGCATACTGAGTATGGTGAATTCAGGATTTGTTCCTGACGGATGTATCGAATGTTGTGATGAAAGTGTACAATCTCTGTAGAGTGTCAAACTATTCAAATAGCCGTGTCCGCGGTTATGTACAGTTGGAGTGGCCATACTATTCCCCCGTCAGATGTTTTCAAAATGACTTGTGAAATGACTTGAGACTTTGACTTGGCCACAACAGAGTTGTGGCATGAGATACAAGTTCCCACTTAGGTGTTATAAAATTTGACTAGCTTTCTCTTGCTTTTAAACTTAGTAGATGTAAATCTAGCTTTTTGCAAAACAACCCTAGAGCTTAGTGTCCTACTACAAAAACCCCCTTCACTTGTTAGTATTAGTTTGCGAGTACTTAAAGAGTACTCATGGCTTTGTCCCTGGCTATTCCCATGGCCAGACTATGAAGAGGAGTACCAGGATGATGGACCCCAGGAAGGTTACGACAACTAGGATCATCTCCCATCGTCAGCATTGCATGTGACCCCGAAGATGGAGCTTCGTCTACGCTACCTTTATTATTACGTATTTCCGCTGCTTGAATTGTATTAAGAACTGGATCATGAGATCCTTATTTGTGGAAGACCTTATGTTTGGTTTGTAATGGATGATGTACTGTGGTATCTAATTCTGTTATGTCTCGCAAAAATGATAATCCTGGGATTGGGATGTATGGCATAACATGCATCTGGGATTAAAAATCCGGGTGTTGACACCATGGCCATCTCCTATTCCTTGAAACAGATGCATCCACATTTAGCTTAGATAAACCCCCACTAGGAGGGATCCACTTAGGGTGGCGCTGTGGAGGCGCCCTCCCCATCCTTACCGGTTTAGTAAACTCCCTTAGCTCAGCTATGAAGCTGTTAATAAAAGAATGTGTGATGAGCGGGCTCTGGAAAATCCCCTCATGAATTACCTTGCGTCTTGCGTGTCAAATTGCCCATGCGGTGACGCACATACGAATCAGTTGCTCATGAGGTAAGCTGTCCATCATTCTGAATAACCAGTTACGTGCATCCGGCTCCTGTGTCTGGCTGATGTGCTCGGTCAACTCCTCATCAGCTAGGGCCCAAACACACCTAGCCATGGTACAAGCAATTATGGAATGCCTCCACGAGTCATCATCTCCACAAATTGCACAAGTGCTCGTCGGAGCCATGTTCCTCCATTGCAGCGTATCAGTCGTAGACAAGGAATGCTTCACCAAACGCCACAAAAAAAAACCTCAGCTTTGCCGGTACCTGAATATTCCAGAGTTTGGTCCAGCTCTTCTATAATCCCATGTGGTCAGAGTTCGCCCCGACCCCTCAAGCCAATCTTCTTTTGTTGCCTTAGTGGCAACAATCATCCGATAGGCTGATCTCACCGTGAATATACCACTCTTTTCATGGTTCCAAGCCCAAAAGTCAGACTGGACCCTAGTGCTGATCGGTATTGCTTGAATGGCATGCACATCCATAGGTAAAAAGAAAGTGTTAAGTTTTTGCACGTCCCATTCCTGTGTTGCTTGTTTATCAGCTGAGACACTCACTGGGGCGTATTAGGAGCCTCTTGGCATGCATACGGTCTCAGCGCCCCCTCCCGCGGTAGCCAATTGTCATTCCACCGGTGAGTCTCATCACCCGTCCCAATCCTTCGAATCAGGCCTTGTGCTAGAACAGCCTTCCCTTCCATTATAGCGCGCCAGACTTGAGATGGGTGAGACCCCAAATCAGCATCCAAAAAACTGGTGCTAGGTAAATAGACTGCCTTGAGCACATGTGCACTCAACGTGTCAGTGTTTTGTAGAATCCTCCACCCCTGCCAAGCCAAGAGGGCTAGGTTGAACAATTCGATGTCCCGAAACCCTAGCCCCCCCCATAAATTTCGGTTTTGTCATCTCTTCCAATGAAACCCAACATGTTCTCCTTTTGCCATCTTTAGAACCCCACCAAAAACTCCTTATCAGCAAGTTGATATTTTGGCATAAGCCCCTTGGCAACTTGAAGCAAGCCATGGAGAAGACTGGGATAGCCATCGCAACTGATTTAATCAACACATCCTTCCCCGCTGCCGACAGGCACTGCTCCAACCACCCCTGGATCCTCTTCCAAATGTGATCCTTCAAGTATTTGAAGGCCCCATTAACTGATCACCCCACATTAGAAGGCAGTCCCATGTACTTTTATTTAGCGACTCATTCTGAACATCAAGCAAAATCTTCAATTCCTGCTTCACCATGGTAGGCCAACGCTTACTGAAAAAATAGACGATGTGTCCAGATTAACACGCTAACCTGAGGCAAGGCAGTAAGCATCTAGTGCGTCTCATGCAGCATGAGCACTATCTCCATTTGGTTTGAAGAACAGCAGGCTGTCATCTGCAAAAAGGAGGTAGTTCAGTGTTGGGGAAGTGGGGGCCACCTTTAGGCCTTGAAGGTTTGATGACTCACTTCTAGATTTTAAAAGGAACGAAAGGCCCTCTGCTGCTAAAAAGAACAAATACGGTGATATTGGATCCCCCTGACGAATGCCTCGAGAGGGCTTGAACTCCTCAAGCCGCTCCCCATTAAACAAGACTGAGAATGACATCGTAGTTACCATTCTCATAACCATACTCACCCATGATGGATGGAATCCCAGCTTCAGCATGATATCCTTAAGATAATCCCACTCCACACGGTCATACGCCTTCCTCATATCCAACTTGAGGGCATGAAATTTGTGCTTCAAAGCTTTGTTCCTCTTCATAAAATGCAAGCACTCATATGCCGTTATTATGTTGTCTGTAATCAACCTCCTAGGAACAAAGGCAGATTGCTCATCTGAAATAATTTCAGGCAGAACTTTCTTCCATTTATTCGCCAGCACTTTGGATGTGATTTTGTAGATAACATTACATAGACTGATAGGGAAGAATTTACCAAGATCCTCTGGTTGGACACCTTCGGAATAAGAACCAGGAAGGTTTTGTTGAAGGTCGTCGGGTCATCCTCCCCACGCAGCACTCTCAACACAATATTAGTCACCTCCTCCCCGTAGAGTTCCCAATGGCGCTGAAAAAAGTGGGTTGGCAGGACATCTGGTCCCGGTGCCTTGGTAGGGAACATCTGAAAAAGAGCCTCTTTTTCCTCTGAATTAGTATTGACATCGATCTGGCCCTTATTCATCTCTCATGTCACACGTACAGGAACAGTATCTAGTACCACCCCCATGTCTTCGGTGCCCTCCGACTTATACAGGTCGCGGTAAAATTCGGTGGTAGCACTTGCCATAGAACATGGGTCATCTGTCACTTCTCCATCTGGTTTGTGAAGCTGGCTGATCTTGTTCTTCCTCTTACGTTGGCTATCCCGTAGATGAAAGAAACATGTATTTTTGTCCCCCTCCACTAACCATTGAATCCTCGAACGTTGGCGCCACATAATCTCCTTGCGGTGATCGAGCTCCACCAACCTCTCGACTATTTTCAGCTCCACATGGGTCGGCCCACCCGGGCCGTATCCTCTCGTAATCTCTTCAACTCATCGCGCAGGCCCGGAATCTCTTGGCGTACTGAGCCGAACGTGTTTACCCCCCAGTGATGGAGCGAGCTAGAAACTTCCTTGATCTTCTCCTGTAGATGATGGAGTGTTGTTGCCTTTCCCGAATGATCCCACACCTGCTTAAGCATTGGTGCAAACTCCTCATGCCGTTCCCACATTACCTCATATCGAAACAGCTTCCGTGCTGTCCGTTGTCCCGTCCTCGACAGCTGCTCCTCCCATGTTAGGAGTATGGGACAGTGGTCTGAGGCCGCCGTCGTCAAGTGCTTGACTGTCGCTAAAGGAAAGCGACTACACCAGTCTCCCGTAGCCAAAGCTCGGTCTAATCTCACCCTGCAGTAGGTACCTCCAATCGCTTTCTTCTCAAAAGTCCAGCTTAAGCCCTGATACCCCAGGTCCTGCAGTCCGCACACATCCACTGTATCACAAAAACCTTCCATCTGACCATAGCTCTGTTCCTGCACTCCGACATTTTCATGCCGATGTAGTACCTCGTTAAAATCCCTAGGCAAACCTAGGGTAAAGGCGAAGACGAGTGAATAAACTTCAACATTTCCCAGGTTTTAAACCTCTCACTCATTTGTGCCTCGCCGTAGACACCCGTGACACGCCACGGTTCCTTCCCCACCTCCTTCACAATCGCATCGATATGGTACTGTAAGCAAGGCAAAATCTCAATGGATATATTATTATTCCAAAATAATTCCAGGCCACCACTGCGCCCAGTACTACTAACAACAAAGCATCTATCAAAGCCAATAGATCTAGCTAAACTCTCCACTCGTGTCCTACTCAGCTGATTTTCCAAAACAAATAACATGGTGGGGGCGTATTTCTTCGCCAGGTCGCGAATTTCCTTGACTGTCGCAGCTCCGCCCAAACCACGATAGTTGTAGCTCATGGCACTCATTGTGCCTGGCGGCCCTCCTCAGTGGGAGCCGCCTCCGTGGCAATATCTTCTTGTACACCCGTCTTCTGACTACCAACAGACTACATAGGCTGAATAATAGCTTCAATAATATGCCCATTCCCAGCAGCCATCGCATTCTTCTGCTTCTTTCGTTCCCTTGGGGTCACATACTATGTTGGCGGTGGAGGTACACGCTCAGTCACATTCCCTTCGTATTCCGCCACATCCATATTCAGATTTTTGCGCACCCCATTAGTGTGCTTCTCCTGTGCATCCTCGCCTCCACCCAAATTAGGCTTCAGAGGACTCGAAGCTGTATCATCCAGCTCGCCCAGACGATCGGAGCCTAGCCCTGCCTCCCCAGAGTTACGCTTGCGGCTACTGCTTGATGTTCTTGGTACCCACTTGCGCCCATTCCTCTCACCCATACTGCCGCCTTGCCCCGCCGCCGGTATACTAGCCATGTTTCTGTAGTGACCTCGGATCGGTAAGGATCCTAAGTCCCTGCGATTAACATGCTAGTCCCTGGATCAATAGCTAGCACTCACAGTCGATGAAATATCATGTAAAACACAAGTCTTTACTACATGAATCGAACAATCCAGAGTTCACTTTATTACAACAGAAGCGATATAAATACAACTTGGAGTCCCATCAATGCCACAGGCTGGTTGAGTGAAGACCCACGATCCTAGCGCACCTTTCAATGACCTCCGAAATTCTACACATGAAACATGCAGCCAACAAGTTGGGTCAATACTTTGAATGTATTGGCAAATTACACCAAGGAGAGAAAAGACTATCTCTACATGCAAGGCTAGTTTAGGCTTTGGAGTTCATTTGCATAAAGCTAGTTTTCTTAAGTAGAGAGAAGAAGAGAGGATTGTCCTACTTTGTAAACATTTGCTTAGATAAAATAAGGTTGAGTGGCACACGAGGATATTACGCACCAAGTGTCCAAACAACCAAACACTTGGATATTACGCACCAAGCGTCACTTGGATATTACACACCAAGTTCCCAAATTCCCACCCATTAGCGATATTACGCACGCCATGGGGTTTCAAAACTTTGTTTTAGAAAAGAGAGAGGAAGATCCTTCAGAGGCTCCATCCTTCAGACGCTCATTGTTGTTCTGTTACCGTGAACACGGCTGATCGATCAGATTGCAATACTCTTGAGAGTTTGTGCACTTTACCCACAATCCACGATCAAGTCCTTTTACAGACAAGACCATGGCGAGGCTTTCCCTTAGTAGCCCCTCTACCTTATGGATCCAACCGTGCCAAGAACCTCCAAATGTTGGTACCCAGGTGAGGTTTCCCACTAAGTACTAGGCCAAGACAGAGCCCATAATGTATTGTGGTTGCACTGGAAGCTTCTGAATTCTGAAACATGGCAGACTTCTTTGATTCCTGGGCGGCCGTCCTCCACCAAAATCACACTCGTTGACCCGACAACCATTCCGCCCAGAAGAAAACTTAGTTTTATTTTGAAGTGGATTTGAGAAGAAAAGTTTGCTCTAGAGAGCCTTTATACTTAGAAAAATTCTTTGTCTTTCGAAGCCCCCAAGCACTTTGTATATATAGCATAGCAAGCAATACTTAGCAAAAACAGGGGTAACCTATTAGGATGGGAAATCCTAAGTATAGAGCTACTCATGGCATACTACAAAATCATCGCACTTGCAAAATAATACTAAGGAAAAATTCTACTAGAATATTCTACACATGCATACTACAGAATTTTTGAAGATCACATGTATAGAACCAAAACTGGGACAAAATTATGAACAAGTGGTGTAACTTGCCTTATGTTGATAATACGGGTGTTAGATTGTATTTCTCCGTAGCAATCGCACTCTCCGAACAATCTAATATGAGGACAAGGTAGTTCCAATCAAAACAATTGCAAACATAGCAAACACAACAAGGATGATCAAAAACATGCATGATGGTTTAATAAGTCATAATGGTTGTAATTAGTTCTCTGAACAATACTACAACACATGATGCATGCAGGAGATCATTTAATGCAATAGGATATCTATTATTAATACTTGATTGCCCAACTAGGGGTTTTAATAGTTCTGTTGAAACTTCTGTACTAATTTCCGTATTAAATTTGTATCTAAAGTGTACTGGACAGAGGGCATTAATACGAACCAGTAGCAATTGGATTCAACTTAATCGGAGTTACAAATCTTTTATTATGATTTAAATAGTGTTTAATGGAGTTTAAATCATTTAAACAATTTCTGTTGTCTAAAATTCAAACTAAATACAGATCTGTAATCTACATGATAATGTGATTCCAGAGACATATTATTCATATTTTTCTGAGTTATAAATTATTTACTATGAATTTAATACTCTAAAAGTCCATTAAAACTATTTAAATCACTACAGCAATTTTACACTGCAAAATTTGGATCTTACATCATATTAATGTTTTATATGAAATTATGAATCCATCGACACTATATTTGTATTTTTAGGATCTACAGATAATTTACTATGATTTATTATGTCTAAAAAGCTCATTAAACCATTTAATTTATTACAGTAAATATGTACTGTAAAAGCTATATCTAATCTCGTATTATTGTTCTACACAATTTTATGAATCCAACCATATATTATTTATAATTTTTGGACATGTATTCAATTTTATATGAATTTTACAAGATTGGACATAATTCTGGCTATTTGAAATATTAAAATCAAATAACTGCATGACTGGCTCGACCGCGATTTGAGCGATGCCACGCGGCGCGATCCTAGTGGACGATACCTCTTCGTGGCTGAGTCTAATCTAGACCGTGCATTGCAGATCAAACGGCCAGGGACCAAAGTTTCTAAGCTCACCGTGGTGACATCGACGGCCGGCGGCGAATGGCGATGCTTGCGTTACGGGCGTCCTCCGGCGTGGATGGTAGGTCTACGAAACACGGCGGGTCACGGCGGTTCTCCTCGTCTGCCTGGCGACTTCCCCTTCTTCCCGTGGCGCTGGTGGTGTTCAGCTGGAGAGTTTCGGCCCGTGGAGAATTCCGGCGAGCAACTCCCGACGCTTTGGTGTGCTGCAGAGGGTAAAAACCAGATGGGGCGATGCAGTCATTAGTGGCGGTCTCAAAGGTGGAGAAAACGAGAGAGAGGAGCTCGGTATTGATGACATCTCAACCTTCCTGAGGGTACTGCGGCGGAACTCCGGCGGCGAGATTGGAAGCTTCGAAAAAAAAAACAGAGGCTAGGGTTTTGAGGGAAAAATCCGAAGGGGAAAAAGTGGCGGCGGGGTCGGGTTTTTATGGGGGAGGGATTCGTGGAGAAGGGGCAAGAAATCAACCGGAATCGATCGGATTTGAAAAAGGGGCGGCATCGTGCTCATCGCAGTCTCCTGTCGCGAGGTGGAAGAAGATGGGGCGGGCCCTACCTGTCGGTGACAGAGAAGGAGGAGGGCGGTGCTGCTATTGTGATGGGCGGCCTTGGGTCATCTTGGCATTCTTGTGCCACAAGGGAGAAGTGAGCGGTAGTTAGCTAGGTGGGCTGGCTAAGGGGTCATGGGGCTGTGGATTCGGCCAACAGGATTAGGTTAGTTTTTTTTTGTTTATTCTTTTCCTTTTTTCTATTTTCTTATTTCCTTTATAACTTTTTCATACTAAGTCCAAAAGAGCTGAAATTTGTTTCTAAAATTTTGTGATTTTTAGTATATCATTTTAGGACCATTTTTGTATTCTTTTATTGAGTTCAATTATATTGTATTTATAAAATCCATATCTATTCCTTATATGAATATTTGCAAAACTTATTAGGATTAGGATTTTTTTTTGAATTTGATTCTAATTTTTGCATAGATGCAATGAAATGGACATGAATGATATGTAAAAACAAATTTTTTTATCCCAATTTCTAAAATCTTGGGATGTGACAGACTACCACCCTTAAAAGGAATCTCGTCCTCGAGATTCGAGAAAGCTAGCAAGAAATAGGTTTGGTTACACTAGGGTACTACCACCCTTAAAAATTGTATTTGTTAGGTTCTTCTGATGGGTCGGTGTGGATTGTTGATTTGTAAGATCCATTCTCACTAACATAATTCGTCGTAGCTTGATGGACGGATTGGGCTTCTTTCCTTTGGCATTTCCTTTGCCATAATCATTCTTCCTTTTTCGAGGGAAATTTGACGAGTAATGCACTGTTTCACCATACTTATAGCATGTCACCTGGCTAGAATCTTTCTCGGGCTTCTTCACGCTACTGCCTCTATTACTATTACCATCGTCGTTCTTATCCTTTCCAGCTACATTCACATGTTTTGGACAATTATCAGCATAATGCCCATGATTGTGACACTGGAAGCATAGGACTTTGCTTAGATCCTTCCTCCTTTTTGGATGAAAATGTACTTCAAACTCTTATTATCTGTGAACACATCACAATGTTTGCCCATGAGGTAGTGTCTCCATACCTTGAGTGCATGAACCACAGACGCAAGTTCCAAATCATGTGTGGGGTAGTTGTGTTCATGGTTCTTAAGTTGTCGGGAGGCATAGGATACCACTTTCCCATCCTGCATCAATACACTTCCAAGTCCTTGTCGAGAAGCATCACAATAGACTTGAAAATCCTTTTGGATATCAGGCAGACACAGAACCGACGCCGTTACAAGGCGTTTCTTCAACTCTTGAAAACTTGCTTCACATGCCTCGGTCCATAGGAATTTCTTTTCCTTCTTCAATAGTTCCGTCATGGGTTTTGCTATTTTGGAAAAGTTTTCAATGAACCTCCGGTAATATCCTACGAGGCCCAAGAAACTCCTAATATCTCCCACATTCTTGGGTGACTCCCATTTCTTCACGGAAGCTACCTTACTAGGATCTACGACAACTCCTTTTGCCGACACAACATGACCAAGGAATCCCACTTCCTTTAACCAGAATTCGCATTTGCTGAATTTGGCATTCAACTTGTGTTCTCTTAGTTTCTCCATACTAAGGCGCAGATGTTTCTCATGTTCCTTCCCATCCTTAGAGTATATGAGTATATCATCTATGAATACCATGATAAACTTGTCCAAATATTCCATGAACACCTTGTTCATCATGTCATGAAGTATGCCGGGGCATTGGTTAGACCAAAGGACATCGCGGTGTACTCATAAAATCCGTATCTTGTGGTGAAAGCTGTTTTGGGTACATCCTGTTCTCGAATCTTTTAGCTGAAAGTAGCCTGATCGCATATCGATCTTTGAGAACACACTCGCTCCCTTTAACTGGTCAAACAAGTCATTGATGTTGGGCAGAGGATACTTATTCTTAATCGTCACTTCGTTCAACGAGCAGTAGTCCACAACCAGCCTCTGGGTTTTATCCTTCTTTTCCACAAATAGGACAGGTGCTCCCCAAGATGACGCGCTGGGTTGGATGAATCCCTTATCCAATTGTTCCCTAAGCTGTTTATTGAGTTCTTTTAACTCGTCCACATCCATCTTGTATGGTCTCTTAGCTATCGGCCTCGTGCCTGGCATGAAGTCAATGAGGAACTCGATATCACGATCGGGAGGCATTCCGGGTAGCTCCTCTGGAAAGACATCTGGGTATTCCTTTACAATAGGTACCTCCTCCAAGCTAATCCCCTTAAGGGAGTTCACCATGGCTTCCTTAAGTGCAAAATTTGACTTGATACGAATTCTCTTCCCTTCCGGTGTTGTGAGCATGAAAGTTCTTTTGGCACAATCTATGACTCCTTCATATTCGGTCATCCAATTCATGCCCAAGATTATGTCTAATACTTGTGAGACTAGAACTACTAGACTTGTGGGAAGATGTGTGTCCATTTCCATTCCCATTGCCATTGCCATTCTTCTTCTCGGGGCAAGAGGTTGCATAGTGCCCTGTCCTGTTGCACTTAAAGCATGTCACCTCACTGAGATCCTTTCCATTGCTGCCACTCCCATTGCGTTTTTTTATGCTCTTCCTTTTGGATTCAACCACAGTGGCTCTGCCTAGGAGTTCCTGAAAGTTGTCAAATTTCTGAGCCACAAGCTGAATAGATATTTCATCATTGAGTCCTCTTAAGAATTCCTCCTGTCTCTTATCAGTGGAACATCATCGGGTGCATAACGGGCTAGCTTGTTGAAAAGCTCACCATACTCGGTGACAAAACGGTGCAGCTGGTGTAGGTTGCGAAATTCGCGCCTTTTCAGAGTCATGATACCAGCAGCCACATGATGAGTGTGAAAAGCTAACTCAAACTGATCAAGTGATAGCATCAATATCCGGGTGGGTGACTTGGTAGTTATCCCACCATTCTGCAGCAGGTCCTTCAAGCTGGCGTGCGGCATAACGTACCCTGTCGGCTCCGACAGCTTGCACGGTGTCTAGCTCCAGTCATCTACGATGATTGATTCAGCGCTTCTAGTGAAGGTAGGTGGGTTCAACCTCAAAAACCGAGTTAATCGATCCTGTTGAGGTGGTGGCGGAGGTGGCGGTGGTGGCAGGTTGTTGTTTTGCATGTTCTGAGTGAGCAGTTGGATCAGCTGGTTCTGAGTGGCCAAAAGTTGTGCTATTTCCGGAGGAATTTCGGTGTTCGCACGTCTTGGCGGCATATGTGGGGTTTGAGAGAAAGTTAAGAAATAGACAGAAAGACTAAGTAGTAAACTCCTACCCTTATGAAAACACACCAAGCACACAAGACACACAAGACACATTAACACAACTTAACACAGAAAACAACCAAGTTTAACTAAACCAGAATTGTCTTGGTATTTATTACAATCGCGAATAACGTTCTACTATAGAATTAAAGGTGGTTCAACTATTACACACGCTCCACGCCTTCCTCTTCCTCGTCCTCGAACGAGTAGCCTTCCTGATCTAGGATTGTCTTGTACAACTCCATCTCCTTCATGGTGGCTTCAAGCTTCTCTTGGGGGTTCTTTATCTCATCCTGCAGCTTCTTGGATTTTTTTGGTATACGAGACGAGATTGAAGTAGAACCACTTTAAATGTTTTTCCTAAGATATCACCCCTTGACGATCATCAATGGCGTGTTGCATCTCCCATCAGGTTGCAGCGTCGTCCTTTAGGAATTGGGTGGCATAATGAAGCATTCTGTTGACTTCAATGTTGGCATCCTTCATTCTTTCTTCAACCTGGAGCATCCACTTCTTTGCATCTGCGTGGCTCTTACGCTTGGTGGAGTTGAGTTCCTGGTCCTCCTTATTGATATGGTCCATCCGTCGAGTTGACCAAGGTTTAGAGTAGGAACAAATGGAGTATGGAAAGAAGAAGAATAACCCATACAAGAAATTTTATTTAGAAGATAGGTTTTCATTATCTATGGTAATAAACCATACAAGATAGCAAACAAATTGTCGTATCTATATTTAGCGAAATCTTATTCGGGTTTCGTTCCTAATAGGTCACTTGGAATCTTCGAGGCTTCGAGTCTCCAAAAGTCTTCGTGCTCTTGATAGTCTTCATGTTCTTCATAATCTTCAATCTTTCGAGTTCTTTAGTTAATAACAATGACTTAAGGCCTTTGAAGTCTTTAATCTCGTAGCTTCAGTCTTGGAACATCTTTCATGGAGTTCTTCAATCTTGACTTAATCGAAACATTGAGATGATCTTCTTTGAAGAGGTAATCTTCAGAAAAGTTTCTTCTTGAAGTGTGTAGTGGTCATTTTCTAATGTTGAAAAGAAGAGACTTAAGAAATTTTAAAACCCCAAAGGTAGATGATGAGAACTATGAGAGTTTTCTGAAATAACTTAAAAAATATTTGTCCTAAGGATATTCCATGTCTAGGGTCACGATCTACAGTCAACTTATGCTCTAATACCATCTGTAGTGACCTCGGATCGGTAAGGATCCTAAGTCCCTGCGATTAACATGCTAGTCCCTGGATCAATAGCTAGCACTCACAGTCGATGAAATATCATGTAAAACACAAGTCTTTACTACATGAATCGAACAATCCAGAGTTCACTTTATTACAACAGAAGCGATATAAATACAACTTGGAGTCCCATCAATGCCACAGGCTGGTTGAGTGAAGACCCACGATCCTAGCGCACCTTTCAATGACCTCCGAAATTCTACACATGAAACGTGCAGCCAACAAGTTGGGTCAATACTTTGAATGTATTGGCAAATTACACCAAGGAGAGAAAAGACTATCTCTACATGCAAGGCTAGTTTAGGCTTTGGAGTTCATTTGCATAAAGCTAGTTTTCTTAAGTAGAGAGAAGAAGAGAGGATTGTCCTACTTTGTAAACATTTGCTTAGATAAAATAAGGTCGAGTGGCACACGAGGATATTACGCACCAAGTGTCCAAACAACCAAACACTTGGATATTACGCCAAGCGCCACTTGGATATTACACCAAGTTCCCAAATTCCCACCCATTAGCGATATTACGACGCCATGGGGTTTCAAAACTTTGTTTTAGAAAAGAGAGAGGAAGATCCTTCAGGCTCCATCCTTCAGACGCTCATTGTTGTTACATTCCGTGAACACGGTGATCGATCAGATTGCAATACTCTTGAGAGTTTGTGCACTTTACCCACAATCCACGATCAAGTCCTTTTACAGACAAGACCATGGCGAGGCTTTCCCTTAGTAGCCCCTCTACCTTATGGATCCAACCGTGCCAAGAACCTCCAAATGTTGGTACCCAGGTGAGGTTTCCCACTAAGTACTAGGCCAAGACAGAGCCCATAATGTATTGTGGTTGCAGACCGGAAGCTCAATTCTGAAACATGGCAGACTTTCTTTGATTCTGGGCGGCGTCCTCCACCAAAATCACACTCGTTGACCCGACAACCATTCCAGAAGAAAACTTAGTTTTATTTTGAAGTGGATTTGAGAAGAAAAGTTTGCTCTAGAGAGCCTTTATACTTAGAAAGCTTCTTTGTCTTTGAACCCCCAAAGATTTCTTTGTATATATAGCATAGCAAGCAATACTTAGCAAAAACAGGGGTAACCTATTAGGATGGGAAATCCTAAGTATAGAGCTACTCATGGCATACTACAAAATCATCGCACTTGCAAAATAATACTAAGGAAAAATTCTACTAGAATATTCTACACATGCATACTACAGAATTTTTGAAGATCACATGTATAGAACCAAAACTGGGACAAAATTATGAACAAGTGGTGTAACTTGCCTTATGTTGATAATACGGGTGTTAGATTGTATTTCTCCGTAGCAATCGCACTCTCCGAACAATCTAATATGAGGACAAGGTAGTTCCAATCAAAACAATTGCAAACATAGCAAACACAACAAGGATGATCAAAAACATGCATGATGGTTTAATAAGTCATAATGGTTGTAATTAGTTCTCTGAACAATACTACAACACATGATGCATGCAGGAGATCATTTAATGCAATAGGATATCTATTATTAATACTTGATTGCCCAACTAGGGGTTTTAATAGTTCTGTTGAAACTTCTGTACTAATTTCCGTATTAAATTTGTATCTAAAGTGTACTGGACAGAGGGCATTAATACGAACCAGTAGCAATTGGATTCAACTTAATCGGAGTTACAAATCTTTTATTATGATTTAAATAGTGTTTAATGGAGTTTAAATCATTTAAACAATTTCTGTTGTCTAAAATTCAAACTAAATACAGATCTGTAATCTACATGATAATGTGATTCCAGAGACATATTATTCATATTTTTCTGAGTTATAAATTATTTACTATGAATTTAATACTCTAAAAGTCCATTAAAACTATTTAAATCACTACAGCAATTTTACACTGCAAAATTTGGATCTTACATCATATTAATGTTTTATATGAAATTATGAATCCATCGACACTATATTTGTATTTTTAGGATCTACAGATAATTTACTATGATTTATTATGTCTAAAAAGCTCATTAAACCATTTAATTTATTACAGTAAATATGTACTGTAAAAGCTATATCTAATCTCGTATTATTGTTCTACACAATTTTATGAATCCAACCATATATTATTTATAATTTTTGGACATGTATTCAATTTTATATGAATTTTACAAGATTGGACATAATTCTGGCTATTTGAAATATTAAAATCAAATAACTCGCGCTGACTGGGCTCTGACCTGCTGACGAAGCGATGACGCAGCACGCTGACGAGGCGTGTGCCACGCGGCGCGATCCTAGTGGACGATACCTCTTCGTGGCTGAGTCTAATCTAGACCGTGCATGGCAGATCAAACGGCCAGGGACCAAAGTTTCTAAGCTCACCGTGGTGACATCGACGGCCGGCGGCGGACGGGGCAGATGGCGATGCTTGCAGGCGTTCTGGACGTCCTCCGGCGTGGATGGTAGGTCTACGAAACACGGCGGGTCACGGCGGTTCTCCTCGTCTGCCTGGCGACTTCCCCTTCTTCCCGTGGCGCTGGTGGTGTTCAGCTGGAGAGTTTCGGCCCGTGGAGAATTCCGGCGAGCAACTCCCGACGCTTTGGTGTGCTGCAGAGGGTAAAAACCAGATGGGGCGATGCAGTCATTAGTGGCGGTCTCAAAGGTGGAGAAAACGAGAGAGAGGAGCTCGGTATTGATGACATCTCAACCTTCCTGAGGGTACTGCGGCGGAACTCCGGCGGCGAGATTGGAAGCTTCGAAAAAAAAAACAGAGGCTAGGGTTTTGAGGGAAAAATCCGAAGGGGAAAAAGTGGCGGCGGGGTCGGGTTTTTATGGGGGAGGGATTCGTGGAGAAGGGGCAAGAAATCAACCGGAATCGATCGGATTTGAAAAAGGGGCGGCATCGTGCTCATCGCAGTCTCCTGTCGCGAGGTGGAAGAAGATGGGCGGGCCTACTGTGATGAGAGAAGGAGGGAGGGCCAGTGGCTGCTGCTGTTGTGATGGGCCGGCCTTGGGTCAGCTGGTTGGCAGCACTTGCATGGGAGAAGTGAGCGGTAGTTAGCTAGGTGGGCTGGCTGCGGGGTCAGTGGCCGGGCCAGGGGATTCGGCCAACAGGATTAGGTTAGTTTTTTTTTGTTTATTCTTTTCCTTTTTTCTATTTTCTTATTTCCTTTATAACTTTTTCATACTAAGTCCAAAAGAGCTGAAATTTGTTTCTAAAATTTTGTGATTTTTAGTATATCATTTTAGGACCATTTTTGTATTCTTTTATTGAGTTCAATTATATTGTATTTATAAAATCCATATCTATTCCTTATATGAATATTTGCAAAACTTATTAGGATTAGGATTTTTTTTTGAATTTGATTCTAATTTTTGCATAGATGCAATGAAATGGACATGAATGATATGTAAAAACAAATTTTTTTATCCCAATTTCTAAAATCTTGGGATGTGACAGTTTCCTTCAAAATTTCCGAGTGTCATTGCGACCTCGTGCACCTGGTGTTCCAGGCTTCCAGTACATCACTTCCGAGATCATCCACGGACCAAAGTGACGTTCCTCCTCCTCATGCTCTCCAGTTCCACACTCGAGATAAGTATGTACCATGAGTCCACAAAACTCGCAGTGCTTCGGCATCTTCTCATACTTGACTTGCAGGAAGACACACTCCATCCCTTCCATCGTGAGCGAGACAAACCGAACGAGTGGCTTCATTGAATCGAGCTTCACACGCACACAATGGAACACACCATTCTTGGTCTGAATAGCTGCTATTTCAGTTATGATAACCTCCCCCACTCTGGTTGCGAGTTGTTCCAGTACTTCCCTCCTGCAGGAGAGTGGCGGTATCTTGTGAATCTGTGCCCACGCCTGCACCCCTCTTGGGATAACAGTTGGCGTAGGGGTGGTTCCATCAAAAGGTTCCACCATTAGGGCACAATTGCGGAAGAGCCAAGGCCCTTCTTCCATGATTCTCTTCCAGTCACCGAGGCAAAAAGCTTGGAGAACCACCAGATTAGGCTCTACCTCATGGAAGGTCACGTCTTGCGCTGGGTTCCATGCCGCCATCAGAGTGTTCTTCAGTGTACACTATAGGATTTCCGTGTCAACACCTTCGCCGCCACGAGCCACTTTGTCGCCGTCCAACGCTGAATTTCCTCCTTGCCAAGAAAAATCATTGAGTTCGATCCTCCCCATGCAGCATGAGGTTTTTTAGCAAATCATCAACATCCACCTCCTTCCTCGACTTTCCCTCCCTCGCCCTAGAGCTCTCCGCCATGGCGATCAGAAAACAACACCTGCCCTTCCGCCGAAACCCTAAGCCAGACAACGATCTCCCAAGGCCGGGCAGCTAGACATGCTAGTCCCGTGATCAGCCCGAGTCGATAGCCGCAGCAAAGGAGAGGGGCGTGGTAGATCGGTTATCTCCCGACAGCAATCAGAATCGCCGCCGGAATTGCCAAACCCTAGAGAAAACCCTAGGTCGTTTATGTGGTTGTGCGGTTTACAGTTTGATAAGATGGACCGTATACTGCATGCATCGTACTAGCCTACATGTAATCGAGGGGCCCCATGGAAAACGGGGGCCCTGTTCGGTCGATCGTTTCGATCATGCCCATCGACAGGGCTGGTACCCTGCAATGTAATTTAGAAGCTTGAAGGGTTCGCTCCAAATAATAATGCCCTTGAAAAGTTGAAAGCCTCGTGTACCATTAATGCCAAGTGTTTTGTCAAAGATTGAATGATTTATGTGCATTTTTTAATACTACAAGGGTCAATTCTGAAATTTAAGTTATATTCTTGCATGAAATTTAAGATATTAAATGTTCACGTTCGGAGGTTATAAATGTTGAACTTGAGGAGACTGAAGGTGTTACTCCACAATGTGGCACATGAATATGAGAGTCATCTGAGCTCATATGATCATAGTCATAGGAAGAGGCTTAAAGAAACGCCAGCGTGATTACAAGCAGAAACATTAGCAACAGCAACTAGCAGATGAAGCCACTAATCCTGTCTTTTGTGCCGAGGATCTATCTCTGACATGTTCCTAAAAAAAATGAAAATCCCTGGAATGGCACATAGAGGAATGGGTGTCTATTTTCTTGTCCTTCAATGCTTTCACTCCTCAACCCGTCCTTTCACCAAGACTGCTATGTCTTGATAACATTTCTGCATTTCCAAATAAAGGATATTTGTCAACCATGTGATCCCAGTGAAACTATTTGTAGCTTTACCGACATACAGCCACAACAAACAAGTTTTCTGTTAAGTTTACCAACATACAGCTACGTAAGCTAATGATTATGTGGCGTGCTGAAATATATATACAAGACTGATGCATAATTGGAAGATATACAGTTGACAGTCAGATATAGGCTAAACGGATGTACAAAAGAAATCTGGAAGTTTCCCTAAATTGAAATATTGTGACAGTTGACGGTTAGTTGTACCTGCCTGATCGGTTAAAGATACTAGTAAATCTACACACTAAAATAAGTTTAGATATATTTTTTTACAAATCTAAACATCTTATATTTTGAAACGGAGGGAGTACTCCTTACCATCAGGCACTACCTTACCATCTACTCCCTCCGTTTTAAAATATAAGATGTTTTAGGTTTGTGAAGAAAATGTATCTAGACTTATTTTAGTGTGTGGATTCATTTCAAACTTGAGTGAACCTATATATTACAAGTAGTCTAAATACATTTGCTTCACAAAGCTAAAACATCTTATATTTTAAAATGGAGGGAGTACTATCTGAATGAAAATGAAATGCAAAAGTTATTATCTCTTAGTTGTCATAGATAGTATATTGAGTGAAACTTGTAAACCCGGGGACAAAATATGCAAAAGTGGATCTATCCAGAATTTGAAAGCTAACATAACGAAGCATACAAGACAGATATCCTTATCACGAAAATCACCAGTAGCATGATTTAATCGTCCAAGTTATAATCGAAATGCTCTGAAATTATAACGGGGGAAAAGTATCTACTTGTGCACATGCAAGATAAAACGGTATCTATTCTGAATATACTGCATGTTTACTCTCGTTCTGTTCGGAAAATCAGTATTTATTCTGCTTGTATGTATTTCCTTATTTATCCAACTAGTTGTTTGCAAGATTGTCTGCATATTCACTATTTTCGGCCTATCACATCTGACACAAGGAATATGTATGAGGCTATGTGGCATGACATAACTAACCAGACTGGATGAAACATTATGGTAGTATCAATTCCTGTAATGTTTCAAAGGTGTGTCATGAAAATCATCTCTATACCAATGTAGGAGTACATGATTTTGGAACCATGACAGAATGATGTAAAAAGACCACACAGAAAAGAATGTTCATGTAATCACAAGTGGCATCATAAATTGTCAGTCATAATTGAAATGCTCTGAAATTGTAATAGGGGGTAGAAGAGTATCTACTCAATGGACAGGTAAGGGTCAGCAAGCTAGTAGGTAAAAAACAATGCACAAAATTCTTCGATTTGAGGCGATAAGAGGCACAGAGTCATTCACGCGGAGGCATGTAAGGTATTCAAGAGATGATGATCAGTTTCCCATACAGATTGATGAGGATTCAACCAGAGGTATGCTCAGAAGGGAAAAGCGCCCCTGGACACGATCAAGGCCGAGGCTAGCTCGTGGGCGACTGCGGGAGCACGAGGACCGAGCCAGCTTCTCCCCTAGGCTAGATGTTGGGCTGAGTTGTATGGTGAGGTGTTAGTCCTTTCTATGACTTGTAATTATAGCCTTTTTTATCAATGAATCGAAACACAAGGTTTTTATGTTTTCGTGAAAAAAAAACCCTCATGCTCAGATGAACAGAGCCTAAAATGCTGGTGCCTAGATGACACGTTGAAGAATTGTCATGCTTTTGCTTACCGTAGCGTCCCGGAAAAAACCACTACTAGAAAATTGCATGTGTTATCTCTATACATCATCATAACATCAGCATGCATCTTTTTTGAATAAAAGTATTTTACAAAAGCCTATCTTGTTTTCCCAAATATCCCCGTCTTCTAGGAACCGTCCCTCGATCGGTTTGTACCTGGCGGTTCCCGGGTCCGTGCAAGTGACCTAGCGGGGTTGGGGTCGGCCCGTAGACGTGCAACGCGTATTCGGAGGCCTATACCCCTCGATACTTCCGCTCTTCGCTCATCATCGCCCACCCAGCCGTCGGTCCCTGTTTCTGCGCCGCCGTCTTCCTCATCGCTCCTGGTCTGCGCTTCAACCGCCCGCAACCCCTGGTCACCGGGGTCGTCGTCTTTCGCTCGCGCTGTCATGGCCGGTGTGCCTCAGCCTTCTACGACGGCGGGGCTTGGAAGCACTGCGTCGGCCACGCCGACCATGCCTCCGGTGGGGGGCGGGCCTGCTGCTACTGCTCCCGTACATGTCAATCTTTTGCAGCAGCCAGCGTCTACTCTGCCAGGAGGGGGTCAACCGGGGATGGTTAATCCAATTCCGTTCAGGCCTCTTCAACCCCCGTTCAGACCTACGGGTCCTTCCGGGTTCGCTGCTCAGCCTCTGGGGCAGTTTCTACAGCCACCGATGAATTTTATTAGGCATGTCTACCCACCAATAATTCCGCCTCAGCAATATGCGCAGATGTTCCCGCAATTTGTGCAACCTCCCGCTGCCGTTTCTGATCCGGTGGTGACTCGGAATAAACGAAAGAAGAAGAAGAATGTGAAGGTACCATAGTCGCAGCCACCCGTGGTGCCTCCGCAACAGCTTTTTCAGCCTCAGTTTCAGCCTCCAAAGATGCCCCAAGCACCGGGCATGATGTTTGTTCCCCCGCCATGAGCATGTCGGTGCCGCTGTTTTCTGCTGTCTCAACACCCGCAGTTGCTGTAGTGGATTCTTTTGGTAAGGCTGATCCGAGCAAGACAAAGAAGATGGTGAAGTGCTGGAAATGTTCTGGAGATATGGTGACCCACAATTGTAGGGGATCGCAACAGTCTCCGCGGGTAGTATTACCCAATTTATTGATTTGACACAAGGGGAGCCAAAGAATACTTGCAAGCCTTAACAACTGAGTTGTCAATTCAGCTGCACCTGAAAATAGTTCTTGCTCAGAGAAGTTTATGAGTAGCAACATTTTGATAGTAGCAACAGCAAAGCAATAGCAGCAGTGAAACAGGAGCAATATTAACAGTAACGGTAACAATAGGATTCGAGTGTGGTAGGCATAGGGACGGATGGACGGGCATTGCATGGAAGAGTCTAAACATGTAACTTTAAGATCTAGGGCAGTGCAGATAAATAATAACAAGCATCCAAGTACTAAACAATCCTAGGCATGTGCTCCAAATATAGTCATACGTGTTCGCAATGAGAACTTGCACAACATCTTCTGTCCAGCCAGCCCGTGGCAGCGGGGCCTCTAGGGAACTACTGGCAATTAAGGTGCTCCTTTTAATAGAGCACCAGAGCAAAGCATTAACACTCTGTGAACACATGTGATCCTCACACCACAGCCATCCCCTCCGGTTGTCCCAATTATTGTCACTTTGGGGCCTTTGGATCCGGACAATGATATGTGTACACAACTTGCAGATAAGATCACAAACAATACTAACATAATGATTCAATAATAAGTTCAGATCTGAGATCATGGCACTCGGGCCCTAGTGACAAGCATTAAGCACAACAAGTTACAACAAAGTCAAATAGTACTAATAGAGATACTAGGCACTATGCCTTAACAAATCTTATTCGATTACATGATAGAACTCATTCAATCCCTACCATCCCCAAGACTACAGCGGGGGATTACTCACTCATGGATGAGGAAAACATCGGTGGCTGATGGAGATGCGTTGGTGATGACGATGATCCTCTACAAATTCCCCGTCCCGGCAGGGTGCCTGAACAGAGTTTCTGGATCCGAATCTTGGTTTCTGGTGGCGGCGATGGAGCGGAACTCTTTCTAAAAAACTATCGAACCCCCCTCGGTTTTTAGGTCGAAAGGCAACTTATAGGCGCAGAGGGAGGCCGAGGGGTGCTGCACTTCTAGGCGTGGCGATGGTGGGCCCACGCTGGAAGGGGTGGCCTGAGCCCCTTCTTTGTCTCGTCTTCTTGCTCCGTGGGTCTTCTGGTGAAATATATTTTTTTGCATATTTTTCGGGATTTTTCCTAATAGTTCATTTTCTGCACAAAAACTAGACACCAAGGTAATTCTGCTGAAAATAGCGTCAGTCCGTGTTAGTTGTATCCAAATCACACAAGTTTAGAGGAGAAACAATATCAAAAGTGTTCGGAAAAGTAGATACGTTTTGGATTTATCAAATCCCCCCAATCTTAGCTTATTGCTTGTCCTCAAGCAATTCAGTTGAAAACTGAGTGCGATAAAAGAACTTTCATGAACACATTTGCTTCATATAATGTAAATAATCTCAGCACAGGGTAGATGCTTAGAAAATTCATAATAAAGAGTATGCAACTAAGTCTACTCAATAGTTATTGCAAGCTATGAAGAGAAACCAACTCAATAATAATAAGTAGCATGGAACATAAACATAAGCAACATTGCAATGCTCATAATAAGGTATGATAGATTGGTATCTCGCTTGCCTTTGTTTGTAGAGCACAATATAAATGCCAAGGCATCTCTGAAGTTCAAGTGAAGACTAGAGATAAAGATATCAGAGATACAAGCATCAAAGTCATGACATAATTAACCAAGTTTTAGAACAAACACAAAAATGACAACTATGCTCTCAAGAAGGTGCTCATAGAATAAGTGGTGACTCAACAAGGTTGTGAAAACGGTTTTTGGAAAGTTTGAAAGGCTTCCAAATGCTCAAAGGAAGCTACTCATTAGCTTTGAGCTCTCATTGCCCCTATCATAGGCATCTTCATATGGTTAAGGTGAAAGTGAGGTCCACTCTGAATCATATGCTTGACAGACCATAAATTGGAAATCCCAAGTCCCTTGAGTACGAGGGCCGCTCCGCATGCTACTCAACTTTGGTTACCTGAAAGTTCTTGTCATTGTAAATACATGCATATCATAGAGAACCGTCAATGGGGTACCCCTTGCACATGATACAAGAGTTATCCCGTGATCAAAATGACAAGGCAAGCAGACAATGAGCATCTCAGCGATCTTTTTATTTACTATATGCATAGCTTTTTATTGAGGATGCTTCATAGAATGCTCATTATGGTTATGCTGCAAGTTTCCACCATGATTAGGCATGGCTTAGGCTAGCGGCCCAGGCGTTTCTCTAACACAATGTATATACTCCATGAACTCACAAGATCCCCTTTTATTTCACATCGTCGACATCCATAAACAAAAGAGCAAAGAATCAATTGGATAGGATATCCAAAAAGTGTTGAAAGTGTTCCCCGTGACAGCACGGTTCTGCTGACTCCCAGCATATAATTTGCAAGCATATAACTTTCATGGACAATTCATAATGGTTCGGGATTATTAAGAGCAAGGAATAAAGTGTGCCATCAAGTTCGTGAGAGCTTCACTAACTAACTTTCTCAAAACAGACAAACATTTTATTTTGGAAGAAAACAAGGCATATTGAATATGCACTGAAGTAGCAAATGATGATGATAGGTAGGTATAGTGGACACAGCTGGAATATTGGTTTGGGGTGTTGGAAACATAGGTAGAGCTCATACTTAGTGCAAGTGAAGGCTAGCAATAGATAGGGAGCGACAAACGAGAGAGCAATAATTGTCATAACCATGCTTGCAACAAAACAGGACTAATTATGACATGAAAGTGATACAAGAACTCTGATGCAAAATAAATCATCGAGGCTTACTGACTATTGATTAGTCATATGCATGCATGATCATGTGCCTAGTCGATTCACATGAACATTCAGAGGAGGATACCACAATATCATACCAAAGTATGAACAAAACAATGCAAGCAAACATTCATATGACATGCTACAAACTATTATCAAGCTGGAGCTAATCACAAACAAGCAAGAACTTCTAAGAATCCATAATGACATACACCTTACACAAATAGGCTAAGCATGCTCACAATGATGTGTATATGTACAAAAATGAAATAAATAGAGTTTGTTACCAGCCTCTTACCACACCTCAAGTTGTCTTAATCTTCATTATTGATCTTCACTTGTGTGACTTGAATAATAACATGAAACCAAAATCCACTAAGGACGGCTGAACCCTGCAAAGTACTCACAAAACCAAAGAAGAACAACAAATATTTTTGGTGTTTTCATTTTTTTAAAGAAAGCAAACAAAGCAAAACCAAACAAAGAAAAACAAACCAAACAAGAAGCAAACAAAGCAAAATCTTTTTGGATTTTTCTTTTAAGGCCAATCAAAACCAAAAAGCAAAGAAACAAACCAAGAGAAACAACAAAAATATTTTTGGTATTTTTGTGTTTTTGAGAAAGAAGCAACAAGAACCAAAAAGAAAGCGAAACAATGGATATACAAAGAACCGACCGAACATGATATATATGAGTGTGATGTCGGTATACCTCCCCCAAAGCTTAGGATATTTGGCCTAAGTGGGGCTCAATAGTGCGGGTAGTAACCCCATGCTGGTGGGTCATCATAGGAATGATCATAGTCAGGCGCTTGCGATGAAGAAGAAGAAGACGCGCCCCCAATCAAATGAGGGCTGCGGGTATGAAGACTCTCCCAAGTTGGAGGGCTGAACCGAATTGACTTCGGCATCCTCTTCAACATTCTCCTCTTGCTGGGAGAGCTCCGCCACATATGTGTCAACCTCCTCCCCCGTAAGCGACCATCCTTGCATGTTATCAAAATTAAACAAAGCAGGTGCAGGCAAATAAACTATTTTCTCAGTCCTACCCTTTCTCCGAACTTGCTGGGCAAAAGATAATTCATACGGTAAACTTCTCACATTAGCCCCCAAATAAACAAAACCATGCTGAATCACGGATTCAAGATCAAGCCTCTCTATGGGGAACTGATAATCTGAATAATGAGGCTCTAAACCATGGAAAGCTAGCAACCTAGAAGCAATGAGACCTCCACAAATTCCATCCTTCTCGCGGTTGGTGGTGAGACAGTGATCTATCAAAGCACCCAGGCTATAGGATCTACTCCTATTCAGAGCAGCTGCGATAAAATCTAGATCAAAAGAAGACAACTTTCTAGCAATCTTTCTAGCAAGAACACACTTGGTGATGAAATAGGCAAAGTATCTAATAGTTGGGAACTGAATGTTCTGAATTTTATCACTTTCCTTTGAGAAGTCGAAACCTTGGAAAATTTCAGCATATAAATCCATAAGTGACTTGGGCCTCTCCTTGATCTTCTCACAAGATCCCCACTAAGGTACTCTAATTGCTGCACAGAAATCAGCAAAAGGCAGGTCGACAGGTATATTATATATTTTTTAATGGACCATGGGATTAGATGTAGACCAAGTGAACCGGAAGTCCTGCACAAAAGCCATGGTTAGCTTAACAAATTGAAATGGTTCACCTTCAACAAAGTGTTCCAATCCTGCATTTGGCAATCAAGGTTTGGAAATCCTGGGAGATTCCCGTGTTTCTCATAAATTCATGGCATGGGTATATGGAAGGAAAAACTGCCTCCTCACGATGAACCTTCATTGGCTCAGACACCATCAAGTCATATTGATTCAATGGATAGGTACTCATCTTCCTTGCTGAAATTTTTAGGCAAACATCAAACCAAGTGATTTCCAAGTTGATAAATGATGATCAACTACTATAGGAACTTGCTAGAGGGCTACACACGCATCAAAATAAAGTTTCTAAGCATAGAACAAGCATGCAAGATCAAACAACCTGACACCTATAGCAGCAAAAATACTCAAGATACAATCTACCAATCACAAATCTAATTAGACAAGTGGAGGAGGCACATACCAAGGAGCAATCCCTCAAAAAATCAGCACTTAAGATGGGCTGAACAAGGAGATCGAAAATCGCGAGCAAGAACAACAAGAACTCGAGCTTAAGCAAGTTTTCCGGTGTTTTTCGGGAGAGAGAAAGAAGATGGCTTTGAGGAGGCAGCCTGGAGGGGCCGAGGTGGGCTAGACCCCCCCAGGTGCCGCCCACAGGTAGGCCGCGCCTACCATGGGTTTGGTGGCCTGAGGTGGCCTCCTGGGTAACTTCAGGTGTCTCTCTGCCCCTTTTTTCGAGGAAAACTTTTATTTGAATTTTCTGGGGGGTTTTAGGAAACTTTATTTTTGGCCAATTTTTAGGTTATGAAAATTGATTTTCTCGCAGAAACAGTTTTTTCAGAAGAAGCAAAAGCAAACCAAAAGCCAAACTACAGAAGCTCTAAGAAACTCTAACAAACAAACAACTAAAAAACCAAAGCTAGCAAAAAAGGGAAAGACTAGGAAGGAGAAAAGTAAATGAAAGCAAGTATAACCACAATGAAAACATTATTTTGTTCATTAAAATCCTTTTGTTAACAAGGTTGACCAAGTCTTGTTACCAAAACAATCTTATATGAAACAAAACTTTGCATTCCACAAGGTGATTATGTTACCTCATACTTGATAGCAATGGTCCCAATCATA
The DNA here is from genome assembly GCA_023614405.1 of Avena insularis. Lineage (NCBI taxonomy): Eukaryota > Viridiplantae > Streptophyta > Magnoliopsida > Poales > Poaceae > Avena > Avena insularis. Next base: position 149,945,227 of record CM042695.1, on the reverse strand, counting down.
ATAGTTTCAAAATTTTCTTGTGGAATGGGACAATATATTTCTCCAACCTTGATGCTCTCAATATTTTCAATGGAATTCAGGCAATAGCTTCTAGCAACTTTCTTGGGGAAATAAATAGTATGCTCTTTGTCATTAATATTGAATGTTGCTTTCCCTTGATTACAATTAATGACAGCACTTGCAGTATTAAGAAAAGGTCTCCCAAGAATAATAGACATATTATCATCTTCAAGCATCTCAAGCACAACAAAATCAGTTAGAACCAAGAAATTACGAGCCATTTGAACAGGAACATCCTCACATATACCAACAGGAATAGTAGTTGACTTATCAGCCATTTCCAAAGATATATCAGTTGGTATCAACTTTTCTAACTAAAGTCGCTTATAGAGAGAAAAAGGCATAACACTAACTCCAGCTCCCAAATCACATAAAGCAGTTCTAACATAATTATTATTAATAGAGCAAGGAATAGTTGGTATACGTGGATCACCAAGTTTCTTTGGAACCTTACCATTGAAGGAGTAATTAGCAAGCAAAGTAGAAATCTCCTCATTAGGAATCTTCCTTTTATTAGAGACAATATCCTTCATATACTTTGAATAAGGAGGTAACTTAATAGCATCAGTCAAAGGAATTTGCAAAAATAAAGGTTTCATCCACTCACAAAACTTGTTGTAGTGTTCTTCCTCCTTTGACTTGTGTTTCTTACCTGGAAAAGGCATAGGTTTATGCACCCAAGGTCTCTCTCTTTACCATGTTTATTAGCAATACAATCTTCCTTAGTGTACCTAGTGTTCTTAGTGTGCTTTTCAGGTTCTTACTCAACTTATTCATTATCAGGAGCATCATTTTTATCATTACCACTCTCAGTTTCAGCATCAGAGACAGATATACTATTAGGATCTACAACAGGTTCAAGTGGTTCCTCCACTATTATATGTTTCTTTTTCTTTCTTTTACAAGGACTACCACTACTCTCACCTTGTTGAGAATCCTGCTCAATTCTTTTAGGGTGTCCTTCAGGATATAAAGGGTCTTGAGTATCTATACCACTCCTAGTTCTAATTCCATAAGCATGTTTATCTCCTAAAGCATTAACTAGCATGTCCTTTTGTACCTTAGCAAGTTGATCAAGTTTAGTTTGAACCATTTGAAATTGTTTACAAAGCATTTTAATATCATTAGAAGTTCTTCCACAATATCTTTCAACTCATTGATAGCTCTAGAGTTTTCCAATAAATGATTCTGAACTTGTTTATTAAAATGACCTTGTTATACAATAAAAATGTCAAGTTCCTCTAAACATTGATCAAGAGGCTTACCATAAGGAATATCACCTTCATCAAAGTGTTGGAGAGAGTGTACCTCAATAGTAGATGAATGGGTAATTGGCTTACATAATTCTTCTATAGGAGGTAGATTCTTCACATATTCAGCTCTAATACCTTTCTCCTTTAGACACTTCTTAGCTTCCTTCATCACTTCATCAGTTAATGCAATAACTCCCCTCTTCTTTGGTGTTGGTGTTGGAATTGGTTCAGGCACAATTGGTTCTGGAGTAATAGGCTCAGGTGTATTTAGCTCAGTTGAAGTCCAATCATCATAATTCTTGCTTATTTTAGCCATTAATTCTTCAGCATCTATAGGAGTCCTTTTCCTGAAAACACAATCAGCAAAGCTTTCTAGGTAGGTCCTAGAATCATCAGTTAGTCCATTATAGTAAATATCAAGAAGCAAATTCTTAGGTAATGGACATCCAGGATATGCATGAATCAAGGCACATAACCTTGTCCATGACTCAGGCAATTTCTCTTCTTCTCCCTATTTAAAATCAAAAAGTCTCTGCAAAGCAGCATGTCTAGCACTAGGAGGAAAATATTTCTGGAAGAAAGAAGCAATCAGAGCTATCAATGGAACCTGGAGGTAATCTATTAAACCAAGCCCTAGCTTCTCCTTTTAGTGAAAAAAGGGAAGATCTTAGTAACAAAGTACTTGCGCATCTTAAAATCATCAGAGAATAAAGCACTCATAGTAGAAAGCTCATTCATATGAGCCACAACACTCTCATTTTCAGTCCCACAGAAAGGCTCTTTCTCAACACTATCTAAATAAGATAAATCAAGAGAGAAATCATAATCTTTATCTTTAATATCTATGAGAGAAGTGGCAAACTTAGGATCAAAGGACAACTTAGGCATAATAGTACGTCTAGCAAGGAGACTCTTAATAGCACTAGTACCATGTGTGTTTCGGCACTCTTCAACAAAATCATCAGTGAACTCAATGTAACCATCATTAATATCATAACTCTCACTAGACTGAGGTGAGCTAATAGGTGTAACAGTGTCTTCACTAGGAGTTTTGGTATTTCCTAGACTAGCCATAGTAGCATCTAGAAAAGGACCTAATGAACCACTTGCATCAAGTACAGTATAAGTAACATCATGAGTATCAAAAGCAGTTTCAGACTCAGCAGTAGTAGCAGTGTGTGTAGCATGAGTATGCGGTGGTGGTGTGACAAGCTTACTTATAACAGACGGTGAATCAAGAGCAGCAGAGGTGTTTAGTACTGTACCTCTTCTTGTAGTGGATGGTAAAATAGAGAACTTTCCATCACGAGACTTCCCCATGATGAAAGGAGTAGTAGTGAACAATAATAGATCCAAGTGAACTTACTAATAAAGCTATGCTCCCCGGCAACGGATCCAGAAAATACTCTTGATGACCCACAAGTGTAGGGGATCGCAACAGTCTTCGCGGGTAGTATTACTCAATTTATTGATTCAACACAAGGGGAGCCAAAGAATACTTGCAAGCCTTAACAACTGAGTTGTCAATTCAGCTGCACCTAGAAATAGTTCTTGCTCACAGAAGTTTATCAGTAGCAACAACAAAGCAACAAAAGCAGTGAAACCTAAGCAATAGTAACAGTAACGATAACAGTAGGATTCGAGTGCGATAGGCATAGGGATGGATGTATGGGCGTTGTATGGAAGAGTCTAAACATGTAACTTCAAGATCTAGGGCATTGTAGATAAATAATAAAAAGCATCCAAGTACTAAAAAATCCTAGGCATGTGCTCCAAATATAGTCATACGTGTTCGCAATGAGAACTTGCACAACATCTTCTGTCCAGCCAGCCCATGGAAGCGGGGCCTCTAGGGAACTACTGGCAATTAAGGTGCTCCTTTTAATAGAGCACCGGAGCAAAGCATTAACACTCTGTGAACACATGTGGTCCTCACACCACATCCATCCCCTCCGGTTGTCCCAATTATTTTCACTTTGGGGCCTTTGGATCTGGACAATGATATGTGTACACAACTTGCAGATAAGATCACAAAAAATACTATCATAATGATTCAATAATAAGTTCAGATCTGAGATCATGGCACTCGGGCCCTAGTGACAAGCATTAAGCACAACAAGTTGCAACAAAGTCAAATAGTACTAATAGAGATACTAGGCACTATGCCCTAACAAATCTTATTCGATTACATGATAGAAATCATCCAATCCCTACCATCCCCAAGCCTACAGCGGGGGATTACTCACTCATGGATGAGGGGAACATCGGTGGTTGATGGAGATGCGTTGGTGATGATGATGACGATGATCCTCTCCAAATTTCCCGTCCCGACAGGGTGCCAGAACAGAGTTTCTGGATCCGAATCTTGGTTTCTGGTGGCGGCGGCGGCAGAGCGGAACTCTTTCTGGAAAACTATCGAACTCCCTCGGTTTTTAGGTCGAAAGGCAACTTATAGGCGCAGAGGGAGGCCGAGGGGGTGCCTGGGGTGGCTGCGCCTGGCAGGGGTGTGGGCCCCCCAGGCCCCTTCTCTGTCTCGTCTTTTGGCTCCATGGGTCTTCTGGTGAAATATAATTTTTGGCATATTTTCTGGGATTTTTTCTGATAGTTCATTTTCTGCACAAAAACTAGACACCAAGGTAATTCTGCTGAAACAGCGTTAGTCCGTGTTAGTTGTATCCAAATCACACAAGTTTAGAGGAGAAACAATAGCAAAAGTGTTCGGGAAAGTAGATACGTTTTGGACGTATCAAGATACTCATGCTTCCAAAAACTATCTGGTTCAACATTACTGCTTAGTTTGTAACAATTCTGCTCATCCCACTGCCAATTGTCCAACGCTGAAATTCCCCAAGCCTATGATGATCGTGGCAGGGAATGGTACGGAAGATACTCTTTTCAATCAGTTGCCTGATAGCATTTTCAAGGAAAATTTGGCTCCAAAGTGCACACCTACGGCTAAGGTGACTATGGTTGGCGGGGTGGTGCCTGCGGCTGCCATTGAGTCTCAGATGACACGTATTTGCCCTCTCATCACTCAGTGGAAATGGGAGGCCCTTCCACATGGTGATGATTCGTTTCTTGTAAGCTTCCCTTCTTTTGACGACTTACAGCGTGTTGATGGCATACAGATGCCAGTCCCTTCCCACAATGCTCGGATTATTATCAGTGTTTGGGAGATGCAGGATATTTAGCCGAAGTTTGTACTACCTCAGGTGTGGGTTCATGTGGAGGGTGTTCCTCATACCATCCGGCACTTCCATGGACTATGGGCGGTTGGCTCTCTTCTGGGTACGACAGTGGATGTAGATTTTCCGATGCTATATAGTTGCAATATTGTGCGTATTTGTGTGGCAATGATGAACCCAAATGCGCTGCAGAAGTGTGTGGATACTAAAGTTCCTTACATTGGTACTACAACTACTCTGAAGTTGAAAGGTTATGACTTTACTTTTCGCGTGGAGACCCCAGACTTCTCCCCTGACCCTACTTTTACCCCTCTGTTCTGGAGGCGTAAGGGAGATGATTCAGATGAGGACAATGGTACTGGACAGAAGGAGAAGGACCCTTCTACTAATGATACCACTGCTTGTGCTCAGGAGAATCAGATTGAAATTGATAATGCGTGTACCCAGATAGCTGTGGGAGGTCCTCAGGTCAAAAGGTTTCTTCTTTGCCAGTGTTTGTGGTCACGCCTTTCAATCATAGTCCTCAGACTCCCAGGGGTAAAGCCATTGTTGCTGCTGCACGGTTCTCTCGCTCTTACTTTCAGCGGCCTGGGGTGATCTCTACTACTGTATCTTTGGCCTTGGGTGGCGTTGGTTTGACACAACCTCGATCGTCAGAGTTTTCTCACGCCACTGTGGTGTCCTGCTCTGTCGAGCCTCTTTCGCCGACCCCCTCTTCTGCACCGAATGCGGTGCAGCCCTCTTCTTCGGGCATCTCCGATGCATCTACGCTGTTGGGTGTAGTGATGCTCACTGATTCGCCTACCGCGGGTCGTTCTGTCTCGCCTACTTTGGCTCAGCCGGCCTCATCGCCTGCGACTCGGCCCTCTTTGTCATCTTCTGCGTGAGCGTCGCAGGAGGTGCAGCCCACTCCGTAGCAGGCCCCTCAGGAGAGTACGGCGCTGGGACTGTTTGCCTCTGATCTTGGGCCACAGGCTGGCCTAGGCTGTGGGGATGCACCTTTGCTCGTGGATCTTATGATGCCGCTGGCCGAGCTGGAGTCGGTGACGTATGCTGCCATCGAGGACAATCAGCATGTGCGGGTCACTACGGCAACTTCTTTGCACAAGTATTCTGCAATGTCGGTGCTGCACAGGAGTGCAAGACACCCGGTGAGCGCCGACGGTGCTTTCGCTACGGATGTAGATTCTTTGGAGAAGGTCATGCGCAGGAAGGTTGAGAAGAATCTCGACACGGCTGGTAATCCCTCTTCATCTAAGTCATGTATTCCTTTTTCATCGACTCGCATTAATTCTAAGCTTAATTATGTTGGAATTAGTTTAGGTAAGAATGTAAGTGATGTTTCTATTTCTGTGTAACTACCTCGGTGAATTACGCTCCTAGTTACAAGCCTGGATGAGCGGGAATGGTTAAAATAGTACGGTGGGGCCCAAATGCCACTCATAGGTAGACCTTTCGGCCGTCCTAACCATTTCCGAACATCGGGACAAGAACGGGCGGCGTAATTGGCAGGCGAAGGGATCAACTACATACACAAATGAGTATGTATGCAAGCCACCATACAATGGTTCTCAGAGTCATTCCATCTAAAAAGAAAGGAAATATTGCAACACCATACGGCAAGATACAAATATCCTAGATAGATATAATAGTTTAGGATATCTCCTCATACATCAAACATCAGAGTATCAGGCGGAAGCGGAAGACAAGATCCGAGTACGGATAAGAAGCAAATTGGCATAAGATGCCCCATAAATGAACACATCCCGCCCACAGATCTCACGGATCCCCGTTCCCGGAATCTCTACACCGATTGATCGTTGCCCACATCGTCCGTCTCCTCCACCCAGTATCCATCTTGCGAGTTTACCTGTTCATCTGAATCAAACAATTTATCGTGTGAGACCCTAGGGGTACTCAGCAAGTCTTTATGCCTCTAAAGGGGACACAACCTGGGTGACGAATTGCAGCAAAAGATAAACCCTAGCAATTCTATAGATATTGCTAACCATCCGCCTAACCATAGATAGACGGATGTCCGTGAATTAATAACAACAGTTATAACGGTAATATCAGATCCATCCTCCTCCTCGCCATCGACGAGGAAGCGGACGAACAACCCCCCCATCCGTTGGTAGTTTTATTATCCATTCCATGAGTGTTGCACTATTTACTAGTCAGGTACTTAGTCAAATTAAAAGCGGTACTTTAGTTGTACTTGTCTATGATCGAGAAATTGTGCTCCAAGTCGTCCATAACCGCGGACACGGCTTTCAGAAAGTTTTACCATAGGGTGCACAAATAGCAACACACACTCGATCAACCTCGGAAAAACCAAATCAAAACCCAACGAGGCGCCACGACAAAGCGATCACAGATTCAGAAATATTTCAGGGGCCACCCATTAAGCTACCCGCAACGAAGCCGGCTGCTACGACGGACTCAAGGTTTGTGGGGACGGTCAGAACGATGGGAACCCGAAGTGTGGTGGGCTTGTCGACATAAATAAAACGTGTCACGGCCCTAACAAATGCAAAAGACTCGCACAATTTAAATAAAGCAGAAAGCATGGCATAAGTACAGGATAGTAAATAAAACCTCAAACTAGTTTGGCCCCAAGAAATAAGAATGAATCAAGCTCGCTCGGGGGTTCATAAGCCTCCGGATGTGGATAGCGTGAATATTCAAGGAACAGGAATCAAGTACTCGGGGTCCTACGGGACACAAGTGAGCCTGAAAAACCAAATAGCGAATATGGCTCACCGATGCCACTTCCATTAGTTATCCCATTACTACTCAGGTTAAGTTGTTTAGGTACCTCGTTATCCATTCGACACTCACATACCCTACACATGCTGTTCTACGACTCGCATGGCTCAAACAACTCCTGTAGTAATGGCTCATGGGATGGAGGAACAAGCTTCGGTGGGGTTTAAAAGTAAAGGCTATGCAATACTTGGGATTCAGTTTAATGCAATCGCGACTCAATGATGCAAGAATAAGAACGAGGCAATAGGTACTATATGTATGCAAGCATGTGGTAGTGCTTGCCTGGCAGCTCAGTTGAAGCGAGAGAAGGATCTGGGTAGTGCTCCTGGGTTTCTTGATATATCCCCGTCGGCCTATTCAAGAAGAACCAAACAAACAAGGGCCAACATAAATAAAGTGCACAAGCATATGAATAAAATGCGACAAGCAAAAAATTATGCCATGATGAATGATGCACAATTTGCATGGCAATAAAGTAGCATGGCATGGGTGAGGTGTGGAATACAAGAATAAATCATTTTATTGATTTTTGGCCCCATTTTATCCTCATATTAGTTGGTGTATACTTTATATTTATATGATGCATGCTGCAAAACAGATAATGGAATGCATAAACAGAAAGGTCTCGTCGAGCTAATCATTTTAGACATATCATGTGTTAAATTTGGACTTATAAAACAAAAGTTATTAATTTATTAAGGAAAAAGGGCATTTTATTGTAATTTAAATCAACTTGAAATTTTAAGTGTCCAAAATATATTTTGAATGGCATATTTGAATTCCTCACATTTTTCTGATTTGAAAACATATATTATTTGTATTATATGGAATTGTATTTGAAAATTTATTTGAAAACAGATTTAAATTTGAATTAAAACAGAAATAGACAGAAACTTTTCTCACTTAGGCAGATACAGACCACCCACGACGGGGTGGGCCAGCTGACTGGGACACCACAATAGCAGAAAACATTCTGTCACCGCGAGGTCGCCTAGCCACAGTGGATGACAGGTGGGGCCGACAGAGACATAGGTCCCACGTGACAGCGAGGTCAAGGGTGGACCACGTGGCGCAGCGAGGGAGCGCGGGTTGAGGAGCCCAGAAGTCTGGGTACCTATTTGCGAAAAGTCTGGGAGGCTGACTGGTGGGGCACTGCGTACTGCGGGTTTAACCGAAACAAAAACAGGGGGTTAAGTGCAAAAGGGTCGCCAGACGTTCCTCTTCTCCGCTGCAGACGGATCGGTGGCGCGGCGGACGGGATCGAACCCAGACTGGCGTGCGCCTTGAGGCGGCAGCCACTGCGGTGGGTAGGGAGGTCGTTGCGATGTTCGGCTACGCAGCGAGATAACGCTACCGCGGCACGACGGCGAGGACGCGATCATGAAGCGCCAAAGCAGAGCGCCGACGAAAAAGACTAGAGCGTACAGGGGTGGATCGGCCAGAGGGAGGTGTCTAGGAGGTTGGCCAGATCACCGTGAGTGCGCGGGAAGGCTTGGATCGGGACGGGGAGCGGCAGATCGTCGACGAAGTAGAGGCCGGGTGTAGCTAGGGTTCCGGCAGAACGCGTCGGCGTGCAGATCAACCTGGGGCTTCTCCTTCACGCTCCAATGCAGGGGCGGTGCAGGTGGTCAACTCGATCTTCCTCGACACCTGGACGCCGCGCCTGCCGCCTGGTACGGTGTAGCCGAGAGGAGGCCGACGGTAAGGTTGGTGAACGGTGGCGGAGAGGTGGCTGCAGGGGCAGGAGAGGAGAGGCAAGCTCTAGGGCGGATCTGGGATCGTCTGCAGAGAGGGGGAGTGGGTAAAGCAGAGGGAGAGGGAGGTGCCGTGTGGGGAGCGGGGTAGATGGAAAAGGTGGCCTCGGTGCCACCTTTCTCTCCTCCTCCTCACGTGCTTGGGTCGGGCAGGAACCAGGGCAGGGGCAGCTGGCAGGTGGGGCAAGGTGAGGCCAGGGGTAGGCTCGGTGTGGGGCATGCACTGCAGCGAGAGAGCTAGAGGGAGAGAGGGGTAGGCTCGGGATAGGTTGGGGGGAGCCTCGGGTTAGGGTTTGGTACTAGGGTTGGGTAGATGGGTGTGGGACCAGGGTGACCAGGTGGGACCATCTAGGTAGGGAGAAGAGAGAGGCCGAGAGAGAGGGGTGGTATGGTATCTAGGGTTTGTAGAGAGGGGGAAGGGTTTAGATTAGGTATAGATTAGGAGAGAGGTTTAGAGAGAGGTGAGATGTGGTGTAGAGGATTGGGTGATGGGTTTTCTTTTGGCAAGCTCAAGCAAGAGCAAAACAAGATCAAACAAGAGCTAGACCAAAAAGAGGAAGAGGTAAAAGGTGGTGATGTAGTTTGAGCAAGATCAACTAAATCAAGCCAAAAGGAGGGAGAGAGAGAGAGATGAGATGGTTCACCCAAAAATTCAAATAAAAACCAAAGACCAAAATGTGGTGGTACTTGCATGGCCCATGCAAAAATAATTAATGCCATGTTTTAACCTTGTGAAACAAAACAATAAACATGGCATTATTCTTATGCATTTCCAAAAGTGGAATTAAGCCAAGCAAAAGAATTTAAAAGAAAGTTCCAAGTGGAGTAGATGGAGATGATCACATTTGATTATAATTGGGACTTGCTAGTGTGTATATTCCACTAGATGCCTACTAGTCCCAAAAATATTCCCACATGAGCATAAATCCATAATAATCCATATGGAAGCTAGGAAAAAGGGTTCCACTCACAAGGCATGCAAAGGTGGCCATGTGGCTCTCATATATCAATAATGTGAAAACAACATGATGCTAAGATGAGAGCATGTGGAAATAGAATTGGATCCATCCCAACCCATATGAGCTAGAGGTAAAACCCAAAAGAAAAACAATTGCAAGCTCATGGATAATGGAATGGTGGAAAGATGGGGTGATGACAAGAAAGGTGGTGGAGTTAAATAAAAGATATGCCCCCAACTCAACTTGGGCATTTAAACAATATATCAACAACCAAATACAATATCAAGAGGCAAATACAATTAATAATGCATATGAGATAAGAACCAAATGGAAAAAGGGTTTTATATGATGCTCAAATGCAAGGTGGCATGATGACATGAGCATGATATATTTATGATGCAACAATTATATATATGAAGTAGCCATTATATTACTAGACCAAGTAGCATTACAATTGTTAGACAATTGGGATGCTACATTCTGCTAAGGTCTTGAAGCGGATGGAATTTGACCGGTTAACGGTTGTTCCAAAAGCCTCGGCCTCTTATATTTCCACCTACTCTGATGATGAGGATACAGACATCTCAATAGATGGTCAGATCCTATCTCATCTAGTAGGTGAAGTTCTTGAAGTTGGTTTGGACGAAGATAGGTTAAACTCAATTTATGAGCTAACTGCTTCTGGTCGTAAATCGACTTCTAGAAAAAAATGTAACAAATCTCGTAACGAGATCTTGCGCCTAAATCTATTATTGTTTCCCAATGAATGGAATGTTTTTAAATAGCAGAGGTCTTCGAGACTTGGCTAAACATTTACACATTGCACTCTGTTCTAGGAAACACAATCTAGATTTTGTGGCTACCTCCGAAATGAGTAGACGATAATTTTCACAAACTACACTAGACCGCCTATCGGGCGGTATAGATTTTGTGTAGCATTCTCATCCACCCAGGGGACAGTCTGGGGGCATTTTACTTGGCGTGCGAGCAGACACCATGGATATATTAGTTGTTGCATAAGGGGAGTTTCATATAAAACTTCACATCCGTAATAAAACTGATAATTTCGTCTGGAGTCTGGTTGCTGTGTATGGTGCGTATCAAGAGGCTTTTAAGGCTGATTTCCTTAGAGAATTGGTGAACTTAGCAAAAGATAATCCATACCCTATTCTTATAGGGGGGATTTTAACTTGCTTCGGTTCCCATATGAGAAGAGCAAAGGCCGTTTCGGCGATCATTGGCCCTTCCTTTTTAACACTGTCATTGACAGTCTTGACTTGAAGGAAGTAAACATGATCGGTAGACAATTTACTTGGACGAATTCTTTTCCGAAACCAACATACAAAAAACTTGATCGTGTACTGATGGACTCAGATTTGGAAGACCACTTCCCTCTAGTTTCGGTACGCGCTCTAGAACGTATTGAGGCTTTGTCAGACCATTCTCCCATTTTGCTAACCACTGGTTTACCATCTCAACGTTGTGGCCGTACTTTCAAATTTGAGCTCAGATGGCTGCTTCGTGATGTTTTCCACGATATGGTGAAAGTAGTTTGGGAAAGACCGGTTGCTGGCAATACCGCAATTCAGAGATGGAATAATAAAGTGCGTTTGACACGGAAACATCTCGGGGGTTGGGCGCGTCATACCGCTGGTATTCTTAAAAAGGAAAAACTTAGACTTTCAGCTACTATTGATGACCTTGAAGCTTTGGCAGAAGCTCGGTTGCTTACTCCATAGTAAATTGAGCTAAAAAGCCAATCAAATGCGGAGATTGCCCGATTACTGCGCCAAGAGGAACTCAAGTGGTATCAACGTTCTAAATCACAGTTTATTTTGCATGGGGATTCTAATACTAGATACTTCCATAGTGTAGCCAATGGCAGACACAAGAAGAAACGTATTCATTCCTTAAGGCATATTGACGAGATGATTGAAGGACACGAGCAGCTAAATTCTTACATTATGAATTATTATAAGGGTTTGTTTGGGGATCCGAAGGAAGGCACTTTCTCATTGGATGAATCCCAAACTAATGATGTACCCCAAGTTTCTGTGGAGGAAAACAACTATCTGACTGCTCCATATTCTGAGGAGGAAGTCAAATTAGTTGTTTTCCAAATGGAGCATAATAAGGCACCTGGTCCAGATGGTTTCCCCGATGATTTTTACCAAACTTTTTGGGATGTAATCAAATCAGATCTCTTGAATATGTTCAGTGCTTTACATGTGGGTCAACTTGATCTATTTCGGCTGAACTTTGGTGAAATCATCTTACTACCTAAAGTTAATGAAGCAGAATGGATCTAGCAATATAGACCGATCTGTCTTCTTAATGTTAGCTTCAATATTTTCACCAAGGTCGCTACTATCAGGTTGAACTCTGTGTCTGATCATGTTGTTAGGCCTTCGCAAACCGCCTTCATGCAAGGTAGACACATTCTCGACGGTGTGGATACCTTGCATGAAACGGTTCATGATCTTCATAGAAACAAATTGAATGGGGTAATACTTAAAATTGATTTTGAGAAGGCTTATGACAAAGTTAAATGGTATTTCCTACAACAATCTCTTAGAATGAAAGGATTTTCAGCGAAATGGCGTTCCTTGATCTATAGCTTTGTAGTCGGAGGTAGTGTTTGAAATGGATTGTATGGGCACCTAGAGGGGGGGGGTGAATAGGTGATACTCAATTTTTAGTTCTTTTTCAATTTTAGGCTTGATATAAAGTAAATTCTCTAGATATGCAACTACAAGAATTTCCCTATATGCAAACCTAGCTACTAAGCACGTAAAGAGAGGAGCGAGGAAACCGTAGTGGAGCACGCGAAGACACATAGATTTGTTTTACCGCAGTTCCTTCCTTGTTAAGGGAAGTACATCTGCGTTGGAGAGGTGTGCGGTTCTAAGACCACCACGCCACAATAGGCCTCAGCCTATTCTCCGATGGATCTCGCCACGACAGGCCTGATCCACCTTCTCCACTATTGGTACCCTTCGAGGCGGGAACTGGTGCCTTTACAACTCTACCGGGGCACACACCCACAACTGAATTGGGGGCTCCCGTAATGACACCAAGATGCCACAATAACAAGGTTTAAACAAAAGCAAGGATCTAGATATTTGCAAGAAATACTAGATCGGTGATTCTCCAAATGAATGGAGAGGAGATGATGCGCTTGATTGCAATAGTTGAAGATCGAGTTCTCCTCCTTCGATTTCCCAAGGGATGGGGCCTTTGGGTGGATGAAGGTGGAGCTCTCTTGGATGAAGGTTGAAGAACAGATCCTGACTTTTTCGAATGAATCAAGTGTTCTGGCAGGAGGGGCAGGCTGGCTTAAATACCCCTTCCTAGATCTTGTCGTTGGAGAAGTTTGGGGGCAGATTATCCGCCCCCACTACGGGCAGACTATCCGCCCTGGGGGAAAAGTCTGCTCCCAGGACGGAAACTCCAGGGGAAAATCCGCCCCCCATACAGAGAGCTGTGTAGGTCTTGACTTGGTGAAATTCCTTGAGGGGGCGGATTATCTGCCCCCCTCAAGGGGCGGACTATCCGGCCTGGGGAGAAAATCCGCCCCAGAGCCGAAAAGTCCGGGGGAAACTCTGCCCCCTCTCTGGGGGTTGCGCCTTGGCAATCTTGAAGTCGATCTTGGGGGAGGTGGATTATCCGGCCAGGACGGAAAATCCGGCCGATACTCCGCCCCCTCTCTGGGGGTTGCGCCTTTCTGGGAATGGGGTGGGGCGGATTATCCGCCCTCCCAAAAGCAGTTTCCTTTTCAAGTTAGATATCTGCAGCACTTCAACACACATTAAATAATCCTTGATATTGTTATCTAACACACAAAACACTAGGGATTATGAAATGTTCTTTCCATCTCCCCCTTTTTGGTGTTAGATGACAATACTAGGATTTGCAATAAAACCTACTAACATCACCTTAATGAAATGAAAGAGGCTCCCCCTAAATATGTGCATATTTATAATTTGCATTTGCATACAAATGCACACACTAAAGAGCAAGACAATTTCATAATAAAGACAATTAAAACAAGGTGAGTTAGGAAACAAAGTCATACCACCGGGATTGAAACCCATAATATTGATGCAATCAGTAGATAATTCCATAATTCCATATGCCATCAATACAATACCATACTCCATATGATAAATCCAGAATTCCATATGAGTATTTCCACAAGATAAATCCAGAATTCCAAAGATCCATACACGAGCACAAAGTAACACACAACAAAGTCTTATACAAACCAAGCACACAAAGTTCAACACTAAAAGGGCATAAGTAGGCAAATAAAACGAATGAAAAAGAGGCAAGTGCTTGCGCCCGACCCATGCAAATCCGTGACCTAATAGAACTACTTCTCCCCCTTTAGCATCGAAATGCCAAAAAGGAAGAAGAGCGATGCTAACGCCCCAGACAATGGTACTACACACCCAAAATTGCAAGAACAAATCAACTAAAAGCCAAGATTGGGTGTGTTTTCCATAAGAAAAAGAGATATGCAAGAGAATCCGAAAGAGAGCCAATAGAAACCAACTCTTCTCAAGGAAGAGGGCGGTGGCTGCAGCCACCATGTTGGAGCGCATGGCATGACACCGCGAAGATGTATCTTGAGTTCAAAACCAATGTTCATCGATGACCCACATATCACAAAATGATATTAAGGGAAATGATTTTTCTTGCTTTCGGCATTATGGGGGGAGGGTTAGCCCAATCAATTAGGACCACACTCCCCCTATGTCTATGCCCGCATCTAAGACAAATACATGAAGAAGAGTAAGTGAGTATGCAAGGGTAGTCAAGCCAAGATCCTTGAATCTATGATATTTAGCTCATTCCTCAAATAACAAAATATTTCTTCATCAAGAGGCTTCGTGAAGATATCAGCAAGTTGGTTCTTCGTGCTCACAAAAGATAGTGCAATATCGCCACGAGCAACACGATCCCAAGTGAAATGATTGCGAATCTCAATATGTTTTGTTCTTGTATGCTGCACCGGATTGTAAGCAATTTTGATAGCACTTTCATTGTCACATAAAAGAGGCACTTTGTCACAATTGACACCATATTCCTTTCAAGTTTGCCTCATCCATAATAATTGTGTACAAGCACTTGCAGCAGCAACATATTCACCTCCGACGGTTGAGAGTGATATGCAATTTTGTTTCTTTGAAGATCAACACACTAGAGACCTGCCCAAGAATTGACATGCACCAGAAGTTGATTTTCGATCATCTTTGTCACCAGCCCCATCTGAATCAGTGTAACCACATAGAGAGAAACTGGAGCCTTTGGGATACCATAAACCAAAATTTGGGGAATGAACCAAATATCTGAGGATTCTCTTGACCGCCACTAGGTGACTCTCCTTAGGAGTGGCTTGGTACCTTGCACACACTCCTACACTCAACACGATATCAGGCCTAGATGCGCAAAGGTAAAGGAGAGCCGATCATGGATCTGTATACCTTTTGGTCCATGTCTTTACCCTTTGGATTAAGATCAACATGACACTTAGTTTGCATTGGAGTAGCAACGCTATTGAGATCCGTAATCTTGAACCTCTTGAGCATGTCTTGGATGTACTTAGCTTGATTAATGAAAGTTCCCTCTCTAAGTTGTTTGATCTCGAATCCAAGAAAGAACCTCAATTCTCCCATCATAGACATCTCAAACCTGTCAGTCATCAACTTTGAAAATTCATCGTTAAAATCTTGGTTAGTAGAGCCAAAAATAATGTCATCTACATATAGTTGGCATAAAAAAAGCTCCCCATTAACCTTCTTAGTAAAAAGAGTGGGATCGATTTGCCCAACGTCGAATCCACAGTCTAACAAAAGCTCTTTAAGGTGTTCATACCACGCACGTGGGGCTTGTTTAAGGCCATAGAGCGCCTTATCGAGTTTGTAGACATGGTTCGTAAATTTGGGATCCTCAAATCCCGGGGGTTGATTGACGTATACCAACTCATGTAGTGGACCATTAAGAAAAGCACTCTTAACATCCATTTGCTGTTATTTAAAATTATGATGAGCGGCATAGGCAAGGAGGATACAGATGGACTCAAGACGAGCCACAGGAGCATAAGTTTCCCTGAAATCAATTCCTTCCACTTGATAGAATCCTTGAGCCACTAGCCTTGCTTTATTCCTCACAACAATGCCATTCTCATCTTGTTTGTTCTTGAAAATCCACTTGGTGCCGATAACATTGTGGAACTCTTTGGGTTTCTCTACGAGCTTCCAAACCTTGTTGCGCTCGAAGTTATTTAATTCTTCATGCATGGCAACCACCCAATCGGGATCTTCAAGAGCATTAAATACATTCTTTGGTTCAACCATTGAAATGTTTGCTTGATGATCATAGAAGCTGGCAAGTTCTCTTCTAGTAGACACCCTTCTTCTTAGATCACCGACAACCTTGTCAAGAGTGTGAGCCCTTAACTCAAGGTTCCGATCAGCACGAGCCTTGCGTCGAGCCTCAATTTCCTTATTGTTTCTAGAAGGAGTTGATTCAGCATTTGGATCCTTGTCTTGTCTACTACCTTGCCCTTGATCTTGATCTGAGCTGATAACAGGAGCTTGTTGCTGAATAGGTTCTTCAGGGCCGGACAATCCGCCCATGGGTGGGGCCGGACTATCCGGCCTGGGAGATGTGGCTGCAACTTATTCTTCCTGAGAGTCCCTAGCAGAACTAGGAGTTCCAGGGTAGGATAATCTGCCCCTTGGGGCCGGAGAATCCGGCCTGGATTTTTCTTGGCTGTTTTGTTCATCTTGAAGTCCACTGGAGTGAGTTGGAGTGCCAGGGGCGGACAGTACGCCCCTTGGAGGGGGCGGATAGTCCGTCCTGAGACTACCATTTTTTCCAGAGGACCGATGATCTTCAGCAAGTTGCGGTGTTGGTGCAGAGGTTTCTCTAGAAGTAGGGGCTTGTTGATCTTGTGTAGATGAGGGCTCCACTTGAGTGGAGCATTGTCCTTACCGATTCGCCACAAGGGGTTCCTCAATGGGGCGAAAAAATCCCACGCCCATTATTCTTATGGCATCCTGGGGTATTTCAGCATCTACATCACAAACACCAACTTGCCCCACATGGGAGCCATCATTTTCATCGAATTCCGCACTACAAGATTCCACAACAATTCCGGAGAGCTTGTTATAGACTCTATAAGTGTGGGATTTGGCACCGTAACCAACAAAAATACCTTCTAAAGCCTTAGACTCAAATTTAGACAAATGGACACCTTTGATAAGAAAGAAACACTTACAACCGAATACCCGGAAGTACGAAATGTTGGGCTTGTTACCGGTGAGTATTTCATATGGAGTCTTGTCCAAAATCTTGCGTAGGTACAGCCGATTTGATGAGTGACAAGCGGTGGATATGGCTTCAGCCCAAAAGTTGTAAGGATACTTGAATTCAGCCAACATCGATCTAGCCATATCCATCAAAGTGCGGTTCTTCCTCTCGGCTACACCATTTTGTTGAGGGGTGTACACAGCGGAATATTGATGTCTTATCCCCTCTTCACTTAGAAACTCATTCAATGTGTAGTTCTTGAACTCGGAGCCGTTGTCACTTCTTATTGCCAAGATGGGAACATTGTGTTGACATTGAAACTCATTGGCGAAGTCAATGACCGTTTGTTGAGTCTCACTCTTTAGCTTGAAGAAATAAACCCATGTATATCTTGAGTAATCATCGACTATGACCAAGGAATATTTCTTCCCATCGAGACTGGCATGATATGGAGGACCAAATAAGTCCACATGAAGTAATTCCAAGATTCTCTTTGAAGAAACAATAGTCTTCCTCTTGTGGGGAGAGTCATGCATTTTGCCTTCAACACAAGCCCTGCAAACACGATATTTGGCAAAGGAAACATTGTCTTGTAGTCCAAGGATGTGGCCACACTTGTGAAGACTATGCAAAGTTCTCATGTTGGCATGGGCTAAACGGCGATGCCATAGCCAGCCCACGTCGGCATTTCTGAATAAGCACATCAGACCCGAAGTGGTTTTCCCCGAAAAGTCCACCACATACAGGTCATTTTCAGCATACCCAACAAAAGCGACCTTTAGAGACTTGCTCCACAAGAGTACCAACAAATCATCATCAATGAAAACAGCAAAGCCCATCTTACCAAGGGCATGAACAGAAAGTAAGTTGTAACTGAGGCTCTCAACAAGCATGACGTCCACGAGAGAGATATCGTGGGTGTCCACAACCTTGCTGTAAAACCCTCAGAATCGACCCTATGCAAGTCTCAGCGATTCCCGCCAATCCCGCATAGAAACGATTCAAAGGTGCCCACCAGGCACTTTCGTGCGGGTGGAAAACGAAGTAATATCATTACACAATAGTCCTTGATGGAACCCACAGAACAGATATATACATCAACGACTCAAAGAGTTAAGAATACAGATATACAATACAAAGATCCAATTCAACTTTAAAACGATACAGCGCCGAGTACGGACAAGATGCAAATTGAGCTAAGAGCCCTGAAGAATAACCAATGGCGTCCATAACCCTGCCCAGGCCAAGCCGGAAGGGTAACCCTGCTAACGACGTCGATCTCAAAACCTGCTTAAACAAAAAGGTGCCAAAGGGCAAAGGCAAAGGAAAAGGAGCCACAAGATCGAGGCCAAGACACGGCGAGAATAAAATTCGGCGGTCCTCGCCTACAAAGGTATGGTGGACCGAAGCGGCAGCGCAGCATGCACTAAACAATCTATAGAGACTCGATATAACTGTCGGCTATCAGAGAGGGATAAGAAAGACCTATTCGGAACCAACCTGATAGTACCACCAAACATACCCAGCCTGGGATTTCCCCCTCGAGACCAAACGAGGAAGTCACCCGAGGAACTCACACAGTTGGCAGTTTTATTTATTCAGTTATCGTTGCAGCAATTACTAGCCAGGTATAGATAGTCATCCCGATATAATAAGCAGTGGGCACTTTTAGTTAACTATTCTGTTGTAGTTGCAACACTTACTAGTCAGATACAATTAGCATGAGATATCCCAAACCCAGCAGTTGTTTGTACTTTTATTTAGCCATTCCGTTGTAGTGAAGCTGATTACTAGTCATATCGGATACAAGTCAAATTATAATAGTAAACTTTAGTTATAGTTGTCTATGATCGAGAACTGTGCTCCAAGTCGTCCATAACCGCGGACACGGCTTCTCGAAAAGATTTAACCCTGCAGGGGTGCACCAAAGTTTCCACATGCACCTACACCCTTGTTGTCAGATCAGGTAGGTACAAGATCACAAAACATACACCCAACGGTATGTCGACGGGGTTTCGGACACGACGTTTCCTAGACCTAAAGCAAGCACATGGGGGCCACCCCACTAAGCTACCCGTAACGAAGTCGGCCGGTCTCCGAGATGGACCCAGGGTTTGTGACGATGGCTGTAAATGACTGGGAACCCGAAAGTGTGACTGGGCTTGTCGATACCGCGAAAACGTGGCACGGGGTTCCAAAACAGTACAAGCGCTCCACGCACAATAATAAATAAAACAGTAAATCATGGCATAAGTACAGGATAGTAATAAAGCCCCAAACTACTTTGTGGCCCCCGGTATAGTACTTTGAAATCAGGTACTAATCGATGGGGGTGCCCACACACCCCACCTGTGGTTAGCGCACTCGATCTCGGAACAGGTGTCAAGAACTCGGGGTCCTACGGGACACCGGTGAGCGGTTAAAAACCAAATATTGTCTATTAACCACCGGTGCCTCTGCATTTACCTACTTCAATTTTAGTTATTAAACGGTAATTAAAGCCATGATCATCTCCAACATTAAACATGCAGCATTACTTTAACAACTGTGGTACTTGACGACACGCAACCGCACCTGAGCAAGCGACTACGACACGCAAGTCCAACTATCTACCAAACAACAGGTAATAGGATGTGTCCAAGGCAATATAAGGATGCAAGGGCTATCATGGGTACGAAAACTAGAGCATCGCAACACAGATAGCAATAGATCAACAGGAGGAAATAAAGACTATAAAGTAAAATAGGTAGAAAGAGGGAGAATGCTCGCCTGAAAAACATTGCTGAAGATACACCAGAGGTCGGGTCGACACTCGCATCAACTCATCGGCCTAATCCGTGAAGAAGCAAAGCACTAGAGGAAACACCGGATGCACTATTTAATACTACGGCATGATGCATGTATGATGTATGACAAGGCAAAGGGGCGATATAATTAGGCCATATTAAGCGGAACCAAGGTCCCGGCAATTAATTAGATGGTTCATGTTGTTTAGATACCCTGCAATTTAAATGTTGTCTTAACAAGGCAAAATTATATCATCGATCCGATGCACAAATTTAAATGGGACCAATATTAGACTAGATTAGCCCGCATATGGACCCCAAATTTAATTATGAAGTGAATCGGCATAATGCCCCCAAGCCACATGATATGTGTTCAAGCATGACAAATTTAATATGCAACAAATTTATATCATTTATAAAAATAGGGTTCTCAGAATAAGGACCACACTTTAGGGTTTGATGATCTTGGTCTCCGGGGATTCGGTTCATTTTCCGAATTCCGAACAAACTTCGGGTCATCAGAACTGGGAAGGAGGCCTTGGGGTCTTCGGGTCCAGGCCTCGGTGCTCCGTGTCGAAGGCCTTGGGATTCCGCGGTCTTCGGTTCCGTGAGGCGAATATGTCCAACGGGGGAGGGTCTCAAACGGCCGAAACAACCTCGCCACATCTTCTCGCGGCAACAGCATCGACACATCTGTACACGGGAAACACAGTGCACCTAAGGCATCATCACCACTCCATACCAATCAAGGGCCGCTAGATTCTACTTATTCCCCAGGAGGATTTCTTTCGAACACCAGCACAAACACGTGCTACACACAACATCACCAGGAGGGTACCTTGAAGGGGACGATGCAGACATACGGGCTGGCCGGAGAGGACTTGGGCGCGCCGCCGGAGAAGTGTTGCATGCGGCTTGGAGAGGACAGGGAAGGGGCGACGCGGGCGGCCAGAGGATGACGTCGCCGGCGGCCAAGCGTTGCTGCAGGGGAGGCGCTTGGATGCGCGTAACGGCGAAGGGTGGCTCGGCCTCATGGACGGAAGCGAGCGAGCGGCATGCTCCTGGCGCATTGCTAGCGGAAGGACGCGGGAGGTGGTCTCGGGGCAGATGGTGCCAGACAGGGAGAGGCGGCGCTCGGGAAGGCCATAGGCCGGCTCTAGCGGCGGAGAAGGGGGCCACCGGCGGGCGGAGAGGAGCCTCCAGCGGTGGCGGCTTGGGCTGGAGGGGAGGCGACGCTGGCCAGAGGAAGCAGGAGCAAGGACGGGGGAGAGCGAGGCGAGTAGCAAGGGAAGCTCGTGAGCTCAGTGGTCGGGCAGTGCGAGAGAGAGCATCGCCAGGGCGGGGAAGGTAGCTTCGACGGGAAGCGAGCGGCCAGAGAGGATGGTGAGGGGCGGCGGCAGGCGCGCTCGGGGATGGGGTTCGCGACAGGAGAGAGCGGGTTGGTGGGCTTCGGTCTTTGCAGGTGGGGTCGGGGTCGCGTGTCGAGGGAGTGGGGCCGGGCTGGCAGTTGACCGAGGGGGAGGGAAGTGGGTTGTGTTGCTGTGTGCGTTGGGTTGGGACAGGGATGGTAGGGATTGGCGTGGCGGCTGGGTGAGGCAGTGGAGTTTAGGTTAAGGTTTCAGGAGGTGGTCATGAATTAGGGTTTGGTTGGCAACCGGGGTAGTAGGTGGCCTGCGGGCTAGGCCTTTGGGCCTTGCCGTTTGGCTGCCTCCCCACTAAAACATTTTATTTATTTTTATAAAACTCTTTTCGTAAATAGGTTTAGACAACCAAAATATTCGAAAGGGTTCGGGGGTTTGATTTGAAATAGGGCGGGGTATCTGGGAAAACAAAATAGACTTTGTAAAATAACTTTTTGCAAATAGATGCAAGAAGATGTCATGATGATGCACAAAATATAAACAACAGGCAATTTTACTAGTAACGGTTTACCGGGGTGCTACAATTCGACACCACTAACAATGTATCTCGCCCTCGAGATCCGCCTCCTAGTACGGGGATGAAAGCCGATGACCTGAATCTTCTCGCTTCGTGTAGATCCTCGCGACACCACTAACAAGGGTTCCTTCTTCATCTTGAAATTGGCAACACCACCAACAAGGGTCGATGCTCACATTCGTTGAGAGAACACTCCGGAGAACAAAGGACGAAGGTAAAGGTATCAAAAGATAAGGCCACCTCTAACTTCTGTGGAAGGAGTAAAATTGCATCGACCCACCATGTAGCATCCCAATTGTCTAACAATTGTAATGCTACTTGGTCTAGTAATATAATGGCTACTTCAAATATATAATTGTTGCATCATCATTATATCATGCTCATGTCATCATGCCTCCTTGCATTTGAGCATCATATCAAACCCTTCTCCATTTGGTTCTTATCTCATATGCATTATTAATTGTATTTGCCTCTTGATATTGTATTTGGTTCTTGATATATTGTGTAATGCCCAAGTTGAGTTGGGGGCATATCTCTTATTAACTCCACCACCTTTTCTTTCACCACCTTATAATTCCACCATCCAACTAAATAGGAGCTTGGCACTTTATTTGAGTTTACTTCTAGCTCATGTGGGTTGGGATGGATCCAATTCTTTTACCACATGCTCTCATCTCAGCATCATGTTGTTTTCACAATATTGGTTTATGAGAGCCACATGGCCACCTTTGCCTGCCTTGTGAGTGGGACCCTTTCTCCTAGCTTCCATTTGGATTATCATGGAATTATGCTCATGTTGGAATATTTTTTGGGCTTATTAACTACCTAGTGGAATATACACACTAGTAATTCCCAATTATACTCCAATGTGATCATCTCCACCTACTCCACTTGGAATTCCTTCTAAATTCTATTTCTTGGCTTTTATTCCAATTTTGGAATGCATAATAATAATGCCATGTGATAATATTGTTTCACAAAAACAAGCATGGCATTAATTAATTTTGCATGGGCCATGCAAGTACCACCTTTTTGCTTGTCTTTTGGTTTTTACTTGTTTGAGGGAGCATCTCTATCTTCCCTTCTCTTGGGATCTAGTGTGACCTTGCTTAAACCATCTCACCCTCTCTCTTCACCTTTCTATCTAAACCCATACCCCATCCTAGCTAAACCCTAAGCTACCACCTTCCCCTCTTTCTCCTCCTCTCTAGCCGAGTCACCCCTCTAAACCAAACCCTAGCTGGCCCCACCGGCCACCCTCTCTCCCTGGCCACCCACCCCTGCCCTAGCTACCCTCTAACCGAGCCTAGCTCCAAACCTAAACCCTACCCGAGGCTAGCCCCCCACTCCCGCGCTCTCTCTGCCCGAGGGGCCCCAGCCGAACCACCCGACCTGGCCTGCCTACCCCACCGGCTCCTACCGCCTGGTCTGCCTGAGCCTACCATGTGAAGTAGGAGAGGAAAACGGTGTCCGTGGCCACCTTTTCCATCTACCCCTCCCCACGGCGCCTCCCTCTCCCCTCTGCCTTACCACCATCCTCTGGCTCGCCTCTGTCCCCCAGATCTACCCCAGACCATCCCCTCTCTCTGCCTTCCCCCGTCATTTCACCCGGCCACCACCGTCGGCCTCCTTCTCCTCCACAAACCGCCGGTGGCGGCGTCCGTGGTGTCGAGGAAGGTCACGATGCTCCACCGCTTCACCGTGCGGCGGCGACGAGGAGGCGGACCGAGCCACCAGCACCGGTTGCACCGGCCTTAACCCTAGATCTTGAGCCGTCTGCGCCATGGTCGCTCGCCGCTTTCGCCGACCACGCCGACACCCTCCCGGTGAGCCCACGATTCCCCCTGACATGGTCCGCATCTCTGTAACCCCCTAGCCTCGCTAGACCTTGCGTCGAACGGCCTCCGTGCGTCGGCGTGCACCGGCGTCTGCACGCTCGCGCTCTGCGTAGGACCTTATCTAGGCCTCGCCCGCATCCCTGACACCTCCCCTAGCCCTACCGCACTGGTTGCACCCCGCAGCCACCCAGCGTCCAGATCGAACCCCGCCGCGCGCCGCTGCACCGATCTGTCGATCGCGGCAGAGAAGAGGAACAGTGCCCGCGACGTCCTTTTACGGATACCCCCCTGCTTTCCTTTTGCATCAACCCGCGATCCATCAGCCCCACCTGCCAGCCTTCCTTTCCGTTTTGCAAAACGCCTCGCATCTTTAGCCGTAACCTGCGTGAGCCTCAGACCATACGTGTCGCCACCTTGGGTGGCCAGCGTGGCCCCAAGACCTCTGGGCCCGCTTGTCATCCACGCGAGCTAGGCAGAGCTGCGGTGAGAAAAGCTGCTCTGCGCGCTGAGCTGCCGAGTCAGCAGTTGGTCCCACCTGTAAGCGTCTGTGGCTAGATTCCTCTGGGTATAAAAATGATTTCTGAAATCTGTTTAAATTCAAATCTTTTTCTAATTATTTCAAATTCAAAATTTTCTGTTTTTAAATAACTTTTAAAATCTGAATCCAATTAATACAAATAATATATGTTTTCAAATCAGAAAAATGTGAGGAATTCAAATATGCCATTCAAAATATATTTTGAACAATTAAAATTCCAAGATTATTTAAATTACAACAAATTGCCCTTTGGACTTAATAAATTAATAACTTTTGATTTATAAGGCCAAATTTAATAAATGATATGTCTAAAATGATTAGCTCGACGAGACCTTTCTGTTTATGCATTCCATGTTCTGTTTTGAAGCATGCATCATATGAATATAAAGAGGACAGCAACTAAATTGAGAATAAAATGGGGCCAAAGCTCAATAAAAATGCTTTATTATTGTTTCCACACCTCACCCATGCCATGCTACTGTAATGCCATGCAAATTGTGCATCATTCATCATGGCATGATTGTTTGCTTGATGCATTTATACATATGCTTGTGCACTTTATTTATGTTGGCCCTTGTTTGTTTGGTTCTTCGAATAGACGCTGAGCAGGGGATATATCAAGAGAACCAGGAGCACTACCCAGATCCATCCTTTGCTTCAACTGAGCTGCCAGGCAAGCACTACCCCATGCTTGCATACATATAGTACCTACTGCCTCTATCTTATTCTTGCATCATTGAGTCGCGATTGCATTAAATTGAATCCCAAGTATTGCATAGCCTTTACTTTTAAACCCCACCGAAGCTTGTTCCTCCATCCCATGAGCCATTACTACAGGAGTTGGTTGAGCCCTGCGAGTCGTAGAACAGCATGTGTAGGGTTTGTGAGTGTCTGTTGGATAACGAGGTACCTAAACAACTTAACCTGAGTAGTAATGGGATAACTAATGAAAGTGGCATCGGTGAGCCATATTCGCTATTTGGTTTTCAGGCTCACTTGTGTCCCGTAGGACCCCGAGTACTTGATTCCTGTTCCTTGAATATTCGCGCTATCCACATCCGGGAGGCTTATGAACCCCCCTGAGCCAGAGCTTGATTCATTCTTATTTCTTGAGGGCCACAACCTAGTTTGAGGTTTTATTTACTATCCTGTACTTATGCCATGCTTTACTGCTTTAATTTAAATTGTGCGAGGTAATGCACACTGTACTGTTTAGGTCCGTGACCCGTTTTCGCTGTATCGACAAGCCCAGTCACACTTTCGGGTTCCCAGTCGTTTACATCCGGCTCCACAAACCTTGAGGCCGTCTCGGAGTCATCTAACTTCGTTGCGGGTAGCTCAATGGGGTGGCCCCCTGAAATATTTCTGAATCCTATGATCGCTTTGTCGTGACTGCCTCGTTGGGTTTTGATTTGGTTTTTCCGAGGCATATCGAGTGTGTGTTGCTATTTGTGCACCCCTGCAGGGTAAAACTTTCTGAAAGCCGTGTCCGCGGTTATGGACGACTTGGAGCACAGTTTCTCGATCATAGACAAGAATAACTAAAGTACCGCTTTTAATTTGACTAGACTAGGTACCTGACTAGTAAATAGTGCAATACTCACGGAATGGATAATAAAACTGCCAACGGATGGGGGTTTTTCCGCTTCCTCGTCGATGGCGAGGAGGAGGATGGATCTGTGGAGATTACCGTTATAATATTATAACTGTTGTTATTAATTCACGGACATCCGTCTATCTGGTTAGGCGGATGGTTAGCGATATCTATAGAATTGCTAGGGTTTATCTTTTGCTGCAATTCGTCACCCAGGTTGTGTCCTTTAGAGGCATAAAGACTTTGAGTACCCTAGGGTCTCACGATAAATTATTGTTTCAGATGAACTTGTACTCTAGCAAGATGGATATTGGGTGGAATAGACAGACGATGTGGGCAACGATCATTCGTGTAGAGATTCCGAACGGGATCCGTGAGATCTGTGGGCGGGATCTGCTTATTTATGGGGCATCTTATGCCGATTTGCTTCTTATCCGTACTCGGATTTTGTCTTCCGCTTCCGCTTGATACTCTGATGTTTGATGTATGAGGAGATATCCTAAACTATTATATCTATCTAGGATATTTGGATCTTGCCATATGGCGTTGCTATATTTCCTTTCTTTTAGATGGAATGGCTCTGATGTACTATTGTATGGTGGCTTGCATACATACTCAGTTGTGTATGTAGTTGATCCTTCCTTTGCCGATTCGCCGCCGTTCTTGTCCCGATGTTTGGAAATGGTTGGGACGGCGAAAGGTCTACTGTGAGTGGCATTTGGGCCCCACCGCACTATTTCAACCATTTCGATCATCCAGCTTGTACTAGGAGCGTAATTCACCGAGGTAGTTACAATTGGTATCGAGCCATCCCGACCTTCGTGGTCTCACCAAATGGTCGTTGTCACATCTAGCAAATATTTTTGGTAGTTATGTATACTAGGGAAAAACAAAACGCGAGAGTAGGGCTGCTTCCACTTTTCTTCTTACCCAACCACCACCTTTTCTGGTAAGGAAGTGTAACGTTTTCAATCCTCTTCTTAAATTCAAACTAGGATTCACGTGTTCTGGGTTTCCGTAGTACCATAGCTTGTGTGTTTGTGTGTGTGTGTGTGTAATTCCTTGTCTATCTGTTGCATCCAAGTTGTTATCTTTATCGGCCTTTTGGTTATCAACTGTTGGTACATTCCATACCGACAGGCTTTTGCAAACCGACGCGATCTATCTGATTCGTTGTATACCGACGTGATCTGTCTTGCTCTTTGTTAACCGACGCTATCTTGTGTGGGATGTTCGTTTCCGTAGTTGCTAATCTTTAGGTTTATCTTGTGAAGTAGGGGTTGGGATATGTGTTTTACTTGTTCATGTGCGGAGTAATGATTTGAGTGCGGGATGGAGTCGCGACCATACCACTACTTTTATCATTGCTCTTGTATATTGAGTTGGTAGAGTCACTAATCTTGATTCGTTAAGTGTTTTTGTGCATCTATTGGTATTTTAATGCCGAAATTTGTGGAATTTTTTTCTTTGATATATCTGTGTACCACACTCCTTTTTCAGTCGTGTGCGATATGCTTAATATCTTCTAGGTGCTTTGAACTTCGTTGATATTTTAATATCATCTTAGTAAATTGTATCCTTTAATCTTGGTTAATTCCATCTTGGTACTATTTTGGATTATTATTATTCTCCATCATAGTACTGACTTGTGTGTTATATCAATCACAGGATGGCACCACCACGCCGTTCTGAGGAGGACATACAACCTGAACTGGGGGCAGCGTTGTCAAGCATCGCCAATGCCTTGGCAGCAATGCAGCAGAACCAGCAAAGATTTCGAGGAAAGTGTCAGGAGGAATGAGTTTGTTCCGCTACCTCCACCTCCCAAGCGAGGAGACATCAAGAGCTTCCTGAAGTTCAACCCTCGCCAGTTTGATGTTTCTGATCAACCACTTGATGCTGATGATTGGTTGCGTGAGATGTCAAAGTTGCTGATGACTGCTGATGTTCCTGAGCAAGAATGGGTAAAGTGTGCTACTCACCTTCTGAAGGGAGATGCAGCTCTGTGGTGGGAGAATTACCTGAAGGCAAACTGCACTGGTTTTTAGCCTACTTGGGGACAGTTCACTGGAGCTTTCAAGGAGCAGTATCTGTCAGAAATTGTCATGGAGAGGATGAAGGAAGTGTTTCTCAACCTCAAGCAGGGCAATGATAATGTAAACACCTACATCAGGAACTTCATGAACCTTTCTCGTTATGGTGGCGATGAGATCTCTGATGACAAGAAGAAGCAAAAGAGGTTCAGGCAAGGGCTCAATGCATCGATTAAGTATGCAATCACACATGCAAGGCCGGCGTCTTTTCTGGAACTTCAGCATACATCCCTGCAGGAAGAGGCAAGTAGGCAAGTGTTTGAGGAGTCAAAGAAACACAGCCGTGATGCAGCAAGCTCTTCAGCTATGTCAGCCCCTTCTAAGCGTCGTGTCTGGGTTCCTAACACCCCACCGTTGCTCCCGGCTCCACCAAGACCTTCAAGCTACGCGGCAAGGCCACCAAACTTCCTCACTGCTGCTCCCAGGGGCTACAACTACCACTACCCCAGGCGCTGGCGAGTCCACAGCTACGTTGCTCCACGTCCACCTGGTGCTTGTTACACTTGTGGAGACTCTGGGCATCAACAATGGAACTGTCCGATGAAGAACAAGGCTCTTCCTCCACCACTTGCAAGATCTGCGGCAAGCTCTCCTTTGGTTCGTGCACCACCACCTCGGGCTCTCAACATCAACACCAAGCCCGGGTCTATTGTTGCTCGTGCCAACTGTGTCAACGCCGCTCAAGCTGAGCATGCACCTGGAGTTGTGATGGGTATGCTTCCCGTGAACTCAGTTCCTACAAGAGTTTTGTTTGATTCTGGTGCTTCGCATTCTTTTGTTTCGCATAAGTTTGCACAAGAGCAAGATCTGGATAAGGTTCCTTTATCACGTCGTCTGGTGGTACAATCTCCTGGCTCAAACATGAGGGCTGCTCATATCAGCCATGGCAATCAAGTTGAGATTGGTGGCTATTCGTTCTCGGCGTCCTTAATCTTTCTGGGCAATTCTGACATTGATGTCATCTTGGGCATGGATTGGTTGATAGCAAATGCAGTTGTGATTGATTGTGCTGAACGCTCGGTTTCTCTGAGGATTCCTGAAGGCCATATAGTCTATTCTCCAAGTCTGACTCCTGCTATCCAGCTTTTCTCTTTGGCGACTCTGAATGTTGATGCTATGGAAGCTATTCAGAGTGTTCCGGTGGTCTGTGAGTTCCCAGATGTCTTTCCTGAAGAGTTGCCAGGTATGCCTCCGAATCGTGAGGTTGAGTTTGTTATTGAGCTTGAACCTGGTACCGCTCCTATCTCCAAGCGGCCTTATAAGATGGGTCCTGCTGAGTTGGCTGAACTTAAACGACAGCTTGATGAACAAGAGAAGTTGGGTTTCATTCAGCACAGTACTTCTTCTTGGGGTAGCCCAACTCTCTTTGTGAAGAAGCGAGACGGTGATAGACTTTGTGTTGACTATCGGGCTCTCAATGCTAAAACCATCAAGAATAAATATCCCCTTCCACGGATTAATGATCTCTTTGATCAGCTAGCTGGAGCTGTGGTATTCTCTAAGCTTGACTTGAGAAGTGGTTATCACCAAATCAAGATTCGCAAGGAAGATGTTCCTAAAACAGCTTTCACCACCCGCTATGGCCTGTATGAGTACACGGTCATGTCTTTCGGTCTCACCAACGCACCTGCCACCTTCTCGAGGCTCATGAACTCGGTTTTCATGGAGTATCTTGACAAGTTCGTTGTGGTCTACCTGGATGACATCCTAGTCTATTCTAAGTCACAAGAAGAGCATGAAGAACACCTTCGATGTGTTCTAAGCAAGCTTCGTGAGAACCGCCTGTATGCAAAGTTCTCCAAGTGTGAGTTTTGGCTGCCTCAAGTAACCTATCTTGGTCACGTCATCTCTGCCAAGGGCATTGCAGAAATCCGACTGTGAAGACAATTGTTGAATGGCTTCCTCCTGTCAATGTCAAAGAAGTGCGGAGTTTCCTTGGTTTGGCTAGTTATTGCCGTCGCTTCGTTCAGAACTTTTCGAAGATAACGAAGCCTCTTACCGATCTCCTCAAGAAAGGCAAGAAATACCTTTGGACTCCTGCATGTCAAGCAAGCTTTGAGACACTCAAAGAGAAGCTCACTTCCACACCAGTCTTGGTTCCTCCGGATACATCCAAGCCGTTTCAGATATTCTGTGGCGCCTCTTTGCATGGATTGGGTGCGGTCCTTATGCAAGAAAAACAAGTTGTTGCTTATGCCTCTCGTCAGTTGAAGACACATGAGATCAACTATCCTACACATGACCTCGAGCTCGCAGCAGTTGTCTTTGCTTTGAAAGTATGGAGGCACTACTTGCTTGGTAACCGTTGTGAGATCTTTTCTGATCACAAGAGTCTGAAGTATATCTTTACTCAGCCTGATCTCAACCTTCGGCAAAGGAGATGGATTGAAGCAATCAATGACTTCGATTTGACCATCAACTACACTCCGGGCAAAGCTAATGTCATGGCAGATGCTCTCAGCCGCAAAGCTTATGTCAACAACCTCAGGATGGAAGAACAACAGCCTCTCTTGTGCGAGGAATTCCGTCAGCTCAACCTGGAAATTGTGGAACAAGGGTATCTCCTGAACCTTCTAGCAACTCCTCTCTTGGAAGAAAAGGTTCGCTCTTCTCAGCTTGGTGATCCGTACACAAGAAAGATCATCTCCAGGATTCAGCTTCCGAAGTATGAGTCCTTCCACGTTGATGATCAAGGCACGCTTTTCTTTGAACACCGGATGTTTGTTCCGAACTACCCGGGTTTGAGAGAGCAAGTTCTCAAGGAGGCGCATGATTCTGTTCTTTCTATCCACCCTGGCAGCACAAAGATGTACATGGACTTGAAAACACAATATTGGTGGCCTGGTTTGAAAAGGTATTGTGCCAAGTATGTCTCGGAGTGTGATGTCTGCCGCAGAGTAAAAGCTGTCCATCAGAAACCTTCCGGTCTTCTACGGCCATTGAAACCCCTGGGAATGGAAATGGGAGAAAGTAGAGATGGACTTCATCACTGGTTTTCCAAGGTCGTAGAAGGGCAACAATGCAATCTTTGTTGTCATTGACAGGCTTTCTAAAGTGGCTCACTTCTTCCCCGTCAAGGAAACCATTTCTGCAATTCAGTTGGCGGAACTCTATATCAACAGAATTGTCTCTCTGTATGGGGTTCCTCTCGAGATCAGTTCCGACCGTGGAAGCATCTTCACTTCCAAGTTCTGGGAAAGTTTCCAAAATGCTTTGGGAACAAAGTTGAACTTCAGCACAGCTTACCACCCTCAGTCGCAAGGGCAAGTTGAAAGGATCAATCAGATTCTGGAGGATATGCTTCGTGCTTGCGTCATCTCGTTTGGCATGAAGTGGGAAGAATGTCTTCCTTATGCTGAGTTCTCGTACAACAACAGCTTCCAGAAAAGTCTAAAGATGGCACCATTCGAGGCTCTCTATGGTCGCAAATGCAGAACTCCGATTGGTTGGTCGGGTGCAGGTGAAAGGATCTTGTTTGGCCCTGACATTGTGACTCAAGCGGAGGAGAAGGTTCACATCATTCTTGAAAATCTGAGGATTGCTCAAAGTCGCCAGAAGAGCAATTATGACAGGAAGCACACGGACATGGAGTATGTCCCTGGTGATCTCGTTTACCTTCGTGTCACTCCCATGAGAGGCACGCACCGCTTTGGTATCAAAGGGAAGCTGGCTCCTAGATACATCGGTCCCTTCAAAGTGCGTGGAAGAAGAGGAGAAGTTGCTTATGCTCTTGAGCTCCCGGAAAAACTCAAGGTCCATGATGTTTTCCACATCTCTCAGCTCAAGAAGTGCTTCAAGGATCCCGGCAGGACCGTGGACCATGAGCTTATCAATCTTCAAGAAGACCTGTCTTATCAAGAACACCCCACAAAAATCCTGGAAGTCGCAGAAAGAAGGACTCGCAACAAGTCCATCAAGTTCTGCAAGGTGCAGTGGTCGCACCATTCTATTGATGAAGCCACTTAGGAACGTGAAGATGAGCTCCGTGCCAAGTATCCTACCCTCTTTGTGTCTCCTTCTTCCAAGAATCTCGGGGCAAGATTCCTGTTTAGTGGGGGAGAGTTGTAGCATCCCAATTGTCTAACAATTGTAATGCTACTTGGTCTAGTAATATAATGGCTACTTCAAATATATAATTGTTGCATCATCATTATATCATGCTCATGTCATCATGCCTCCTTGCATTTGAGCATCATATCAAACCCTTCTCCATTTGGTTCTTATCTCATATGCATTATTAATTGTATTTGCCTCTTGATATTGTATTTGGTTCTTGATATATTGTGTAATGCCCAAGTTGAGTTGGGGGCATATCTCTTATTAACTCCACCACCTTTTCTTTCACCACCTTATAATTCCACCATCCAACTAAATAGGAGCTTGGCACTTTATTTGAGTTTACTTCTAGATCATGTGGGTTGGGATGGATCCAATTCTTTTACCACATGCTCTCATCTCAGCATCATGTTGTTTTCACAATATTGGTTTATGAGAGCCACATGGCCACCTTTGCCTGCCTTGTGAGTGGGACCCTTTCTCCTAGCTTCCATTTGGATTATCATGGAATTATGCTCATGTTGGAATATTTTGTGGGCTTATTAACTACCTAGTGGAATATACACACTAGTAATTCCCAATTATACTCCAATGTGATCATCTCCACCTACTCCACTTGGAATTCCTTCTAAATTCTATTGCTTGGCTTTTATTCCAATTTTGGAATGCATAATAATAATGCCATGTGATAATATTGTTTCACAAAAACAAGCATGGCATTAATTAATTTTGCATGGGCCATGCAAGTACCACCTTTTTGCTTGTCTTTTGGTTTTTACTTGTTTGAGGGGAGCATCTCTATCTTCCCCTTCTCTTGGTGGGATCTAGTGTGACCTTGCTTAAACCATCTCACCCTCTCTCTTCACCTTTCTATCTAAACCCATACCCCATCCTAGCTAAACCCTAAGCTACCACCTTCCCCTCTTTCTCCTCCTCTCTAGCCGAGTCACCCCTCTAAACCAAACCCTAGCTGGCCCCACCGGCCACCCTCTCTCCCTGGCCACCCACCCTTGCCCTAGCTACCCTCTAACCAAGCCTAGCTCCAAACCTAAACCCTACCCGAGGCTACCCCCCCCCCATCTCCCTCTCTCTCTGCCCTAGGGGCCCCAGCCCGAACCACCCCGACCCTGGCCTGCCCTACCCCACCGGGCAGCTCCCCTTACCCCTGCCCTGGTCCTGCCCGAGCCTACCACGTGAAGAAGGAGAGGAAAAAGGTGGCCGAGGCCACCTTTTCCATCTACCCCTCCCCACGGCGCCTCCCTCTCCCCTCTGCCTTACCACCATCCTCTGGCTCGCCTCTGTCCCCCAGATCTACCCCAGACCATCCCCTCTCTCTCTGCCTTCCCCCGTCATCGACGCCGACCACCATCGGCCTCCTTCTCCTCCACACAAACCGGCCGGTGGCGAGGCGTCAGCTGGTGTCGAGGAAGGTCACGACGCTCCACCGCTTCACCCTGTGCCCGGCGACGAGGAGGAGACGGACCGGAGCCACCAGCACCAGCGCTGCACCGACGCTAACCCTAGATCTTCGGGCCGTCTGCATCGCCGTCGTTCGCCTGCTCGCCGACCCGATCTGACCACGCCGACACCCTCCCGGTGAGCCCACGATTCCCCCTGACATGGTCCGCATCTCTGTAACCCCCTAGCCTCGCCGGACCTTGCGTCGAACGGCCTCCGTGCGTCGGCGTGCACTGGCGTCTGCACGCTCGCGCTCTGTGTAGGACCCTATCTAGGCCTCGCCCGCATCCCTGACACCTCCCCTAGCCCTACCGCACTGGTTGCACCCCGCAGCGCGCATCCCCGCGTCCCAGGATCAAACCCCGCTTCGCCCACGCCGCACACCGATCGGTCGATCGCGGCAGAGAAGAGGAACAGTGCTCGCGACGTCTTTTACGGATACCCCCCTGCTTTCCTTTTGCATCAACCCGCGGTCCATCAGCCCCACCTGCCAGCCTCCCTTTCCGTTTTGCAAAACGCCCCCGCATCTTTTAGCCCGTAACCCGCGTAGGCCTCAGACCGCCCACGTGTCGCCACCCCGCTGGGTGACGCGTAAGCCTCATGACCTCTGGGCCCGCTTGTCATCCACGCGAGCTAGGCGGCTGTGGTGAAAAGTTTCGCTACTTGATGCCGAGAGTCAGCTTTGGTCCCACTGTGGCGTCGTGGCTAGATTCCTCTGGGTATAAAAATGATTTCTGAAATCTGTTTAAATTCAAATCTTTTTCTAATTATTTCAAATTCAAAAATTTCTGTTTTTAAATAACTTTTAAAATCTGAATCCAATTAATACAAATAATATATGTTTTCAAATCAGAAAAATGTGAGGAATTCAAATATGCCATTCAAAATATATTTTGAACAATTAAAATTCCAAGATTATTTAAATTACAACAAATTGCCCTTTGGACTTAATAAATTAATAACTTTTGATTTATAAGGCCAAATTTAATAAATGATATGTCTAAAATGATTAGCTCGACGAGACCTTTCTGTTTATGCATTCCATGTTCTGTTTTGAAGCATGCATCATATGAATATAAAGAGGACAGCAACTAAATTGAGAATAAAATGGGGCCAAAGCTCAATAAAAATGCTTTATTATTGTTTCCACACCTCACCCATGCCATGCTACTATAATGCCATGCAAATTGTGCATCATTCATCATGGCATGATTGTTTGCTTGATGCATTTATACATATGCTTGTGCACTTTATTTATGTTGGCCCTTGTTTGTTTGGTTCTTCTTCGAATAGACGCTGAGCAGGGGATATATCAAGAGAACCAGGAGCACTACCCAGATCCATCCTTTGCTTCAACTGAGCTGCTAGGCAAGCACTACCCCATGCTTGCATACATATAGTACCTACTGCCTCTATCTTATTCTTGCATCATTGAGTCGATTGCATTAAATTGAATCCCAAGTATTGCATAGCCTTTACTTTTAAACCCCACCAAGCTTGTTCCTCCATCCCATGAGCCATTACTACAGGAGTTGGTTGAGCCATGAGTCGTAGAAACGACATGTGTAGGGTTGTGAGTGTCCTGGATAACGAGGTACCTAAACAACTTAACCTGAGTAGTAATGGGATAACTAATGAAAGTGGCATCGGTGAGCCATATTCGCTATTTGGTTTTTCAGGCTCACTTGTGTCCGTAGGACCCAGTACTTGATTCCTGTTCCTTGAATATTCGCTATCCACATCCGGGAGGCTTATGAACCCCCCTGAGCCAGAGCTTGATTCATTCTTATTTCTTGAGGGCCACAACCTAGTTTGAGGTTTTATTTACTATCATGTACTTATGCCATGCTTTACTGCTTTAATTTAAATTGTGCGAGGTAATGCACACTGTACTGTTTAGGTCCGTGACCCGTTTTCGCTGTATCGACAAGCCCAGTCACACTTTCGGGTTCCCGGTCGTTCTGACCGGCTCCACAAACCTTGAGGCCGTCTCGAGTCAGCTAACACCGTTGCGGGTAGCTCAAATGGGTGGCCCCCAGAAAAATTTCTGAATACTGTGATCGCTTTGTCGTTGGGTTTTGATTTGGTTTTTCCGAGGCATATCGAGTGTGTGTTGCTATTTGTGCACCCCTGCAGGGTAAAACTTTCTGAAAGCCGTGTCCGCGGTTATGGACGACTTGGAGCACAGTTTCTCGATCATAGACAAGAATAACTAAAGTACCACTTTTAATTTGACTAGACTAGGTACCTGACTAGTAAATAGTGCAATACTCACGGAATGGATAATAAAACTGCCAACGGATGGGGGGTTGTTCGTCCGCTTCCTCGTCGGTAAGCGAGGAGGAGGATGGATCTGTGGAGATTACCGTTATAACTGTTATAACTGTTGTTATTAATTCACGGACATCCGTCTATCTCTGGTTAGGCGGATGGTTAGCGAGTATCTATAGAATTGCTAGGGTTTATCTTTTGCTGCAATTGCGTCACCCTGAGTTGTGTCCCTTTAGAGGCATAAAGACTTCTTGAGTACCCCTAGGGTCTCACACGATAAATTATTGGTTCAGATGAACAGGTACACTCGCAAGATGGATACTGGGTGGAAGAGACGGACGATGTGGGCAACGATCATTCGGTGTAGAGATTCCGGGAACGGGGATCCGTGAGATCTGTGGGCGGGATCTGCTTATTTATGGGGCATCTTATGCCGATTTGCTTCTTATCCGTACTCGGATTTTGTCTTCCATTTCCGCTTGATACTCTGATGTTTGATGTATGAGGAGATATCCTAAACTATTATATCTATCTAGGATATTTGGATCTTGCCGTATGGCGTTGCTATATTTCCTTTCTTTTTAGATGGAATGGCTCTGATGTACTATTGTATGGTGGCTTGCATACATACTCATTTGTGTATGTAGTTGATCCTTCGCTGCCGATTCACGCTTTGTTCTTGTCCCGATGTTTGGAAATGGTTGGGACGGCCGAAAGGTCTACCTGTGAGTGGCATTTGGGCCCCACCGTACTATTTCAACCATTTCTGATCATCCAGGCTTGTACTAGGAGCGTAATTCACCGAGGTAGTTACACACCATTCAATGTACAAAAGCGAATGATAAGAGTAGTGGTATGGTCGCGACTCCATCCCGCACTCAAAGCATTACTCTGTACATGAATATAAGACTTATGCAACCAACTCTCGGAATTTCTGAAGATCTTACAATCGAGGTTTGGAACCAAAAGAATGATTTAGGCTCTTCATCAGATCTGATACAGATGACGTCATCGTGAAAGAGAACACCGGAGGGTACAAAGAAAATTTTTGGTGAAATTTTGGTCCACCAAAAGGTAAAATAGATGAAAGATTCATCAGGTAACATGAAGAACAGATGTCGAAGCACCGTTACAAGAGGATGGAAGCGAAACCCTAAAGGTACGACGGAAACCCAACCACGAGAAATCCTAAACTCGAAGAAAAGATAAGGGGGTAGATCTAAAACACGCGAAGGTAAGAGGAGAATAGCGGAGGGATAAGGAGTAAAACCAGACCTAATTAGATTATCCAACCGATTTTTCCAAAATAGTTTTGACACTCTATAACGTCTGTTAGCTAGGTTATCCTACAGGCTGGACATGTGGGGTATCGTAACTACTGAGCTCTGATACCACTCTATAACACCCTCAGAATCGACCCTATGCAAGTCTCAGCGATTCCCGCCAAACCCGCATAGAAACGATTCAAAGGTGCCCACCAGGCACTTTCGTGCGGGTGGAAAACGAAGTAATATCATTACACAATAGTCCTCGATGGAACCCACAGAACAAATATATACATCAATGACTCAAAGAGTCAAGAATACAGATATACAATACAAAGATCCAATTCAACTTTAAAACGATACAGCGTCCGAGTACGGACAAGATGCAAATTGAGCTAAGAGCCCTGAAGAATAACCAATGGTGTCCATAACCCTGCCCAGGCCAAGCCGGAAGGGTAACCCTGCTAACGACGTCGATCTCAAAACCTGCTTAAACAAAAAGGGATGCCGACAAAGGGCAAAGGAAAAAGGGAGCGGTCAGTACTGAGGCCATTACACGGCGAGACTAGAATTCGGCGGTCCTCGCCTACAAAGGTATGGTGGACTGAAGCGGCAGCGCAGCATGCACTAAACAATCTATAGAGACTCGATATAACTGTCGGCTATCAGAGAGGGATAAGAAAGACCTATTTGGAACCAACCTGATACTACCACCAAACATACCCATCCTGGGATTTCCCCCTCGAGACCAATAGAGGAAGTCACCCGAGGAACTCACACAGTTGGCAGTTTTATTTATTCAGTTATCGTTGCAGCAATTACTAGCCAGGTATAGATAGTCATCCTGATATAATAAGCAGTGGGTTTAGTTAACCATTCCGTTGTAGTTGCAACACTTACTAGTCAGATATAATTAGCATGAGATATCCCAAACCCAGCAGTTGTTGGTACTTTTATTTAGCCATTCTGTTGTAGTGAAGCTGATTACTAGTCATATCGGATACAAGTCAAATTATAACAATAAACTTTTTTTATAGTTGTCTATGATCAAGAACTGTGCTCCAAGTCGTCCATAACCGCGGAC
This sequence comes from Avena insularis, assembly GCA_023614405.1. Lineage (NCBI taxonomy): Eukaryota > Viridiplantae > Streptophyta > Magnoliopsida > Poales > Poaceae > Avena > Avena insularis. The sequence continues at coordinate 149,907,009 of CM042695.1, read as the reverse complement.
ACGGCTTCTCAAAAAGATTTAACCCTGCAGGGGTGCACCAAAGTTTCCACACGCACCTACACCCTTGTTGTCAGATCAGGTAGGTACAAGATCACAAAACATACACCCAACGGTATGTCGACGGGGTTTCGGACACGACGTTTCCTGGACCAAAGCAAGCACATGGGGCCACCCACTAAGCTACCCGTAGCAAGTCGGCCGGTCTCGAGAGACGGACCTGTGGTTTGTGACGGTTGTAAACGACTGGGAACCCGAAAGTGTGACTGGGCTTGTCGATACCGCGAAAACGTGGAACGGGGTTCCAAAATAGTACAAGCGCTCCACGCGCAATAGTAAATAAAGCAGTAAATCATGGCATAATTACAGGATAGTAATAAAGCCCCAAAATACTTTGTGGCCCCCGGTACAGTACTTTGAAATCAGGTACTAATCGATGGGGGTGCCCACACACACCACCTGTGGTTAGCGCGCTCGATCTCGGAACAGGTGTCAAGAACTCGGGGTCCTACGGGACACCGGTGAGCGGTTAAAAACCAAATATTGTCTATTACCCACCGGTGCCTCTACATTTACCAACTTCAATTTTAGTTATTAAATAGTAATTAAAGCCATGATCATCTCCAACATTAAACATGCAGCATTACTTTAACAACTGTGGTACTTGACGACACACAACCGCACCTGAGCAAGCGACTACGACACGCAAGTCCAACTATCTACCAAACAACAGGTAATAGGATGTGTCCAAGGCAATATAAGGCTGCAAGGGATATCATGGGTACGAAAACTAGAGCATCGCAACATAGATAGCAATAGATCAACAGGAGGAAATAAAGACTATAAAGTAAAATAGGTAGAAAGAGGGAGAATGCTCGCCTGAAAAACATTGCTGAAGATACACCAGAGATCGGGTCGACACTCGCATCAACTCATCAGCCTAATCCGTGAAGAAGCAAAGCACTAGAGGAAACACCGGATGCACTATTTAATACTACGGCAGAAGATCGGGCATGATGCATGTATGATGTATGACATGGCAAAGGGGCGATATAATTAGGCCATATTAAGCGGAACCAAGGTCCCGGCAATTAATTAGATGGTTCATGTTGTTTAGATACCCCGCAATTTAAATGTTGTCAAAACAAGGCAAAATTATATGACCGATTCGATGCACAAATTTAAATGGAACCAATATTAGACTAGATTAGCCCGCATATGGACCCCAAATTTAATTATGAAGTGAATCGGCATAATGCACCCAAGCCACATGATATGTGTTCAAGTATGGCAAATTTAATATGCAACAAATTTATATCATTTATAAAATATAGGGTTCTCGGAATAAGGACCACACTTTAGGGTTCGACGATCTTGGTCTCCGGGGATTCGGTTCTTTTTCCGGATTTCGAACAAACTTCGGGTCATCGGAACTGGGAAGGAGTCCTTGGGGTCTTCGGGTCCAGGCCTCGGTGCTCCGTGTCGAAGGCCTTGGGATTCCGCGGTCTTCGGTTCTGTGAGGCGAATATGTCCAACGGGGGAGGGTCTCAAACGGTCGAAACAACCTCGCCACATATTCTCGCGGCAACAGCATCGACACATATGTACACGGGAAACACAGTGCACCTAAGGCATCATCACCACTCCATACCAATCAAGGGCCGCTAGATTCTACTTATTGCCCAGGAGGATTTCTTTCGAACACCAGCACAAACAGGTGCTACACACAACATCACCAGGAGGGTACCTTGAAGGGGACGATGCAGACATACGGGCTGGCCGGAGAGGACTTGGGCGCGCCGCCGGAGAAGTGCTGCACGCGGCTCGGAGAGGACAGGGAAGGGGCGACGCGGGCGGCCAGAGGATGACGTTGCCGGCGGCCAAGCGTTGTTGCAGGGGAGGCGCTTGGACGCGCGCAACGGCGAAGGGTGGCTCGGCCTCGTGGACGGAAGCGAGCGAGCGGCATGCTCCTGGCGCATTGCTAGCGGAAGGACGCGGGAGGTGGTCTCGGGGCAGATGGTGCCGGACAGGGAGAGGCGGCGCTCGGGAAGGCCATAGGCCGGCTCGAGCGGCGGAGAAGGGGGCCACCGGCGGGCGGAGAGGAGCCTCCAGCGGTGGCGGCTTGGGCTGGAGGGGAGGCGACGCTGGCCAGAGGAAGCAGGAGCAAGGACGGGGGAGAGCGAGGCGAGCGGCGAGGGAAGCTCGCAGGGAGGCGAGGGGCGAGGACGCGCAGGGGCTGGTGAGCTCAGGGTCGGGCCGGCGCAGGCGAGAGGAGCGTCGCTGGTGGCGGGGAAGGTAACCGGAAGGAAGCGGCGGCGAGAGGATGGTGAGGGCGCAGCGCTCGGGGATGGGGTTCGCGACAGGAGAGAGCGGGTTGGTGGGCTTCGGTCTTTGCAGGTGGGGTCGGGGTCGCGTGTCGGGTGGGGCAGCTGACCGAGGTGGGGAGGAAGTGGGTTGCTGTGTGTGCGTTGGGTTGGGACAGGGATGGTAGGGATTGGCGTGGCGGCTGGGTGAGGGAGTGGAGTTTAGGTTAGGGTTTCAGGAGGTGGTCATGAATTAGGGTTTGGTTGGCAACCGGGGTAGTAGGTGGCCTGCGGGCTAGGCCTTTGGGCCTTGCCGTTTGGCTGCCTCCCCACTAAAACATTTTATTTATTTTTATAAAACTCTTTTCGTAAATAGGTTTAGAAAACCAAAATATTCGAAAGGGTTCGGGGGTTTGATTTGAAATAGGGCGGGGTATCTGGGAAAACAAAATAGACTTTGCAAAATAACTTTTCGCAAACAGATGCAAGCAGATGTCATGATGATGCACAAAATATAAACAACAGGCAATTTTACTAGTAACGGTTTACCGGGGTGCTACACTTGCCAAGACCCAATACCTGAGATTTAGACTTATCACCACAGGAGACTGTAATATTATCATGATTGGGTCGCATCTCCGTGATGATCTCTTTGCTTTCGGTCATATGACTAGTGCATCCACTATCCGGCACCCATTTAGACCCACTGGAATCATAGCCCTACAAGAGAATTACTTCTTGGTTTTAGGTACCCATTTTTCAATGGGTCCTCTCATGTTAGTAACAAGGTTCTTTGGAACCCAAATATACCAAGCAACATATTCATCAAAAGGACCAACATAATAAGCATAAACATCGCCATAATAATCACAAAAGAGTTCATAATTTGGATTGTGAGACCCTACAAAACCAATATTGTTAGTTTTGTATTTTGTGACATTCTTCTCAACAGTGCTTGTATTTGATTGTTCACCCTTGGTATTCTTCTTCTTGTTCTTCTTCTTCTTGGACTTGGTGACAAAGATTTGACCTTTGCTTGCCAAGTACCTCATCAAGTACACCCTTATCTTTGGGAGTGGTGTCATTGACAGGCACTTCTTCCACACTAGTATTTTCTTTGTGAATATATGTTGATTTAGATATGCTAGGAACATCATACTTGGTCAATCGAATTTGGAGCTAATCATGTGACTCATTGAGAATGGAGAATTCACTTTTCAACGCCTTGTGAGCGGTGTCAAGTTTCTCCAATTCCTCGGAGAGTCTAGCATGAGCAGCCCCAAAGTCAATCTTTTCTTTCTTTAACTTCTTTGCTTTGGCAACTGCATTGTCACGCTCCTTAACAAGCTTTGCCACCATTTCTTCATGTGACTCCTCAATAGACTCAAGCATCTCTTCAATAGAAGCCCGAGCCTCTTCTTATTCTAGAGCATTTTTTAAGGACGCAATTTCCATTTCATCCTCCCTTTCAATTCTGCACTTATCTTCAAGGAGCACTTCATTTTGGGCCAGTTGGTCCATAAGAGCCTCAAAATGTATTTTGTGCTCACCTTGCAAGTTAGTGAAGAAATAGTCCAAAGAAATAATCTCTTCTTTAACCTTAAGACTAGTAGGATCATCCATGTCAATCATAGCCTTAGGAAAAGAAGTGTTAGAAGTAGATACCTCGGAACCTCTTGACATGAGACAAGTAGCGTTCTTGTTGATGACGTTTTCGTTCGGAGATTCAAAGAGAGATTTTGGTGTAGATGTGGTGGATATAGCAGCCATCTCTAGAGAGCTATCATCCTCGTCTTCATCTTCACTTCCTGAAGAATATTCTTCTTGAGCCACTAGAACAATCTTTGGTTGCTTCTTGAAAGGAGCATTCTTCTTTACAAATTGTTTCTTGCATGGAGCCTTTGACTTTTCCTTGAGAATAAGTATTCCTCTTTATCTTCCCTACTTTGATACGGGCACTCGGCTACAAAGTGCAGCCGGTCTACACATTTGAAACATGTTCTCAGCTTGGGAACGTTTTCCTTTCTTCCATATGCTCCACTCTTGCGTTCTAGTTCAGATTTGGCCTTGGCCGGATCTTTCCAAAAGTTTCTAGCGTAGAAGTCCATGTATTGTCCATGAATTATTTTTACATCCTCGGGACAGTCCATACCTTCTATGTCATCTTCATCATGATCTGCCATACTTGTCTTCAATGCCACGTTGACCCCCTTTTGCATCCCCATAGCTCGTGCACGAGCATCTTCGGCATTCTTGGCAGCCACTTTGAAAGCTGCCATTTCTTGCATTACCTCATTGGATGTCATAAGGTGGTAATTATGCCTTCCTTGGATACTCTTCAAATCTGTGGGCTCAAATGGCATAAGAGCACTGACATACTTGCGCTTGATCCATGCATCATCAACATGAGAGGCACCATGATTCTTGAAAGTGGTGGCTATTGACTTGAGCCTCCTATACATGTCCTCGTGGTCTTATCCATCCAACATATAAAATTCTTCAGCTTCATTTCTCAAAGCATCATATCTATTCCTTCTCATACTTTCATTTCTAATGAAGAGCTCGTTGAGGGCATCCCAAGCTTCCTTAGTTGTACTAAGATGCTGAATGTGTGGCATGTCTTTGTCACCCACACCAAGCTCGATCATGTGTAGAGCCGTAGCATTGAGTTAACTATCAGCAACCTCTCTTCTTGTTAGGTTGTGGGGGTCTCCAACATGAAGACCATTCTCAATGATTTTCCACAACTCAATGGAGGAGCTGCACACATGAGACTTCATAAAAAATTGCCATTGGTTAAAAGTAGATGCTGAAAGTTTGGGTGGATCACCCCTATTATGTATATGTGGGTGTGGGATAGGTGGATCAGGAGAATACACATGGGAAACCTCATTGTATCCTTCCTTAACACTATCCTTTTTCGAGGAGGAGCTCTTGCTAGTGCCATCACCAACCACTTTGTTATCTTTGGAATCGTTTTTACCCGTTTCCTTGGATTGTGGAGTGGTAACCTCAGAGGCAGATGGAGGTGATGTTGCGTATGTGGAGAGATGCATTATCAATTGACGCATCTCTTCCATCTTAGCCTCCATTGAACTAACCAAGGTTGTTTCCAACGTCTTGAGATCGTTCATGGTGACTACCTCTGGAGCATCACTCCCATCTCCCTTGGAACCCATACTTCTCTTAGGCGGTTAAGCCCGAATTAAGAGTCGGGGCTCCGATACCAATTGAAATGGATCGTATGGGCACCTAGAGGGGGGTGAATAGGTGCTACTCAATTTTTAGTTCCTTTTCAATTTTAGGCTTGACACAAAGTAAATTCTCTAGATATCCAACTACGAGAATTTCCCTATATGCAAACCTAGCTACTAAGCACGTAAAGAGAGGAGCGAGGAAACCGTAGTGGAGCACGCGGAGACATAAGGATTTGTTTTACCGTAGTTCCTTCCTTATTAAGGGAAGTACATCTGTGTTGGAGGGGTGGGCGGTTCTAAGACCACCATGCCACAATAGGCCTCACCCTATTCTCTGATGGATCTCGCCACGACAGGCCTAATCCACCTTCTCCACTATTGGTACCCTTCAAGGTGGGAACCGGTGCCTTTACAACTCTACCGGGGCACACACCCACAACTGAATTGGGGGCTCCCGTAATGACAACAAGCTGCCACAAGAACAAGATTTATCAATATAAACAAAAGCAAGGATCTAGATATTTGCAAGAAATACTAGATCAGTGATTCTCCAAATGAATAGAGAGGAGATGAAGTGCTTGATTGCAGTAGATGAAGATCGAGTTCTCCTCCTTCGATTCCCAAGGGATGGGGCCTTTGGGTGGATGAAGGTGGATCTCTCTTGGATGAAGGTTGAAGAACAGATCCTGACTTTTTCGAATGAATCAAGCGTTCTGACAGGAGGGGAAGGCTGGCTTAAACACCCCATGCCTAGATCTTGCCGTTGGAGAAGTAATCCGCCCCCACTAGGGGCGGACTATCCGCCCTTGAGGAAAAGTCTGCCCCTAGGACGGAAACTCTGGGGGAAAATCCGCCCCCCATACAGAGAGCCGCGTCGGTCTTGACTTGGTGAAATTCCTTGAGGGGCGGATTATCCGCCCCCTTAAGGGGTGGACTATCCGGCCTGGGGAGAAAATCCGCCCCAGAGTCGGAATGTCCGGGGGAAACTCCGCCCCCTCTCTAGGGGTTACGCCTTGGCAATCTTGAAGCCGATCCTGGGGGTGGATTATTCGGCCCCCCTGAGGGGAGGATTATCTGGCCAGGCTGGAAAATCCGGCCGATACTCTGCCCCCTCTCTGGGGGTTGCGCCTTTCTAGGAATGGGGTGGGGCGGATTATCCGCCTCCCCAAAAGCAGTTTCCTTTTCCTTTTCCTTTTCAAGTTAGATATCTGCAACACTTAAACACACATTAATTAATCCTTGATATTGTTATCTAACACACAAAACACTAGGGATTATGAAATGTTCTTTCAGTGTTGCCATCAAAGTCAATGACGATGTTGGCAACTACTTTTAGACTAAGAAAGGGCTAAGACAAGGAGATCCATTATCGCCCATGCTTTTCAATATAGTTGTTGATATGTTATCCATCTTGATTGAGCGTGCTAAGTCTGATGGCCAAATTGAAGGTGTGATCCTCACCTTGTCGATGGGGAGTTATCTATACTTCAATATGCAGACGACACAATTCTTTTTATGGAGCATGATCTTGAAAAAGCCAAGAGTCTGAAACTCATACTTTCGGCTTTTGAGTAACTTTCTGGATTAAAAATTAACTTACATAAAAGTGAATTGTTTTGTTTCGGTGAGGCCCGAGAGGAGGCTGGTCTTTATAATAAACTCTTTGGCTGTTGCCACGACATTTTCCCGATCAGATATTTGGGCATTCTGTTACACTACCGAAGGCTTACAAATGCTGAGTGGAAAATTGTCGAGGAAAGATTACAGATACGTTTTAGTAGTTGGAAAGGCAAACTTCTCTCTGTAGGGGGAAGATTTGTGCTCATAAACTCAGTCCTTAGTAATATGGTTTTGTATATGATTTCTTTTTTCAACTACCAAAAGGTGTCTTAAAAAGGTTGGATTACTTCCGATCAAGATTCTTTTGGCAATGAGACAATGAGAAAAGAAGTATAGGCTGGCTAAATGAAGTGTGTTGTGTAGGCCCAAAGAACAGGGTGGGCTCGGTATTCATGACCTACAGGTTAAGAATACAGCCCTCCTTAGTAAATGGCTCTACAAGTTATTAAATGAGGAAGGGATAAAAGAAAGTATATTAGTTCAAAAGCATTGTCCCAAATGGTTTAGAAACTTGGCAACTCTCACTTTTGGGTTGGTCTGATGGCATCAAAAAACATTTTTTACGCTTCGGGACTTTCTCTATTAATAATGGGACACAGATAAGGTTCTGGAAGGATAAATGGCTAGATAATGCTACCCTTCGAGAACAATATCCTGCGTTATATTCCATTGTACGTTATAAGGAGGAAACGGTTGCCACAGTGTTCGAATCATTCCCAAATATAACGTTCAGATAGGATCTAATTGGTGCTAGACTTGACTCTTGGATCATGTTGATACATCGTCTGGCACATGCACAATTGTCAGACGAGCCAGATGAATTCCGATGGAATATAACTAAGAATGGGTCCTTTTCTGTTAGACCTTTGTACAATGCTTTAGCTCAGCCGGCTATTCCAATGATAGATAATATGATGATTTGTAAGATGAAGATACCTCTTAAAAACAAAATATTTGTTTGGTATATTCGTCGTGGGATTATCCTTACAAAGGACAACCTTATTAAGCGAAATTGGCATGGAAATCATGGGTGTGTGTTCTGTCACCATGATGAGACAATCAAACACCAATTTTTCCAATGTAGTTTTGCTCGGTCTATATGGTCAATCAGCCAAGCAGCTTCAGGTTTGTATCCACCACGTAGTATTGCCAACACTTTTGGAAATTGGTTATATGATATTGATAAGAAGTACAATAATGTTCTTAGGGTTGGAGCGATAGCCATTATATGGTCGCTATGGCTATAAAGAAATAATAAGGTTTTTAATGATATAAACTGTTCTCTTCTACAGGTTCTCTACATGTGTACTCATACCCTTTGGGCTTGGTCGAGTTTGCATCGTGCGGAATATCGCGAGCTGTTCATGGAGGTGTGTACGCGGCTGGAGGATACGGCACGGGACTTATTTACCGGACATGGATGGCAGCATAATCTTCGGATAGATTTGTCCTATGCATCCTAGGCGCTATTACAATTTCTTATTTTGATATGTAATTCGCTTTGTATCTTTCTTTTATGTTTGACATTGTGGATTCGTGTCGGTTGTGTGCATCTAGTTATGCAGAGGCTGGGTGTAAGTTACTATAAAAATAAAAAAGGCGGCCTTTATCGAAAAAAATATCCCCGTCTTATTTCAAATCAAACTCTCGACCGTCTGGATATTTTGTTTTGTCTAAAAATAATTTATAAAAAGCTTTAAAATGAAACAGTATATTAAATAACAAAAATATTTTGTACCGGGAGGCAGTCCAGCTGGTTAGGCCAGACGCCTTCCAACCCACACAGCCGTTGTCGGGTAAACACAGCCGCGCGCTGCCTGCTGTACACGCACACATGCATGCGCAGCAGCTGAACGCGCCCAACCCTCGCGGTACACGACCAAACCACCCCGGCCTACACCTGCACACAAAACAGACCCACCCCGCGCCCTCTCCTGGCCCCACCACGACTCACCGACGACCCCGTCCTGCTCGGGACCTCGCGTTTTCCTCTTCCCCGACCCACCTCCCTCTCTCTGCCGCCGCTCCTCCCTGGCGCTCCCCCGCCAGCAGCCAGACTCGCCTGAGCGCATCCAGGGCGCCCCTGCCGCGATCCTCCGCGCCTCCCTGCCTCCATGGCCGTGAACTCCGCTTCCCCAGCCACCAGCGATGCGACAGAGCTCCTGCCGATGGGCTTCCCTCAACCCCTCTGCATGCGTCTGTGCCGGTCTCCTCCAACCTCCTCGCCGGTCCCGCGTGGCGCCTCTGACCCTGAGCCAGGCCCGCCTCGTGCCTCCACCTCGCCCAGGCAATTGCCTTCTTCCTCGCTGCCATGGGAGCCCGCAGGCCCGCCAGCACACCCCGTGGCCCCTGCCTCCTTGTCGCCCCCGAGTCACGTCACCGCCTCCGGCCGTGCAGAAGCCTCTGCCCAGCAGCCACGATCCTATCTGCCGGCGCGCCAGCCGCCTGAGCCGCCCGCCATAGTGGTTCTATGCCGGAGTGTCCCTGCGTCGTCGTCGCCCGCACGCCATCGAGTCTGACCGTTTATTCCTGCTGCTTGCCCTGTTTTGCCAGTGTGATGTGGTGGTTTACGGTGATGCGACCGTGGCTCCGTGTGTTTGCAATGTGAGGTTTCCCCGTGTACCTGGTGAAGCTCGACAAGGGTCCTTCGGTTGGCGTTGATTGTACTCCAAGCTGGTAACACTGCCTAGAACCCTCCCGGTGAACAAGAGCTGCAAAACAAACAAGTTTCCCGAGAAGCCAGCCGAACATCCGGTGCTAAGTCCAAGTTTGCCATCGACAACCGAAGCCTCAAAACCCCAAGTTTTCCTTCACTGTATCAAAGACCGAACCACCCTCGGAAACCTCAAAATCGTCGAACCCCACGTGTGACCCTTTTTTCCAGACCTCTCCTATTCTTATAATATACTCCCTTCATCTTAAGGCTTAAGGCCTATATTTTTTTTGAAAAATCAAACCAACTGAACTTTGACCAAACTTTTAGAAAAACTATCAATAAACATGATATTTTTTAGACATCATATGAAAATATATTTCATTATCTATCTAATGATATTGATTATGTAATTTGCATATTAATATTTTTTGGTAAAAACTTGACATAGTTTGACTTTTCAAAAAAAATATAGGCCTTAAGCTTTGGGGTGGAGGTAGTATATGACACCTATTTGTTGCATATTAAATTTAACATGTTTGCATACATCTTGTGGTATGGGGCATTGCCGATTCACCTAAATTAAATATGGAGGTCATATGCGGGTGAATCTAGTCTAATATTGGCGCCAATTAAAATTGTGTAGCGAACCGGTGATATATTTTGCCATGTTAAGACAATATTTAAATTGCGGGGTATCTAAACAACATGAACTATCTAATTAAATGTCGGGACCACGGTTCTGCTTAATATTGACTAATTGCATCACATCTTTGCCATGTCATACATCATACATGCATCATGCCCGATCTTCTTTCGTAGTATTAAATAGTGCATCCGGTGTTTATGCTAGTGTTTTGCTTCTTCACGGACTAGGCCGATGAGTTGATGCGAGTGTCGACCTGATCTCCGGTGAATTTTCAGCAATATTTTCAGGTGAGCATTCTCCCCCTTTCTACCTATTTTATATTTCTAGTCTTTACTTCCTCCTGTTGATCTATTGCTATCTGTTTTGCGATGCTATAGATTTTGTACCCTTTGTACTTATCTGCAGCCTCTATATTACCATGGACACCTCCTAATACCTGTTGTTTGGTAGATAGTCGGCCTTGCGAGTCATAGTCGCTTGCTCAGGTGCTGCTTCGTGTTGTCGACGTTCCACCATTCTTGGATGGTTGGCACATGCTTATTCAACAGGAAGGAGAGTCACCCGTTTCAATTCCATCATAGGGCAGATGCAATTAACAGAAATTTGGAGATGTTTAATATTTTGCAGGATACCTCTGATGGGAAAGAAGCAACTGTTCGGCAACAAAAATCAATGTTGTCTGTCAGTTCAGACATAAGACTAGGTGCTACAGATGATGACCAATCTCACGAGGTAACAATGAAACGATTAGGACATACCTCGATATTCAAGAGAGCAAAATTTTCTCGGATGCAGCATGGAAAACAAAGAAAGTTTTAGGCTCGCAAGGAAGAATCTTAACAGGTCTTGGAGTTTACTGTCAAATACAACATGACCACACAAAGGCAACAGTTCTTATTCAAGCTTCAACGGCAAAATCTCCTTCACCACTACTCGCAGAAGCAATGGCTCTACTCCTCGCATCTCAAATCGCGGAGCAGCTAAAAACCCAGCAGGTCACTTTCCTCACTGATAATCTAACTCTTTCAAGAGCGGCAGCAGCAACAAAAACTACAGATACCTAGGTGCCTTGGGAACTCAGGGAACAAATTGCATTATACAAGAATGCCTCCAAGGAGCTACAGTCCAAGATTTTACACATAAAAAGATATATTAATGGAGTTGCTCATAATTGTGCTCATCAGGCTATTAGGCAGAATCAGTCTAGGCCTATCTTTAGCTGCTCTAATTCAGCTCATACTCATGACAATTGCCCTATAGTTCTAGCTGTTCAAAATCTTAACTCACATGGTATTGTACTACATGATGTACAATGTATTTGAGCTGAATGAAATTTGGCGCCCCCGGCACCTCACTTGTTGTCAAAAAATATATATTGAAAGTAGGTAAATAATGCAGAGAAACCGGTGGGTAATAGAAAATATTTGGTTTTGAATCGCTCACTGGTGTACCGTGGGACCCCGAGTTCTTGACACCTGTTCCGAGATCGAGCGCGCTAAAAAACAGGTGGGATGTGTGTTCACCCCCATCGATTAGTACCTGATTTGAAAAAACTATACTAGGGGCCACAAAGTAGTTTGGGACTTTATTACTATCATGTACTTATGCAATCCTTTACTGCTTAATTTACGATTACGCGTGGAGTGCCTGTACTGTTTAGGAACAAATGTGCAATGTTTTCGCGGTATCGACAAGCCTAGTCACACTTTAGGATTTCTAGTCGTTTACAGCCATTGTCACAAACCTCTGGGTCTGTCTCGAAGACCGGCCGACTTTGTTGCGGGTAGCTTAGTGGGGTGGCCCCCAGGTGCTTTCTTTGGGTCTGGGAAACATCGTGTCTGAAACCCCGTCAACATACCGTTGGGTGTATGTTTTGTGATCTTGTACCTATCTGATCTGACAATAAGGGTATAGGTGCGTGTGGAAACTTTGGTGCACCCCTGCAAGGTTAAATCTTTTCAAGAAGTCGTGTCCATGGTTATGGACGACTTGGAGCATAGTTCTCGATCATAGACAACTATAACTAAAGTTTACTATTATAATATAACTTGTATCCAATATGACTAGTAAGTTGGATAACCATCATGGAATGAATGGATAAAACTGCCAACTGTGTGAGTTTCCTCGGCATGACTTCCTCGTTTGGTCTCGAGGGGGAAATACCAGGATGGGTATGATTGGTGATAGTATCAGGATGAATCCGAATAGGTCTTTCTTATCCCTCTCTGATAGCCGACAGTTGTTTCGAGTCTCTATAGGTTGTTTAGTGCATGTTGCGCTGCCGCTTCAGTCCACCATACCTATGTAGGCGAGGACCGCCGAATACTAAGAATCGATGTGTACTGACCTCAGTACTGACCTCTCCCTTTTTATTTTGCCCTTTGTCGGCACCCCTTTTGTTGTAGCAGGTTTTGAGATCGACCTCGTTAGCAGGGTTACCCTTCCGGCTTGGCATGGGCAGGGTTATGGAAGCCATTGGTTATTCTTCATGGCTCTTAGCCCCATTTGCATCTTGTCCATAGTCGGATGTTGTATTATTTTCAAGGTGATTAGGATCTTTGTATTGTATATCTGTATTCTTGACTCACGGATTCGCTATTGTATATATCTGTTCTATGGGTTCCATCGAGGACTATTGTGTAATGATATTACTTTGTTTTCCACCCACATGAAAGTGCCGGGTGGGCACCTTTGAATCGTTTCTATGCGGGTTTGGCTGGAATCGCTGAAACTTGCATAGGGCTGATCCGAGGGTGTTACAGAGTGGTATCAGAGCTCAGCAGTTACGATACCCCCACTGGTCCAGCCTGTAGGATAACCTAGCTAACGGTCGATATAGAGTGTCAAAACTATTTTTGAAAATCGGTTGTATAGATCTGGTTAGTTCTGATTTTACTCCTTACCCCTCTGCTATTCCCCTCTCACCTCTGCGTGAATCTGCTCTCTTATCTTTTCTCCGAGTCCAGGAATTATCATGGTCGGGTTTCCATCGTACCTTCAAGATTTCGTTTCCATCCTCTTGTAACGGTGCTTCGACATCCGATCTTCATGCTATCTGATGGATCTTTCATCTGTTGTATCTTTTAGTGGATCAAAAATTCACTAAATTTTTTCTTTGTATCATCCGGTATTCTCCTTCGTGACGGCATCATATATGTCAGATCCGCTTAAGATCTTGCATCACCCCTTTGTTTTCCAAACATCGCTTGTCAAGATCTTCAGTCGAATTCCGAGAGTTGGGTGCATAATTCTCCTATTCATGTGCAGAGTAATGCTTTGGGTGCGCGATGGACCGATCACCATCCGACTACTCTTATCATTCGATTTTGTACATTGAATCGGCGGATCAAGCAATTTTACTCTTTCCACGAAAGTTGGAGGTGGTCTTATCTTTTGAGACCTTTAACTTCGTCTTTGTCTCTCCGGAGTTTTTTCTCGATGAACGTGAGCAACGATCTCTTGTTGGTGGTGTTGCTGATTTCAAGATGAAGAAGGAATCTTTGTTAGTGGTGTCACGAGGATCTACACGAAGTGAGAAGACTCTGATCGTCGGCCTTGTTCCCCGTATCATGAGGCGGATCTCGAGAGAGAGATCCATTGTTAGTGGTTTCGAATTGTACCACCCCGGCAAAAACCACTACTAGAAAATCGTATGTGTTATCTCTATACATCATCATCATAACATCAGCATGCATCTTTTTGAATAAAACTATTTTACAAAAGCCTATCTTGGTTTCCCAAATATCCCCGTCTTATTTCAAATCAAACTCCCGGCCGTCCGGATATTTCGTTTTGTCTAAAAATCATTTATAAAAGGCTTTAAAATGAAACAGTATATTAAATAACAAAAATGTTTTGTACCGGGGAGGCAGTCTAGCCAGTTAGGCCAGAGGCCCAACCGAGCCAGACCACCTATGACCTGGCCCAACTAAACCCTAAAAGATCTAAACCTAACCCTAACCCTAGACCTCTCCAAACCCTAACCCTAGCCTTCCAACCCACGCAGACGCCGCCTGGTACACACAGTCATACACTGCTACGCACACGCATGCGCAGCCCAGGCAACGTCCAACCCTCACGATACACGACCAAACCACCCCGGCCCACGCCTGCACACAAAACAGACCCACCACGCGCCCTCTCCTGGCCCCACCATGACTCACGGACGCCCCCGTCTCGCTCGCGACCTCGCGTTTTCCTCTTCCCCGACCTACCTACCTGTCTCTGCCGCCGCTCCTCCCTGGCGCTCCCCCGCCAGCCGCCAGACTCGCCTGAGTGCAGCCAGGCCACCCCTGCCGCGATCCTCTGTGCATCCCCGCCTCCATGGATGTGGACCCCGCTTCCCCAGCCACCAGCGCTATGACAGAGCTCCCGCCGATAGGCCTGCCTCAACCCCTCTGCCTGTGTTCGTGTCGGTCTCCTCCGACCTCCTCGTTGGTCCCGCATGGCGCCTCTGACCCTGAACCCGGCCCGCCTCATGACTCCACCTCGCCCAGGCAATCGCCGTCTTCCCCACCGCCATGGGAGCCCGTAGGCTCGCCAGCACACCCTGCGGCCCCTGCCTCCTTATCGCCCCCGAGTCCCATCACCGCCTCCAGCCGTACAGCAGCCTCCGCCCAGCAGCCGCGACCCTGTCTGCCGGCGTGCCAGCCGCCCGAGCCACCCACCACAATGGTGCTACGCCTGAGCGTCCCTGCGTCGTCGTCGCCCGCACGCCATCGAGTCTGACCATTTATTCCTGTTGCTTTCCCCGTTTTGCCAGTGTGTTGTGGTGGTTTACGGTGACGCGATCGTGGTGCCGTGTGTTTGCAATGTGAGGTTCCCCGTGTACCTGGTGATGCGTGACAGGGGTCTTCCGGTTGGCGTTGATGGTACTGCAAGCTGGTAACGCTACCTAGAACCCTCCTGTTGAACAAGAGCTACAAACCGAACAAGTATCCCGAGAAGCCAGCTGAACATCTGGTGCTAAGTCCAAGTTTGTGATCGATAATCGAAGCCTCGAAACCCCAAGTTCTCCTACATGGTATCCGAAGACCGATCCTGGAGACGGAACCACCCTCGGAAACCTCAAGATTGTCGAACCCCATGTGTGACCCTTTTTCCCAGACCTCTCCTATTTTTATAATATATATGATACCTATTTTTTGCATATTAAATTGAACATGCCTGCATATATATATATATATATATTATGGTAGGAAACATTCCTCTAGTCCCGGGCCGTAAGTGCCTTTAGTCCTGGTTTTGGAACCGGGACTAATCAAGCGGGACTAGAGGCCCACCACTAGTCCTGGCCTAGTTACCAGCCGGGACTAGTGGATGTCCATGTGGCTGCCCCTGCGTGCTCATGGTGCACCCCCACTAGTCTCGGTTGGTTTTAAGACCGGGACTAGTGGGTCTCTGCCGCGGCAGCATTTTGCATCTTTTCTCTACCGCGGCAGAGCATTACCTTGGACTAGTGGTTCTCTGTCGTGGCAGAGATTTCATTTTTTATTGTTTTATTTACTTATTTTTCATTTCAACATAGTTTTTGAATATTTTTATTCCACCACATATCGTACACATTCGTGCATATATAAGCTAACTTGTATTACGATATTGAGCATACAAATATATACAATTTACATAGTTACATGGAGATCACAAAATCTTGGGACTAGAGCACGTCTGTTCGATTACATGGAGATCAGTAGCGCCTATTCACACTAAATTCTTCGGCATCGTCTACGATCTCTTTGACAATAAATCCCGCCAGCTCCTCCGCAATTGGTAGTATGCGTTGCTCTGGTAGTAGTTGATCAATATGAATATCAATCATGATAACAAAAGGTGACAGCAATAAAATGATGGTTTGAATGCATTGCTTACATCGACTCTGTAATCATTGTGTTCGGTGGTAAACATGCGAATGAACTCGCATACGTAGAATCCACATAGATTCGACCCCTGTGGCTGCCTCGCGCACTTTACAAGAATAGAATTCAATCAAAATAATAATCTAGCATCATTATTATATTGAAACTAGAAGTAAAGAGATGCGTGGACATATCATGTGCTACTTACCGAGACCGCCCTAAACGTCATCTTCTCACTAAATGCACTGGTAACCTCGCGCTTGAACCGGACCCAAACCCTGCCTGACGAAGAAAATGAATGAATGAGTTATTTATTACCTGATATCTCAGGAAATCAACAAAAGAGACCGATATAGCACGAAACTTACTTTTGGAGCATGTCCTACATGCTGCGGAAATCTTTCAGGTTTCTCTTTGATGGGTCCATGACATCAACTCTTCCCTTATCAAGTTGAATGTCTAGCAGAACCTAGTGGAAGCTGCAAACATTTATATATACATCAGTAACTCATCAGTTACACTTATTAGAATCGACTAATCAAAATTGAATGTGTACAACAGAGTAAGACCCTCACCTGAAATTGTAAGGAAACAGTATGTGATCAGAGAAATTTTGCTCCACTAGAAACCTTTGAATGTTTTCCTCCGTCTCCTCAGGGTTATCCGTTAGCGTGGTTATATGAACTTTATCTGGGTCAATGAACCCAATATTGTAGATTCTTTTTCTTTTACATTCCAGGATCTTCATTCTGCATAATAAGGATAATTACATGTTCTGAACTAAACAACTGAAAAACTGAACATGTAGACAATGAATTCAATAACTTGCATACAATAGCATCTAAGGATGGATTTGTCCAGGGTGTCGAGATGGTATAACTGGAACAGTTCTGGAAACTCAATATGGACCTCTTCGGGTCTTAAGTAGTACGCAGGTGGGACATTGGCTACGATCATTATTCTCCCCTGCTTTATGACCGCCGAGTAACCATTGATGAAGATTCCTCATTTGTGTTGGCAGTTATTTTAGCCTCTCTTTGGTGACCAAATCCTCTCCTGCGACATATTTAGGGGATATTGGCATCTTGGGTATAAGGTCGAGTTGGGGGCCTAACAGTTCATCAAGACTAATTTCCATGTTGGCCGCCAACTCTGTAGCTATTGACATATCTACTGGCTGTTGTGCAAGGAGGGGAACGTTTTCTGAAACCACCTTGAGGGGTGCGATCGTTTGCTTGGCCTATTGTCCGAGAAGGGGAACGTCTAATTTTTTACTAATTGCGGTTTTGGTCCCGCTTGCACCTGTGCTTGCTGATTTTTTACCGCTTGCACTTGATTTGCTTGATTTGCACTTCGCCACTTCTTTCTGAAGTGTGCGTAGATAGTTATCTGGCTTATGGTGCAACTCATATTGCAATTTTGTGTTCAAAAAATCAATTGCATATGCCTTTTGCTTCTCGGTGTATACTGGAGCGGGCTCGGGTTTCTTCTTCTCAAAATGCGTCGCCACTTCGACCTTTGCTATCGCTGCAGATTCCGCATTAGGACGATCGTAAGGTCTGATGGGAAGATTCTTATGAGGCACTGTTAGGAGGGATGACATTTTCCGTTTTGGGCTGCCGCGTCCTTTAGTACTCACTGACGTAGCACGCTTTTGCTTATTGTCCTTAGCGGACAGCGAAGACTGCTGAGCCTGCAGCGGAGATCGAGATGGACTTGGGATGTGGTGGTCATAGTCATCATGGGGTGGGATTCTTGGAGGTGATGGAGGTGGAGGTGAAGGAGACCTGCGACGACTCGGAGGCGGTAGTGTTATCCTTGGGGCCAAGCCTGGAAAGCGTATGTTGTTCTTGTCCCATAGAATGATCCCACCAAGTACTTCTCTGAGTGTGCTCTCACCTTCAGGTACAGGGATGTCAAGCTCCATTGACTCCCACTCCTTTACGATTTGATCCACCCCGACTTTAGCATAGCCATGTGGAATCTTACGACCATGCCAACGTGCGTCAGACGGACAAGGCAAAGCAAATCCGACCGCCACCTTTACAGATACATTCTTCAATTTCTTATGGAGCTCACAAGATATCTGCTCCTTAATTCCATCCACGGGTAGCCGGGACCGCCATCTGCTTCTCCGCTGAGATGGGTTGGCGGTAATATTGAGTGGAGGATCTTGCAAGCGCGCTATTCCTCTAAGTTCGTCCATCTGCTGCTGCTTGTCAAGTCTTGCTAGCAGCTGGTTGAACTTGTCTGCCTCCTCCTCCTACCGTCGCTGCTTTGCTCTTGCTCGGCTTATATAGGTACCTTGGTCCTTAGGAAACCCAGTCTCCCACATGAAACTCCCGTCAAGGCCTCGGACTCGTCCTCCGTGTTTGCGATTCCCGAGGACCAAGGTTATCAAGTCTTTCTCTCTATCAGGGTGAAACTGTTTTATTTCATCTTTAATATCTTTCACCACTTTTAGCCATGCAGTCATGGGTACCTTTATCCCGTCACTGCAAACAAGGTCCCCTGAAAGTTCGTCATACGTACTCCCATGCCCAACGAACCAGTTTCTTGCCCTCAAATCCCATTCTTTGCGAATTGGTTCTGGAATGACCCCTTTAGCATGAAGCTCTTTTTATTTTGAATCTCACTTAGGCATGGCAGCCGCGTAGCCCCCTGGCCCCATGTTATGGTGATATTTCGTCTTCGCGGCATTTATCTTGTTTTTTCAGACTTTTCCTCTGCAACTCCTGACTTCCTATACTTCACAAATGCATCCCAGTAAGGCTGTTGCTTCGCAATGATAGCCTTCGAATAATGGAGTTTTCTTGTCCTTCTGATACTGTTGCCATAATGACTTTTTCTAGTTCTTGAATAGTTTGGCCATCTTTTTCAGTGCAAACTGCTTGACTTTCTTTCTCATTTCAGTTGTCTCGTCATCAGTGTCACATTCTGGCAGCTTGAAATGTGCCATGAGGTCAGTAAATAGTTGCTCTTTGAACTTATCGTCGATATAAACATCACTCCATTCCGCCTCTTTGGGCTTATTCCACTCTCGAACAGTGATAGGGGTGCGATCTCTAGCAACAACTCTGCATTGTTGTATAAATATTTGTTCTGTTTTTTCGGTTCCAATGGTTCGCCGTCTCCTGAAACCTCTGTAATTTCATAAACAGTACCCTGGGGCAACTTTTTGGCTGGGCCACGCTTGGTTTTCTTGCTCGATGTAGAGGCCTAAGAGAAGAAACATTCGTCAACATAATATATATACAACTAGGTACATCTAGTGACGATCATCGTACATCATACATATATACCTGATCGGTCTGCGTTACGCATCCATGGGCTTCTTCCTCTTGTCTGTTGGTCTCCTCTCCCTCACCGAATGAGTTCAGATACCTCGAGGGAGATCCCTCATCGGCATCGTGAATCATATCCTCGAGAAAGTGTTCTGAATCTAGGTCTCTACGGATTGGACTAGGTGGATCCATAGTTCCTGCAAAATGCACACAACATTTATTTGAACTTAACAAATAAACCCTAAACCCAGAGGTGCGGTGGCGGTGGCCGATGATGGTGCCGCAGGAGAGGCGGGCGACTAAGCGGCTTCCCGCGAGAACCACCATCCTAACCCTAACTTACGACACACATGAGTTCTTCCTAAGGTATTACCCATCCACACACAAATGTTCTCTCCATCTGGCTTTAAAACTTACGACAACAACATGCATTTTTCTGCATGTCACACATGATAAAACACATAGCCAAGGACATGCGTCATATCACACATGCTATAGGTCACAAAACAAAAGGATAGAAAGCGCGACAAAAATAACGAGGCCAGTTGGCCGGACATGCCATAAACAAATGTATGTGGTATCGAGTATACCATCCTCTGGAAATCACAAAACAAGTGATTGCGGTGCACATATCAAAAACCATGACGAGGTGACGATGGTTTCTAATACACAAAGGAAAACCACAACAATATGAGGATGGTGGCTAATTACACAAGTGAAAGGACAAATGACATTTCCTTCGACCTATTCTTGATAGAACTTGATGGATGGCAAGAGGACGTTGTTAGCGGAATAATGCCATCAACCGACGATACGGATATTGCGGGGTCATATGATGGCTATAACGGATGACAGTCCATGCGTGCGCAGGTAGCATGGTGGGTAGAAAATCCGCGTCGATATAACAAAATCCTAAACTAAATATATACACTAATATAACAAAATCCTAAACTAAAAAAATCCTAAACTAAAAAATCCTAAATATATACACTAATATAACAAAATCCTAAACTAAAAAATCCTAAACTAACAAAATCCTAAACTAAATATATACACTAATATAACAAAATCCTAAACTAAATATATACACTAATATAATTAACAAAATCCTAATTAAAATCCTAACCCTAACCCTCACCGGAGGTGGCAGCGGTCGGCGGTTGCGCTGGCGGCAGGCGCGGGCGCGGGCTTGGTCGGAGTTGGCGGCGGCAGCCTGGTGGCGCGCGCTTCGTCGGAGTTGGCGGCGGCGGTGGCGCTGGCGGTACGCGTCCGAGCGGGCGCGCGGGGCGCGGTGATAGGGGCGCGATGGCAGGGGCGCGGCAGGCTCGATGGTGGCAGCTGCCAGCGCTAGAGAGGGAGGCGCGCGGGGGCTTCGTCGGCGGCGGGCAGCCTGGCCGCGTTGTTCGTCGTCTCTGGCCTCCAAGTTCTCCCGGTGCGTGGAATGCACCGGGGGAGAAGCCCCCTATTTATACCCCCCCTCTAGTCCCGGTGCATGGCACCAGCCGGGACTAAAGGAGGGTCTCTAGTCCCGGCCGGTGCCACACACCAGGACTAGAGGGGGGTGACGAGGTTTCGACTCGTCAATGCCTATTGTTATGGGCTTGGGTTTTGGAGAAGATGGGGATGCTGGAGATCGTGGAACGGTTAACAGACAAGCAACCAGGGGACACGAGATTTACCCAGGTTCAGGCCCCCGGAGGGAAAACCCTACTCCTGCTTGCCTGCTCTTGATTACGGCGGAACCGAAGGTTACAGGGGTGTGCAGATTCGATCTGGCGTGGAGGTGCGTATGCGAAAGTATGAGTCGAGCGATCTAGGTCGTGCCCTCCTGGCCTTTATATAGACTTAGGCAGGTCCCGGGCATAGTCCTAGTCGGTTACAGGTTTTAGGGTTTTACCCCTTTGAATTTCCTATCTACTCTAGTCTTGCTCTCCAAAGATCCGAAGGCGTCATGGGCCTGGGCCACCCAAAAGTCTTCATGGGCCGGCGTACATCCGCCGTGGACCTTCCTTGGGCTGGACTAGGTATGCTGAGGTCACGCACCCGTAGGGTACAACCATGTCAGTAGCCCCCGAGTGATCAGTCGAATCGTAGATTCGGCTGAGGACTCTTCAATCCTTCGGGTGCAACTATGTATTAACAGTATGTGTGTAGGGATCGTTGATGCGTGTGCCTGACTCACCCGACGGATCAGGGTCAGTTAACTGTCTTAGGACGAAACAACACGATCTTCCTCAGGTTCGAGTCCCTCAACTCGAAACTGGAACATATGCTGGCGTAATTTGACTCGGGCCGCGGAGGACTTACAGAAGTGGAATTCCAGTGAATTTAATTGATGTACCCAACGCGTCCGTCGGGATTTTTCATCGCACCTATTAGCACGGGTTTTTACTAGCAGAGCGCAGTCGTGTGCGCTGCCAGGCCATCAGATGATATCTGTAGGTCTTATCTTTGTGTCGTAGACACAGCATCCGAATGTTTGTCACCGCGGAGGTGTTTCGGGTGGCCAAGGAGATCGTTGCTCACTTAGCGTTTTATTGGGGCAGAGTTGCCGATAAGTTTTTGCATGCTGATCCGAAAGATCGCAGTCGAAGATTTCATAGGGTGCGCGATCAGCGCTCCCTATGGGAGTAGCCCCCGAGTGTCTGTTCGAGTCGTAGACTCGAGCGGAGACTTTAGTTCAAACATTGCTCAGTTGTTAAGTCCGTAGGACACAAAAAATTTCGGATGCTTAAATCCATCCTCCCTATGGGAGTACCCCCGAGTCCATAGTGGAGTCGTAGACTCGACGTAGGACTCGAAGATATATTTTGTCTTTATTCGTCTTTCGGGTGCGCGGCCAGCGCTCCTAATAGGAATAGCCCCCGAGTATTTAGTCGAATCGAAGATTCGAGTGAGTACTCTTAGCTGTGGAGCCGAAGAATTGTAGTTGGTGCTAGTATAGCTTTTGATGACATCATTGCTGACGATCAAATGACCTCAAGCGTCTGCTACGCCAGAGATGACTTGACTGGACGAACGTGGGTCCCACTTGCTGACCTTGAATTGACCGGTCACGCACGGCGTGGAGATAATTACGGCGTCTCCTCGATTTCCACGCGTAGTGGACGGTAACGACGGTTCGTTGTGATGCTGACACGTGTACGGTCAGATCTGGCGTTGGCGTTAGGTCTTCTGGATGAACGGCTGCCGTGCGTCGTCTTCGTTGTTATAATCATTGGGGAAAGACGCAGTTTGTTTTCACCGCATCAGTTCTTGTTTTCACTGCCTCCTTGTGCTCTAGCGATTCTTGCTGCGCGCTGGGATTTCCTTCCACATTTCCATCTTCTCTTCTGCGCTTTCACCGCCGGCGCCGCCGCAGCGCGATGGGGAAACCAAAGAAATCGTCATCTGCAATTGGGACCAGCGCCGCCGGAGGAAAGAAAGGCGCCACCGCTACCCGTGTCACCGACGGTGGCTGGCGGCGATCAGAGACGCGGGAGAGCGATCTCCGCAAGCTTCGCGAGTGAGGTCTGATCCCGCAAGATAGGGAGGCCGTCAGACTCCCCGGCAATGAGGTAATCCCCCGTCCCCCGTCTGGGTATCGGGTTATGTTTCTTGCCTTCGTTATGCGTGGGTTTTCCTTCCCAGTCCACAACTTCCTCCGTGGGCTGCTCTTTCTCTATGGCATCCAGCTTCATCATCTATCTCCCAATTCGCTTCTCCACATTGCTTGCTTCATCACCTTTTGCGAGTGCTGGCTCGGCATTGAGCCACACTTTGGCCTCTTCCGAAAACTTTATTCCGTGAAGAGGCAGTCTGGTTCGGATGGTGTGTATCCCATTGGGGGTTGCATCATCTCCCTTAGTCCCAATCTTCTTTTCTTTTCCTTTTCCATGTCTGAATCTGTCCAGTACTGGCAGAGGCGATGGTTTTACATCCGCGACTCCGTAGTGCCTGGGCAAGATTTTGGTCTTGTTCCTTTTGACCCCTCCCAGATAATCGAGCCAAAAAGATCCTGGAAAAACCAGATTTTGGATGGCGAGACAGAGGAGATAGAGGCCCTTTACCGTCGGTTGGAGGATCTCCAGCTTATTCCGGAGAAGGAAGTGAACGGCGTGGACATCATCTGGATGTTTCTTGAGCGTCGGGTGCAGCCTCTCCAAGCGAGGGCACACCCGATGTTTCTTTATTCTGGGCGCCGTGATCCGACGAGGGTTTCGGCTGAGAAAATCTCCGAGGGGGATCTTGACAGGACCCTTCGCGCACTGCTGAAGTTCAAGGCCGGAGAGAAAATCCTGGGGAAGTTGCTGACTCCTCCGTTTTCTTCGACGTTGGCCGTTTCGCAGGTGTAGATTCGTGCGCATAGCGCTTTTTTTGTCGACTGCGTATTTATTTCCTTTGTTTGCTAACAAAGTCCCTTCTGGTTTTGCAGAGCTTCAAGGTGCCGGGCATGGTGCCGCCGCTGCCCGAAAAGTATCCGAATGACCCGGATAATGAAGTGGTGGAGTCCGTGTCCGAACTGTCGTCGGCGCGATCTCTAGCCGAAGATGCCAATGAGTCGAGTGAGGACCATACGCGCAAACGATCACGGAGCTCCAGCGAGTCTTCGGATGCTTCGACTCCTCCGACTCCCCGAAACCCTCTGTGCCTGGATCGTCATAGTGACGGGCATGGAGGCTCTTCCTCTCCCATTCCTGCCATTCCTGTGTGGGCTGTAGCACCGCACCCGCCAGCGAAGCGGAAGAAGGAAGAAAAGAAGGAAGAGAAAAAGGAGGAGAAGAAGGAGGAGAAGAGAGCCCGAAGGACTCCTCCTATCTTCGACCTGAGCTCACTGGGCTCGTAAGTTTCTTGTTGTACTACTTGTCCTTTTTCCTTCTTGATTTTGCACTTGTGCCGATTGCTTCGTATGCAGGCATTCCTCCCACGATTCCTCCAGCGATGGTGCGCGGGAGATGATGGGGGAGTCGAAAATTGTGTCTCCTCCTCCTCAGACGGTGGCGACTTCGGGGGGCGCCGTTCCGGATCCTCCTGTGCAGGAGGTGCAGGTGGTTGCGCCTCAGAATTTCGCCAGCGAGCCTTCGGAGTCACCATCAGAGCATGTAAGTACCTCTTCTTCGTACCACGGGGGGAGCCCCCGAGTGTCTTTGTGTGCGAATTTTGCTTTTATTCCTTTATGTTGGGTGTAGCCCCCAAGTCCTTTTTCTTACTGCTGTTTCTTTTTCTGCAGCCTTTTGTGCAGGAGGCTGCAATTGTGGTCAGCCGGAGGCTAAGCTTCGGCAGCTTCAAGGTACCTGTTTGCTTTTGGTGCTTATCTCGTTTGTTCTAGTCCTGCTCTCTGACGTTTGCTTGTTTTGAATGCAGCGGAGCATAATACTTCTCTCCATGAGGTCGACGCTCTCAAGAAGAGCCTTGGTCAATCGGAGAAGAAGGCCGAGGCCGCCGTTGGTGCAAAGGAACGCCTCGAGCTAGAGCTGACCAAGGCAGCCGAAGCTAAGGAGCGTCTGCAGCAGGAGTCTGTGGACCGTGAGGAGCAGCTGGCCACTGTTGCGGCTGCGCGCGAGAGGGAGGTGGCAGACAAGCTCATAGCTGCTGCCAAGGCTGTTTCGGGTGAGTGTTGTATTTGTGCTTCTTTCTTCTTGTCTTCTTCTGTGTTGCTTTTCGTCATGTCCTCCCCTCTTTTTTTTGTCTCAGATGCCGCAGGCATCGAGTTTGACCGGAGCGCTCTAGAGCACGGTAGTGCTCTAGATGATGCTACTGCAGCGGTCGAAGATCGCTGCAGCACCGTTGTCAGCTCCCTTGCCAAGGCGAAGGAGGTCCTTGGTCGCTTCTACAGGGAGCTTGTCCCTAAGGGCGCGTCCCTCGATGATGTGGATGCTCTGGCGGAGGCTTTGTCAGCCGAAGCGCTTTGCGCATAAGCGCAGCGTAAGGGCATCGGCGCGTCCGTCGGGCTGGCGATGGCTTTGGCGGCTGGAGCGGAGCTGGACCTGCCCCAGATCACCGCCCGGATGCCGACGACCGCAGATGGATCCGAGGTAGCCTTTGCTGCCTACTCTGCTCGCTGCAAGCGATATGGGTCGAAGCTCATTGATTTGCTATCTGAGTATGCACTGCGGCAGCAGGGCGGGGCCAAAGCTAGGCAGTCCGGCTCCGAGGCGACTCAGGGTGCCGTGTCTTAGGCGTTGTATACGTAGGATAATTTGTAGTCTGCTTTTGCTGTAAATATTTTGATGAACACAATTCTTGTGCCACGTAGTGGCCTTTTATGTGCTGAATGAATTCGCCTGAGTTGTGCTCTACCACTGTCTTAATGTTTGTGTCCTTTGCTTTTCTGCTGTTCTAGGCTCCTTCGGGTGCTGACCCTGTTGACACTTCGCCTGTAGCGCAGCTGCGTCCATCTTTGGATGATCCTTCGCAGCTCGCTATTCTTCGAGACCGTGTTCGTAGTCTTGAGAGGGAGTTGCTTCGATTGCGTGGTCACGCCGACGTTTGGAAGTCTAAGGCGGATCGCGGTGCAGCCAGAGAGGAGTACTTGATGGTGGAACTGCTTCGACTGTCTGAGCAGCTTCAGTGTAAGTTGTTCTTTGTTTCGAGCTGCAGCTCAGTTCTTCGAGTGAGCCTACTGGACTTGCCTCTTATTTTGTGCGATTGTCGCAGGTGCTAACCTTGCTCCGAGGGAAGAGAAAGAGTGTGTCGCTGTTCGGGTCAATTGCTTGACTCAACAGGACATGGAGGCTGGCGGCTTCTTCTGGATGGATCGTGACCGCGCCATGGCTCTGGCGACGGTGCAGGATCGTGTGCACCAGGTTTCGCGGGTGCTTCGCCAAGTGCAGACGTCGCTTGCCTCGGTGTTACATGTCATGTTTCCTTTGGATGCCATACCGACAAGCCTTGCGGGTCTTTTGTCGAAGTTTCGGGGCGTGAGCAATGTCAAGGAGTTGGTGCGACAATAGCTCGTTGCGGGGGTGAAGGCTGCTTTGTCTCTTGTAAGGCTGCATCGGCCTGATGTAGATTTGGCTGTTGTGGCAGCTGGGCCACCTCCTAGGCCGGATGGCGATGAGTGGGACATGCGTCCACATTACGCAGTTGTAAGGCAGTATGCTGAACAGGTCGTAGATTTGTTTGAGCAGCGTGCTCAGGTTATTATTTAGAATAGGTAGGACCTGTAAAAGAGATAAATGTAAAATTTGTATATTTCAACTGGGCGTGTTGTGCCCTTTGTTGTAAAGGTTTGTTTGTTGTAAGCACGCGGTGCTTTGTTTGAGTACGTGTCCTTTTCGTTTGCCTGACGTTGTCAGCTACTCAGGTGTACACGCATGATCCTCAGTCGATGAAATCGTGAGGTGGGGGAGCCCCCGAGTGCGTTTGTAGCATAAAGTAAAGTTTGCAAAGTAGCGAACTAAAGTTTGGGACGAGACACTTAGCTTTATTTTTATCGTAATGGAGGAAGTACATTGTTCGGCTGAATAGCCTTGGCCGGAAGCCTTATTGAAAGTAAAGGGGGTAGGTAGCTAGGGGTAGAATCGTCGCAAGTGCGAGATGTTCCATGGGTTGGAGTATGCGACTCCAGACTCCACGTGCTTGAGGCGGTAGGCGCCACCTGGGATGACTTCAGTGATGACGTAGGGTCCTTCCCATCGTGACTCGAATTTTGTCGGTCGCTCTTGCTTGAGTCGCAAGACGAGGTCTCCTTCGACGAAGGACCTTGGGCGTAGCCGGCGGCTGTGGTAGTTGCGGAGACTTTGCTGGTACACCGCTGATCGAGCTGCTGCTATGTCTCTTGCTCGTCGAGTGTGTCGACGGCGTCTTCGACGGGGCCCGTGGCGATTGGGCTGGCTGGTAGCACGGCTTCGGCTCCGTGCACCATGAAGAACGGCGTGTAGCCTGTGGAGCTGTTTGGCGTAGTCCGTAAGCTCCACAGGACGAATGGTAGCTCTTTCATCCAGGCTCTAGCTTTCCATTCGAGTGGACTCATGAGGCGCTTCTTGATGCCGGCACCGATTAGGCCGTTGGCCTTTTCCACTTGCCCGTTCGTTTGCGGGTGTGCAACTGAGGCGTACGTGATGTTGATACCAAGGCCTTCGCAGAAGTCCTGGAATTCCTTGGAGATAAAGTTCGATCCATTGTCGGTGATGATGCTATGCGGTACGCCGAACCTGTCGACAATGGACTCGAAGAACTTGACGGCAGTTTTGCCCTTTTGGTTTGTGACGGGCATGGCCTCAATCCACTTGGTGAATTTGTCGACTGCGACCAGGAGGTAAACGTGTCCCCCTTCCGAAGATTTTGGCAGTTTGCCAATCATGTCGAGGCCCCATTGAGCAAAGGGCCAGGCTATAGATATGGGTCTGAGTTCCGATCCGGGCGCGTGCGGTTTGTCGGCGAACCGTTGGCACCCGTTGCATCTTCGGACGATGTCTTTTGCGTCGCTCATGGCCGTTGGCCAGTAGAATCCGGCTCGTAGAGCTTTGGCAACAAGGGAGCGGCTGCCTGCGTGATGGCCGCAGATGCCCTCGTGGATGTCTTGGAGGATGGCCTTCCCGTCACCGATGGTGACGCACCTTTGCAGTACACCCGTAATACTGCGCTTGTACAGCTCGCCATTGATGGTGGTGAAGGCTTTTGACCGACGAGATATGTGTCGGGCATTTGTCGGGCTGTCAGGCAGTTCTCCGTTTATCAAGAACTGTAGGTATGGTCGCGTCCAAGTTTCTTCGACTTCCATGACCTGCATTAGATTGACCATGGCTACCTCTGTGTCCAGTTTTTCGGGTCCTTCATGTCCTTCAGGCAGTGTAGCCCCCGAGTGTTCTGCTTCTTCGGGTGATCCCTTGGGGAATTTCCGCTTGATGGATGGCACGCAGATCTGTTCGAGGAACACACCTGGTGGCACCTTTGCGCAGGTGGAGCCGATGTTGGCGAGTCTGTCGGCTTCCTCGTTGCTTTCTCTTCTGACGTGCCGAAGCTCGCAGCCGTCGAATTCTCCTTCGAGCGCATTGTAGAGTGCACGGTACGCGATCATGTTTTCGGCGTGTGCGTCGCACTCATTCATCGTCTGCTGGACGACGAGGTTGGAGTCACTGTAGATGACCAGGCGCGTTGCGCCGCATATCTTTGCCATCCTCATGCCATGGATGAGGGCTTCGTATTCGGCCTCATTATTAGAAGCTCGGAATTTCATCTGAAGGACGTATTTCATCTTGTCGCCTATGGGAGGTCAAGATGACCCGCCTCTGCTCCAGCTTCTCGCTTGGAGCCGCTGGCGCATCGCCCATGACCGCGACATATCTGGGTGTCCGCAGCTGCAGCTCCATCCAATGTACCAGAAGTCCGGAAGGACTTGAGATTTGATGCGAAGTCGCTTCTCGAGACGGCGTCCAAGGTGACATTCGATTCGATGCCCCACGATTGCCGCCCTGTGGCCTCTGGATTATTCAGGATGCTGTTCAGGGGTGCCTCATTGACGACCATTACCTGGTGCTCCTGGAATTAATGGCTTAGCCGCCGAGCCATCATGAACACGCCGTAGGCGAGTTTCTGGTAGTGAGGGTACCTCTGCTTTGTTGGCGTGAGTACTTCGCTGAGGTAGTAGATTGGGCGTTGGACCCCGTGGGTCTTGCCCTCTTCGGGTCGTTCGACCACTAGCACGGTGCTGACCACCTGGTGTGTGGCTGCTATGTACAGCAGTAGAGGCTCACGCTCTTTTGGCGTGACCAAAACGGGCGAGGTGGAGAGAAGCCGCTTGAGGCTTTCGAATGCGTCGTTGGCTTCCGGTGTCCACTCGAATTTATCTGCTTATGGCAAGTGGTAGAATGGTAGGGCCTTCTCGCCCATGCGGCTGATGAACCTGCTTAGCGCCGCTATTCGTCCTGCGAGCTGTTGAACGCCTTTGAGGTTTTTCGGCTTCTCCATCGCCATGATGGCTCTGATTTTCTTCGGGTTCGCCTCGATCCCTCGCTGAGAGATGAAGTACCCAAGCAGCTGACCCGATGGGACGCCGAAGGCGCATTTTTCGGGGTTGAGCTTGATCCTGTAGCGATCGAGGTTGTCGAACGTCTCGCAGAGATCATCGATAAGTGTTCTTGCCTCCTTGGTTTTTATCACTATGTCGTCTACATAAACTTGGACGTTGCGACCGATATGGTCCTTGAGGCAGGCCTGCATGCATCGTTGGTACGTAGCACCTGCGTGCATTGTGTTGTAGCAGAATACTCCGAACGGTGTGATAAACACCGTTTTCTCCTGATCTTCGAGCTTGAGTCGAATCTGGTTATAGCCTGAGTAGGCGTCGAGGAAGGAGAGTTTCTCACAACCCGCAGTCGAATCGATGATCTGATCGATCCGAGGAAGGGGGAAGTGGTCCTTTGGGCAATGCTTGTTTAGTGACGTGAAATCCACGCACATCCGCAGGATGTCCGTGTCCTTCTTTGGGACCATGACTGTGTTTGCAAGACACTCGCTTTCCTTGATTTCCCTGATGAAGTCTGCAGCTAGTAATCTATTGATTTCCTTGCCGATAGCTTCGGCTCGTGGCTCGGACAGTCTCCGGATGGACTGCTTGATCGCTTGGTGTGCGAAAGACGTTGAGTGCGTGCTCGTGAATTTCGAACTCCTGGCATGTCTGCAGGACACCAGGCGAAGATTTCCGAGCGCTCACGGAGGAATTCGACGAGCGCGCCTTCCTATGCGGGGCTGAGGTCGTTGGCGATCAGGGCCGTCTTGGAGGCGTCCGTCGGATGGACCTGCACCTTCTTTGTGTTGACGGTGGAGTCGAAAGACATGTCAGGTGCGTTTTGCCTTGTGACTGGGGGTGCCCCATTGTCCGTCACCTCGCGGAGCCTTACGAGTTCGTCTTGCATGCCGAAAGACTGGGAGATTTTGTTGAAATCCCTGTCGCATTGGTCCGATCGGGTGAAGCTCCCGTGGACTGTGATGACGCCCTTCGGCCCTGGCATCTTGAGTAGCAGGTATGCGTAGTGTGGGACAGCCAGGAACCTTGCGAATGCTACACGCCCAAGGATGGCGTGGTATTGTGACGGCCAGTCCACCACTTCAAATTCGAGTCGCTCCTGCCGGAAGTTGTCCGGCTTCCCGAAGATGATGTCGAGCCCTATTTTGCCCAGGGGAAATATGCCCTTCCCTGGAACGATGTCGTGGAACGTTGTGTCTGACTGTTCCAGACTGCATTGCGGGATCCGCATGGCTGCTAGGGTGCTTGCGAACATTAGGTTGATGCCGCTGCCGCCATCCATGAAGACGCGACTCATCTCGAAACCTCCGATCTGCGCCTCCAAAGACCAGGCGGCATGACTGGGCGGGGATCCGCAAGGGTGATCTGCACGAGTGAATGTGATGCAGGACTCCGATCCGCTGAGGTACTCAGGGATGGCAGGTGGGGTTGCCACGGCCAGGTTGATTTGTCGGGTGATTTTCTTCTGTACCCTATTCGTGGGGCGTCCTTTCTGGATCATCATTAGTGCTCCTTTCGGTGGGGGGTACCCGTTCCCAGCGTTGTTCTGTGCGGGTGCGACTGGTTGGTTTGGGCCTCCGATAGGCGGCGGTGGAGGAGCTCCATGCGCTATTTCACCTTGCGCAGGTGCGTTTCCGAACGCAGGGATTGGGGTTTGTTGCCTCATCTGCACCATGCTTTCGCTGAGTTTCTGGAACTCGCGGCAATCCTTGAGCATGTGGCTAGCTTTCTTTTTGCCATCCTGCTTGTCGATGTAGAAGTGGATGGTGCATGGACCAAAAGTTTGTCGATGTCGAGGTCCGTCCGTCATGTCGCGGTGTTGTTGCCATCACTGTTGGGGCCCCGTCGCGGAAGTTTCCTCCGCGGTATCCTCCGCTGTTGCGGCTGTTGTCGTTGCGACGGTCGGCGTAGTCGGCCGCGACCATGTCGGGTCCATCGCAGTCGTCGTAGACGCGCGATCTCCTCTTGCTGCGGCGTTCCCGTCTTCGGCCGTAGTCGTCCTCTTCATCCGATTATGCTCGGTGGATGCAATCTTCGCCGTCGGCCCACCTTTTGGCGATGCCCATGAGGTGGTCAAGTGTTTTGGGCTTGACGCGTCCAAGTTCCTCCTTGAAATCTGGGCGTTTGACGCCGTCTCTGAAGGCGTCGATGGCCCTCTCTTCGAAGATGTGTGCTGCGGAGTTCTTGGTGGTAGACCAGCATAATATGTACGAGCGAATAGATTCGCCCGTTCTCTGAGTGCAGGCTCGCAACTCTTCGATTGAGGTAGGCCTCTTGCTGGTGCCCTTGAAATTTTGGATGAAGCTGTAAGCTAGCTCCTCCCAGCTTCGGATGGACCCTAATGATAGGCTGCTGAGCCAGACCCGAGCCGCGCCTGTCAGCCGCAGTTGAAGGCATTGCATGGCGGTTTCTTTGTTACCGCCGTGCAGCTTGACGGATGACAAATGGTCACTGAGCCAGGCTTTTGGATCTTGAGTGCCGTTGAACTTCGGAGTATCCGAAGGAAGCTTGAAATTGCGTGGCATCTGTGTTCGCCGAACAGATCTCGCCAAGCATCGAAGCTCCACAGAAGTTCTCGCCGTCTTCGTCCATCTCGGATTCAGACGAGCATGCACGTTTGGCTCGCGCTTTGTCGATTTTGCGCTGTGTAAGCGCGTCTCTGGCGTCGTAGTCGCGTTTATGGCGACGCGAGCTTTTCTTCCTTCGAGGAAGGTCGTGTTCCTCTTCCTCTTCGGATGAAGGGGTGGGGCTCCGGTCGTGCCTGGCCGGAGCTTTCTTCTTCGGCTCCGCAGGAGCGTCTTCGTGGAGCGCGGCTCCGACAAGTCCGAGTCCGGTGAGTGCGGACTTATGCATGGCTCGTTTCGGGTCCCCCTCCGGAGGTTGGTGGGCCGCGAGATACGCAGTGGCTGCCATGATCGTAGCTTGTGGTGTCTTCGGGATGATGTTGCCGTCGGCATCCATCTCCATGAACGATGTGTGGAGAGTTCGGGTCACATCACGGCGCTCCTTGGGATCCATGTTCTCCACCCGAGAGCGGTGCTTGTTTCCCTGGTTTCCGTTTGTTCTAGAGCCGGGGGCCATGGCGGAGAGCGCAGCTCGTCGCGCGCTGGACTCAGAGGCTGCTTGCTTGCGTTTGTCAAGTATTTCCTACATCTTGACTTGCTTCTTGTGCTCCTCGATGAGGAGGAAGTGGTATGCCATGAGTAGTTCACGTGAGGCGTCTGCAGGCAGGACTATGTCGCCTGCTAAGGCGCGGCATGCCTGGACCCATCCTTCTTTGCTAAGTTGGATGACGTGGTCGTTGTTTTCCTCATCGGGTGGGGGGGGACTGGCTTCTTCTGTTCCCGCCGTTTCCGCCGTTTCTGTCCTGCGGGTTGGGGTTCGTGCTGGGCGGCGGGTTAGGCGTTTGTTGTTCCTGGATGACTGCGGCGCATTGATAGCGCTTGTAGATCGGTCCGCTGCTGCCGCAGCTTTCAGATCCGGAACCGTAGGTCCTTGCATCCGATGGCGGATCGCACAGATCGGAGTTGCAGCTGCTGCTGACATAGGAATCATCTGCTGATGATGTTGTACGTAGCACGGGGTGTGGGGCCCACAAAGCGGGTCTGATTGATGGTAGGGGCACCCGCAGGAGGCGGAGGTGCCGGTTGCCCCACACTGGCGTAAGCTCCCGAACAAGATTTCGAGTCTGTCGCCTATGGGCTCGAAGTCCTTCATGGTGGTCGGCGAGTGGGCGGTGAAGTCGAAAACGCCGAAGAGGAGGTGACTCTCCGTCGCTGCAGAGTTGTAGATCGATCGGGTCGGGACCGTCACGACCGCACAATCAGCAGCCCCGATTCCCACAGACGGCGCCAATTGATGAGGTTTCGACTCGTCAATGCCCATTGTTATGGACTTGGGTTTTGGAGAAGATGGGGATGCTGGAGATCGTGGAACGGTTAACAGACAAGCAACCAGGGGACACGAGATTTACCCAGGTTTAGGCCCCGGGAGGGAAAACCCTACTCCTGCTTGTCTGCTCTTGATTACGGGGAACTGAAGGTTACAGGGGTGCGCAGATTCGATCTGGCGTGGAGGTGCGTATGCGAAAGTATGAGTCGAGCGATCTAGGTCGTGCCCTCCTGGCCTTTATATAGACTTAGACAGGTCCCGGGCATAGTCCTAGTCGGTTACAGGTTCTAGGGTTTTACCCCTTTGAATTTCCTATCTACTCTAGTCTTGCTCTCCAAGGATCCGAAGGCGTCATGGGCCTGGGCCATCCGAAAGTCTTCATGGGCCGGCGTACATCCGCCGTGGGCCTTCCCTGGGCTGGACTAGGTATGCTGAGGTCACGCACCCGTAGGGTACAACCATGTCAGGGGGCGTTTCATTTTCACGCGCTGCGCAGACCCTTTAGTCCCGACTGGTAACCTAGGCCGGGATTAAAGGCCCAAATTTGCGTGCTCTGGGCCAAAACTAGCGCGCGCTGTGCTTTTTTTTTCAAAATTTCGAATATATCATTTAAAAAATTTAAATTATACCTTTTTGCATACTTATGAATTTGAGAAAACTTTCAACATGAAAAGTGCTTGAATTTGAATAATTAATCCAAATCCATTTTCTGTTTTATAAAATAATTATTTTAAATAGTCAAAATATTAACCATTTTGCCATTATCAATTTAAAAATGCATTAACTATTATTTTTTGCATAATTTTGAATCTCACTAAACTTTCAACATGAAAAGTTCTTGAAATTGAATAATTAATCAAAATCCATTTTCTGTTTTATAAAATAATTATTTTAAATAGTCATTAACCATTTTGCCATTATCAATTTAAAAATGCATTAACTATTATCTTTTGCATAACTTTGAATCTCACTAAACTTTCAACATGGAAAGTTCTTGAATTTGAATAATTAATCCAAATCCATTTTCTGAATAAGCTTTAGTCCCGGTTGTATCCACTAACAGGGACTAAAGATATTTCCCGCCATTTCTCACCGCTTCCCGCCAAGTTTTCCCGCCCTTTCCTCTAAACCGAGCTTTTAGTCCCGGTTGTAGCCACTAAAAGGGACTAAAGATATATCCCGCCATTTCCCACCGCTTCTCGCCATGTTTTCCCGCCCTTTCCATATATATATAGGCCGACCGCGCCATGGTTATGTGCACATCCACACCTTCCTCTCTCACAGAAATGGACAACGCCTACTGGGCCATTCTGACCCTCAAAGAGACCGAGGCGCTGTGCGCCTCAAGCTACCCTTGACCACCAGGCTATCGGCCACCCGCCGGCTGGATGATGAGCGCTGGAGGGGTTCTTTTCCCTCCTGTGCCTCAAGGCTCCGCCCGACAGGCGGCCATCACGAACCACTTCTACCACGAGCTCACGCCGGAGCAGCGGATGGTTCCCTAGTGGGATCCCGACAACTACGACACCTGGAATGCCTTCTTCGCTAACCGGCAGGAAAGGGAGCTCGCCAGGTACGAGGGTGATGGCCCGCCCCTGGTGAACCACAACGAAGCCGGCCGCCGTCTGTGGTGGGCGAATCGTACTATCATCAGCGTGATGCGCTACATCACCTGGGGAGACCATCCTCGCCTGCGGTGCCCAGAAGTCCACCCGCCACAGAGCCACAAGAAGGCCCCTCCCCCGCCCGGCGGTAGCGGCATCGTCTTCCAGGAGACCCTCCCCCGCCCGTCGTGAATCCGAGGCCGGAGTGGCAGGTGCCCCCGGGGAAATGCCATGGTTGGGCTGAGGATCCCCGGAGTGGCAGATGACGATCATGATGATGATGACAATGACGAAGAAGACCATGAAGCTGCGTACTATAGGACTAGGCATGATTATGACTAAAGGGGGCGACTTTAGTCCTGAGTGTTAGCTAGTCCTGGTTTGTCCCGGTTTTTCATATTAATAAATGTATTGAGTGTTAGTCCCGGTTTGTGGCTCGACCGGGACTAAAGGGGGCCTTTAGTCCCGATTCCGTAGTCTCAGTTTTTAAATATTAATAAATGTCTTGAGTGTTAGTCCCGTTTTGTGGTTGGACCGGGACTAAAGGGGGGCCTTTAGTTCCGATTCGTACTACGACTTTCCCAAACTATGAAGATGTTGTCCCGATTCGTACTTACCATGAAGATCTGATCTCCAAGCACATGTGGTCACATATTAGGGAGTGCCTCTATGACCAGTTTCTTGGAGATACCAGAGGACTGGGCTCCGGCGGCATCTCCCTGAAACTGGCCGTAGTTGTGTCCCTTCTCTCGAAGACCATCTTGCAGCTTGTAACTTCTCTAACTAGATCAATACGCCTAGGAGTTAACCTAATTTCACATATTAGGGAGTGCCTCTATGACCAGTTTCTTGGAGATGCCGGAGGACTGGGCTCCGGCAGCATTTTCCTGAAACTGGTCGTAGTGGTGTCCCTGATCTTGAAGACCATCTTGGAGATGCCTCAAACTGGCTGGAGGACTAGACTCACAAGGATGCCTATTTATAGTACAAGTATCTCTGCATAGTGTCGACACTCACCCCTATCATTAGTGCAGCATGTCCCAGCCTGCCGCAATCCCTTCAGTCGCGGTTGGTTTCTCCAACCGGGACTAAAGATAAACCCTCCATTTATAGACCTTTTCCTCTATTTATAGGCCTTTCCCTCTATTTATAGGCTGCCCAATCCAGCCTGCCAACCCTTTCCCTCTATTTATAGGGCGACCATCATGGCCACCCACACATACACACATTCTTCGCCGCCTACTTTAGGATGCCCATCCCGCATCCTCATAGTCGACTCGGCGACAATGATGGAGTACTGGGATCCGCCGGGCATGTCCAAGACTAGCGTCCGCCAGACTGGCACTGGATGGTGCTACCTTCCGGGACGCGTAGCTTGGTGAGGAATCCGGGTGTCGTCGTCGACCCGGAGCTTCTTTGGTGGAGGTCGCCTGGTCCAGGAAGGGTGCAGAGGGAGCCGGCCACCGAGGAGGTGGTACGTTGTCGTTTCAGGGAGGAGGACGAGCACGCCCGTCGCTATATGGCTGCGTTGGACACCAGGGTCGATGATACCTGGCAGATTCTTCAGGGATCTCACCCGAGCTATGCTCGTGTGATGGTTCCTTCTCTTTGGGTTTTCACCTCCTGCGTCTTAGGCACTAGGAGTCGTCATCCAGTTTGATTGAGCAAGATGACTAATGTTGCATGCATGTGGATCTGGGTAAAATGTTTGCCTCACAATATGATTACATAAAAGGTTTAATATATTACATAGATCACCAACATCCCTATCTAGTGTTGTTGTTTTCTTTTGCACCGTAGCCATGGAGAATCTTCATCATTTAACAGGAGGCTTGGGTCAGTTTTCACTTTGAAGGGCGGGATTTCATGAAACTTATTATAATATTCTGACATATCTGTCTTGTCATCGACTCCCATGATGTTTCTTTTCCCTAAAAGAACTATGTGGTGCTTTGGCTCATCGGACGATGTATTTTTTTGCTGATTTCTTTTTCTCGGTTTCGTAGACATGTCCTTCACATAGAAAACCTGAGCCACATCGTTGGCTAGGACGAATGGTTCATCCATGTACGCAAGATTGTTGAGATCCACTGTTGTCATGCCATACTTTTTGTCTACATGTCCCCCGCCTCCTGTCATCTTGACCTGTTTGCACCAAAACAAAGGAACCTTAAAAGTAGGTCCATAGTCAAGTTCCCATATCTCCTCTATGTACCCATAATATGTGTCCTTCTTCCCATTGTCATCTGTTGCATTAAAGCGGACACCACTATTTTGGTCGGTGCTCTTTTTATCTTGGGCGATCGTGTAAAATGTATTACCATTTATCTCGTACCCTTGGAAAGTACATATAGTCGAAGATGGTAACCGTGCCAACAAGTATAGCTGATCTTCAACAGTGTTGTTATTCATGAGATGTTTCTGCAACCAACTGCCGAAAGTGTCCTCGTGTTCCACTTTAATCGAGGAGTCAGGCTTCCCCGGGTTTTCCAAGAGTACAATAATCTTGTGTTTCTTGATATACGGATCCACCAAGGTGGAATTATGTAGAACTGTGTAGTGTGCTTTATTGAAAGAATCCCTGTCCATACATACCATTGTTTTC
Source organism: Avena insularis (assembly GCA_023614405.1). NCBI lineage: Eukaryota > Viridiplantae > Streptophyta > Magnoliopsida > Poales > Poaceae > Avena > Avena insularis. Next base: position 149,869,402 of record CM042695.1, on the reverse strand, counting down.
CTTCCTAGTGTGCCTTTTCCAGTCAGCCTCCCCTCATATCGAGATTCAGGAAAACCAATCGGCTTAAGGTCAGGAAGAAAGTCAACACAAAACTCAATTACCTCCTATGTTCCATAGCCCTTGGAGATGCTTACTTCTGGCCTCGCACGGTTATGAACATATTTCTTTAAGACTCCCATGAACCTTTCGAAGGGGAACATATTGTGTAGAAACACAGGACTGAGAATTCTAATCTCTTCGACTAGGTGAACTAGGAGGTGCGTCATAATATTGAAGAAAGATGGAGGGTACAGCAACTCGAAGCTGACCATACATTGGAACACATCAATCTGTAACCCTGATAGACTTTCTGGATCGATTACCTTCTGAGAAATTGCATTGAGGAATGCACATACCTTCACAATGGCCAGCCGAACATTTTCCGGTAGAATTCCCCTCAATGCAACCGGAAGCAATTGCGTCATAAGCATGTGGCAGTCATGGGACATTAGGTTTTCGAATTTTTTCTCTTTCATATTTACTATTCCCTTTATGTTAGACGAGAAGCCAGACGGGACCTTGATACTGAAAAGGACTTCAAAAAATATTTCCTTCTCTTCCTTGGTAAGAGCGTAGCTGGCAGGCCCTTGAAACTGCCCTGGATGCTTGCCTTCTCGTCCTTTATGATGTTGCTGATCCTCCCGTGCTTCTGGTGTATCTTTTGACTTCCCATACAAGCCCAAGAAGCCTAGAATATTCACGCAAAGGTTCTTCGTCAGGTGCATCACGTTGATTGCAGAGCGGACCTCATGGAATTCCCAATAGGGTAGCTCCCAAAATATAGATTTTTTCTTCTACATGGGTGCGTGTCCGTCAGAATCTTTAGGAACAGGTTGTCCTCCGGGACCCTTTCCAAATATTACATTTAAATCCTTGACCATAGCAAATACATCAGCACCAGTACAGGGGGCAGGCTTCTTCCGGTGATCTGCCTCGCCATCAAAATGCTTGCCTTTTTTCCTTAAGGGATGTCTGGGCGGAAGAAAACGATGATTGTACGGGTACACACATTCTTCCTATATTTATCCAGATATATACTTTCAGTCTCATCTAAACAGTGTGTGCATGCATTATATCCCTTATTCATCTGTCCTGAGATGTTACTAAGAGCAGGCCAATTATTGATGGTTAGAAACAGCAACGCTCATAGGTCGAATGGCTCCTGTTTGTGCTCACCCCACATGTAAACCTGTTCGGCCCACAACTGTAAAAGTTCATCAACTAATGGACTTAGGTATACATCAATGTCGTTGTCGGGTTGCTTGGGGCCTTGGATGAGCACTGGCATCATAATGAACTTCTGCTTTATGCACAACCAAGGAGGAAGGTTGTAGATACATAGAGTCACGGGCCAGGTGCTATGAATGCAGCTCTGCTCCCCAAAAGGATTCATGCCATCTGTACTTAGACCAAACCATAAGTTTCTTGCGTCACCAGCAAAGTACGGGAAGTCTCTCTCAATTTTTCTCCACTGTCGACCATCAGCGGGGTGCATCAACATCCCGTCTTTCTTACGTTCTTCCATGTGCCATCGCAACAACTTGGCATGCTCTTTGTTTCTGAACAAACGTTTCAATCGTGGTATTATAGGAGCATACCACATCACCTTGGCAGGAAACCTCTTCCTGGGTGGCTCGCCATCAACATCACCAGGGTCATCTTTTCTAATCTTATACCGCAATGCAGTGCATACCGGGCATTTATCCAAATTCTTGTACTTCTCACCGCGGTAGAGGATGCAGTCATTAGGGCACGCATGTATCTTCTGCACATCTAATCCTAGAGGGTAGACGAGCTTCTTTGCTTCGTATGTACTGGCGGGAAATTCTTTATTTCTTAGATGCAACCTCTTCATGAGTACCAGCAACTTCTCAAATCCCAAGTCAGTCACATCGGTCTTTGCCTTCCACTTCAGCAATTCTAGTGTGCTACCCAGCTTCTTCTGGCCATCTTTACAAGTTGGGTACAACAATTTGTTGTGGTCCTATAACATCTGCTCAAACTGCAACCTCTCCTTTTCTGTGTCGCAGACTCACTTTGCATCAGAAATGACCCGACCAAGATCATCAGTGGGCCGGTCTGGTTCCCGTTCTTTACCTCCTTCTTCTTCATTGTCTTCCATTGTGGTATCAGCGTATTCAGGGAACATAGATCGGTAGTTGTCATCATCGTTCTCTTCTTCATTGCCGTCTTCCATTACAACCCCTCTTTATCCGTGTTTGGTCCAAACATTATAGCCGGACATAAAACAAGACCGAAGCAGGTGGCTTTGAATGAATCTTGCGGAAGTGTGAGCCTTCTCATTCCTACAGTCAACACATGGACAACACATAAAACCATCCCGCCTCTTGTTCTCCTCGGCCACAACTCGAAAAGAACACACGCCTTCTCTGAAAGCGACAGAGCGTCGGTCACCGTACATCCATGGATGGCTCATCTGTATCATACAAATATATGTCAAACGCAATCACTATGCTAAAATTAGTACCGCACGGTCTAAACGAGAAAATAGTTGCTAACCTTTTATTACACTTGAAAACAAAGATGAGAAAACTTAAGTGTGTCTCAAGCACCTCATATCATGTATGTCTTGTGTGACCTAAACTTGCATCGCTCTAATAGAAATTTCACCGAACACCTCTAGTGCATATGAACAAGAAAAAAAATAGCACAACAACAACACCTCTCCTACCAGGAAAAAAACAGTTGAGAGGGGGAGGGGGCTGTGCATATAAATAGGGCCAAATCACTAGTCCTGGTTTAAGATACAAACCGGGACTAAAGGGGGTGCCCACAGCGAGCGGCAGGGCCAGGGCCCTTTAGTCCCGGTTTGAGACCGGGACTAATGAGATCTAACGGGCCGGGACCTATGGATTGGGGTGGCTCGGCCCGTCCGGCGCAGGCCATTAGTCCCGGCCCCAGCCACAGCCGGGACTAATGGCCTAGACGAAAGGACTGTTTTCTACTAGTGGTATGAGGCATTATGCCGATTCACCTAAATTAAATATGGAGGCCATATGTGGGCGAATCTAGTCTAATATCACCCCATTTAAAATTGTGTAGCGAACCGGTGATATATTTTGCCATGTTAAGACAACATTTAAATTGTGGGGTATCTAAACAACATGAACCATCTAATTAAATGTCGGGACCCCGATTCTGCTTAATATTGCCTAATTGCATCGCATCTTGGCCATGTCATACATCATACATGCATCATGTCCGATCTTCTGTCATAGTATTAAATAGTGCATCCGGTGTTTGTGCTAGTGTTTTGCTTCTTCGCGGACTAGGCCAATGAGTTGATGCGAGTGTGGACCTGATCTCTGGTGAATTTTCAGCAATATTTTCAGGCGAGCATTCCCCCCTTTCTACCTATTTTACATTTCTAGTCTTTACTTTCTTCTGTTGATTTATTGCTATCTGTTTTGCGATGCTATATATTCCGTCTTGTACTTCCCTGCAGCCTCTATATTGCCATGGACACCTCCTAATACCTGTTGTTTGATAGATAGTCGGCCTTGCGAGTCGTAGTCGTTTGCTCAGGTGCTGCTTCACGTCGTCGATGTTCCACCGTTGTTGGGTGGTTGGCACATGCTTAATGGTGGAGATGATCATGCCTTTAATTACTGTTTAATAACTAATATTGAAAGTAGGTAAATAATGCAGAGGCACCAGTGGGTAATAGACAATATTTGGTTTTTAACCGCTCACTGGTGTCCCGTAGGACCCCGAGTTCTTGACACCTGTTCCGAGATCGAGCGCGCTAACCACATGTGGGGTGTGTGGGCACCCCCATCGATTAGTACCTGATTTCAAAGTACTGTACTGGGGGCCACAAAGTAGTTTGGGGCTTTATTACTATCATATACTTATGCAATGCTTTACTGCTTAATTTACGATTGCGCGTGAAGCGCATGTACTGTTTAGGAACAAATGTGGAATGTTTTCGTGTTATCTACAAGCCTAGTCACACTTTCGGGTTCCCAGTCGTTTACAGCCATTGTCACAAACCTCTGGGTCCGTCTCGGAGACCGGCCGACTTTGTTGCAGGTAGCTTAGTGGGGTGGCCCCAGGTGCTTGCTTTGGGTCTGGGAAACGTCGTGTCTGAAACTCCGTAGACATACCGTTGGGTGTATGTTTTGTGATCTTGTACCTACATGATCTGACAACAAGGGTGTAGGTGCGTGTGAAAACTTTGGTGCACCCCTGCAGGGTTAAATCTTTTCGAGAAGCCGTATCCGCGGTTATGGACAACTTGGAGCACAGTTCTCGATCATAGACAACTATAACTAAAGTTTATTGTTATAATATGACTTATATCCAATATGACTAGTAAGTTGGATAACCACCATGGAATGAATGGATAAAACTGCCAACTGTGTGAGTTTCCTCGGCATGTCTTCCTCGTTTGGTCTCGAGGGGGAAATACCAGGATGGGTATGATTGGTGATAGTATCAGGATGAATCCGAATAGGTCTTTCTTATCCCTCTCTGATAGCCGATAGTTGTTTTAAGTCTCTATAGGTTGTTTAGTGCATGTTACGCTATCGCTTCAGTCCACCATACCTATGTAGGCGAGGACCGCCAAATTCTAAGACTCGTCGTGTACTGACCTCTCCCTTTTTCTTTTGCCCTTTGTCGGCCCCTTTTGTTGTAGCAGGTTTTGAGATCGACGTCGTTAGCAGGGTTATCCTTCCGTCTTAGCCTGGGCAGGGTTATGGACACCATTGCTTATTCTTCAAGGATCTTAGCCCCATTTGCATCTTGTCCGTAGTCGGATGCTGTATTATTTTCAAGGTGATTTCGATCTTTGTACTGTATATCTGTATTCTTGACTCATGGAGTCGTTGTTGTATATATTTGTTCTGTGGGTTCCATTAAAAACTATTGTATAATGATATTACTTCGTTTTCCACCCACACGAAAGTGCCTGGTGGGCACCTTTAAATCGTTTCTATACGGGTTTGGCGGGAATCGCTGAAACTTGCATATGGCCGATCCGAGGGTGTTACACTTACATGTTTCTGCTCAACATGAGCCCATTAACAGTTATAAGTTCTACACTACAGCTGCCTAATTTCACTCAAAGTAGATTCACACATTTGAATGTGCCGATTGAAAATTGACAGTTTACGGTTGTAGTTCTTGGCAATGCTAATGCCAGTTCTTATCTTAGTGATGAGTTGGTATAAATTATTTATCTTCCATTATTTCTGTATGTCCAAATGAGTTTGTAATCTGTAATTCTGTACTCTGCCATAATGTTCAGGATATCCATGTCACTAGTGTAACATTGTTGGGTTCGGCATAAGGGAACTCTGTTGTGCGTCGGAAATAGAAGAAAATAATGTATGAATGTGAGCCCTGATCGTATTGGAGATAATTATAAGCATACAAATAGTATATGCTGTTAATGACTGCACATGATGCAGGTAAGGAAGCCTCCTTATTTCGTCAGCAGACTACATTGATCGACATTGTCGTTCATATCAGCTTTGGGTTAGCGGTAACATACCAGGAATGAGTATTCATGTAGAAGAGATGCTGGTTCTTTCTTTGGAGGCAAAACGGCAGTGGTGAATTCCCAGAGGAGTTCTGGAACTAGATAAGAACAGAATAATAAAACCCAAATCCTCTAAACAAACACAACACTTACATATTGAAATCCCTGGAATGCCCCTTCAAAAAAAGATACAGTAACAAAAACCCTGGAATGGCAGAGGAATGTGTGTGTATTTTCTGGGTTCATTTCTCCGGCCCGAATTAACGGCCGCAGGGTCTATACAAATTCCATTTTACAAAAAACTCCCGGATACGTTCAAAACTTTACAAATCTAGACTTTAGATTCGAAATTAAAACTCAAATCTTCCCCATCTCCGTCCTCCCTGCCGTCCTCTGCTGCTCCGCTCGCCATCGGAGGGGCGTGTCCTTGCTCCTGACCCTGCTGCCTGTCGGAGGGCTCCCTCGGGGTCGCCCTGCTCTGCGCGTGCAGAGCTCAATCCCACGGCCACGCTGCTCCGCTCGTCGATCCCGTGGGTACGCTGTAGGCTAGTACCGACCGGGGGATCAAGGCCGCGCCTCCGCTCCGCTCGTCCCTCTGGTACCACTCCGGTGGGAAGCCAAGTGCTAGTTCCTCCGCTTCCTCAGCTTCCACTCCGTCAGGTTTCCAGGCCTACGCCCTGGTGCCCAGGAGTTCCTCTCTGATGGATAGCAAACGGCACGCAACAGCAATCACGGTTTGGCACCAAGGTATCAAATGATCAGTACGTTATATGGGTGCTAGATGTAGAACATACTCACTGAATGCATCTTTGATTGGTACTGGTACTGAACTTGGAGTATCTTGGAGTACTGAGTATTCACTGAATGAAGAACATACTCACTGAATGTATCTTGGAGTACTGAATATTCAAATAATCACAATGACCTACTCACTGAATATTGTTTTCTTTGGTGTCTTACACTGATACTGAACTTTTATTTCAATTCTCATAACTCTGAAGAAGGCCCCTCACCTGCAAGATACTGAATGTATCTTTGATTAGGTAATTATTCAGTCACCAAACTTGTATGCATGTAGTTCTAGCAATGAAGAATAGGGGTAACTTTAATAAGCAGATAAATTCCAGAAATATACCTTATCCGATGACATGGAATGTGAACATTTTCTTACTCCAAGCAAAACATCAGATTATTAAACAGTAGCAGCGAATAGCACTTAGAGTAAAGAAAGAAGGACGAGCAACTTAGAATAAAGAAAGAAGGACAAGCGAAACATCATATTATTGAACATTTTCTTACTCCAAGCAAAACATCAGAAATATACCTTATCCAATGTCATATGCATTAATCTGGTTTCAAGTGAGTAAAGAAAGAAGGACAAACAACTTAGATGTAAATAATCTCCTCGTCTAAATAATCTCCTCATCTAAATAAGCAACTTGAGTATAATTCCAAAATCCTCATGCTATACTACTCCAACCTATCTGTATCATTGGTTTCTTAAAAATAATTAAGCAAGAGCTCTCTCTCAAAAAAGTATAAGTAACAGTATTTTTTAGAGTAACAAAACCTAGACAACAAAATGGAAAAAGAAGGTGCCGGGAAATTAATTATTCACCTAGATGGTGCAGTCACATAGTACGCAAGACCACCAACAGGGATAGAATGACCAGAATATTTAGATTCCTTCCATATTACTGAGAAGGTTAACCAGGAAATTTCCAATTAAAACGTGCCAGCACCTACACGTACATGTAAGTGATTACTATAGTTACTACAACTCTCAAACTGAAGCATGCACCTAGGAAATGAAATACAGGTTGGTAATAAGTGCAGAGTGCATACTGATGGGCATGTTGGAAGTGTAGAACAACTTGATTGGATATGAGCCTTGCTGTCAACGAGCAATCTTTGATCTCACTGGAAGCACAACACGGAAACCTTGGAAATTGATAACTATGAGGAAGACCAAGACAGTACCAAGTAAATTGGTCACATTTGGAAGATTATGACGGTAGAACGGCTCTCGTAGGGCAATGAACACAGAAAGGATCTCGTAGATCATTGACTAGTTGTCGAACAAGATTAAAATTCATGCTAAAATGAAAAATACTTAGGCAAGAATCCGAAGAATAAAACCAAGAGAACAATGGGTGTTTAAATCAATCAGTTTGGTAGAGCAACTATTGGAACTTACAGCAACAATAGAATCACTAGTTAATCCAGGTACCACGATAACAATGCGTGTTGAATCATCATAAGAAATAGTTCCATCCCAAGAACCATCAACTGCTCTGCAACATAGCGCAAATAGTCAGGCATCCCCTTGCTTGCGGAGCAATCTCGAACTATCAGAAATCCTCAGAACCTTCACAGTCAGAGGCTAGCAGCCAATCCAAGGCGATGGTTCCACCATCACGAACCGTGTACAGCTGCCTGCAACATAACAAGTTCAATCAATGTACTACTCCACATACATCATCTTGTGAGGCTCAAACACACATGGGTATCTGACATATGGCAGGTGGTGTTTGAAGTATGATGTAAAATTGCTGAAACTGAAACAACAGAAGACGAGAACATTTTTCTAGACGCCTCCCTACAGCCTTACAACGTCTCCACATACATCACACTTAACCAATGCCCACATATGCAGATTCTGAATTTCTCATTCTTTCCTCACTCTTTTTCTTCTTCTAGAAGATACACACAACAGTCATATAAACAGCAGGATTGCATAACCATAATTCCACAAAGACCAGCAGAACAAGAACACCTAGAAAAATACACCAAACATATGCGTCATAATCATAGACGGCACGAATTTACTGAGCAACGTATTATGCAGCAACTAACCTGAAGGAACATGTTGCCAAAACAAAAAAATTACAGTGTACGCTATCAAAGAGGAAACAAACTGAATTCTAAGGCTAAGATGGAAACTGATTTGAGAGGACACAATCTTCATCTATTCCCGCAGTACTAGTTTCAGAAGACAAATCTCTAAATTCTAAGGCTCAAATGGATGTTTCAAACTGAAGCTTCCCAATCCAATTGCAATAATGACAAGAATTCATCTTTCGTAGTGACAAGAATTAATCCCAAATCAGGAACCTTAGGGTTTCTTGCAAATTGTAATACCTGGTCAAGATGAAGCTCATGGCCTTGGGATACCCGGCGAGATCGAGCGCGGGCTGGGGTCTCAAGCGCGGTTTCGGCGGTGGAGGCGCAGCAGCCGGCATCGCATGGGGCGCGGCGGAGCACCTGACCGCGCGCTCCTGACCGCAAGCGGGTGCCCCCTTCCGGTAGTCTTCCCAGCAGGTGGTGGCTTCTCCCCGAGCGAAGCCGCTGGCCGCTTCCTTCTCCGTTGCCGCCGGGCCCAAGAACTGGTTTTTCTTGCCTGGTATCAGCGCATCGGCTCGCTATGGATGCGAGGAGGGAGCTGAGTGTTAGCACAGCCCCTGCCGCCGAGTACTTTCCGACACCGACAAGGAAATTCCGACGAGACGACACGCACGTATCCGATAACTTCCGCCAAGATGCACGTGCTGCTAGCCGATCGATTCTTTTGATCTAACTAGTACACTCACGCACGCACACGCAAAACAACTTTGATTGCCAAAGGCTCTTGTCGAGCCTTGCTTTCACTCTTGTATTGCTTAACTCGCGGTGTTGTTTACAGGCCAGGATACACGCATATATATATGCCAAGACTAGACAACCGACTCGGGAGCTAAACCTAGTCTAATACATATACGTATATTATCTAGACACCTATACCTACTCGGACTGCAATTCCAATACGTGTAGGACACGTGATTATCTAACAATCACCCCCTAATCACGATGTGCTTTTTTACATCGACCTGGATCCCAAATACGCTGGTTGCTCCTCGCCGACGTCTTCCTCGGAATTGCTTTCGCCGTCCCCTTCCTTGGCACCCATGTCACTGACATTGCTTTTGCCGGCTTCTCCATGGCTTCACGTCGACCCTTCTCGTCCGCGTCCTTTTTTTCCTCGTCCTCCTTGTCGATGTCGTCCATGACCGTGCCTTCGGTCTTCACCAGTTCCTTGATGAACAAACATTGATTTTCATACTTCATCTTCACCAGATAATTTACCGTGTGGAATTCTTTCTTTGGATAGTAGTCCAACATGCCTCGCATGCGTGCTCGTGTCGGTCGTAGTTGCCTTGTCTCCAGTTCTATCGGATTTGGCACGACATACTCTTCTGCGTTCGACAACATGCTTTTTCTGAACCTTGTGTGCTCCACGTAGAGCTCCTGGAGCCAACGGCTCTACATGCAGCGTATCCTGCATGCCTATTTCTGAGCCAATTTCTTGACTCACCACCACATCATATGGCCTTTCACTTCTGGACACTCCTTTGCCCCAAGCTCTTCACGTGGATCATCACCTCCTGTACTAGCAGATGATGAGCTAAACGTAACACCTTCTAGCTCCGTTTTTTCTGACCACGGGCTAGCCTTTTCTCCGGACACTTTTTCTTCTGGGAGTATCCCTAATGCTTCTGGCCTGGTTCCATGTCTGGAGCACTCCCTAGGCCTTCAATCTCTTCTGGGTCCAAATTTACTGACAAAGATAAGCTTGGTTGATCCATATTTTCTTCATACTCAAGATCCCACGTGATGTGAAAAGATGAATATTCCGGTTCCTTGGAGCCCCAATTCCATGATTTCTCTTCCTCAAAGACTACGTCGTCCGTGAAAACCACCTTATTGGTATAGGGATTGCACAAACGGTATTTCTCCGAGCCTTCATAACCTGTCATGATCATTGGAGTACTCTGATTCACCTTATGCGCCACACATCCAAAAGTACGAAGATGATCAACCGAGGGCTTACATCCATACCATCCTTCATACGGAGTCATACCAACTCCACTCTCAGTTGGTTCCATGTTCAGCAAATACACAGCCGTATTGACTGCCTCACCCCAGAAGTTTCCTTGGCAAACCTTTACTCTTCATCATCCTCCATGCCATGGTCAACACGGTTTGATGCAGCTCGCCTTCCTGATCAATGCGTAGAGCTCTTATATTCGCCTCCACCTTGAACTCTTCGGCTTCCTTGATCTTCTCGAATGCTTGTTGTGCTTGATACTTACTTTTCAGCAACACAATCCACATGTATTTACTATGATCATCCACCATAAGCATGAAGAACTTATTGCCGGGCGGAGTTGCAGGTGAAATTCCAACGCATAGATCGCCATGATTAGATTCTGAAGCTTCACCTGCCTCAAACGTGGCTTCACGCAGAAACGGGTCACTCCGTTGCTCGTGATCCACACACGGTAGATCGTGATCCACTTGCGCCACAATCTCCATACCCGGTCATGGAGGATCCTCCTCGTCCTTCAGCTCAGTTACTTCGAGCATCAGCATCATCGGTCCATCATCTCCTTCCTGGGCGATGAGAGCCCTCTCCTTCGACGATTTCTTGCAATCCTTCTTGAAGTGACCGAGCTCGCCGCACTTATGACATCTTACTTTCTTGATGTCAAACTTCCTCCGCGGCGGAGGCTCGTCCTCATCCTCTCCTGCGATATACTTTTTTGCTGGGCGAGAATCTTCTCTATCACTCCTGTTGTCGGATTTGCTTTACCGCCCTTCTTCTCCTTGGCGAACAACGCTCGAGCCATAAGCATGAGATGCTCATCCACTTTCGTGTCGCCATAGGTGATCTTCATCTGCTCGTCGTGCGCCTTGAACCGTCCAACTAGATCATCCATCGTGAGAGTCTTGAGATCAACGTATTGCTCGATTGCCGAGACAACGGGTGAGTAACGCGGTGGCGCCACGCGGAGGAAACGCCTCACAATAGAGATCTCATCCAGCTTTTCGCCGAGTCCACGAATCCCATTGACCAGTGTAGCGACCCTTGAAGCAAAGGCGTCTAGCGTCTCATCTTCTCCCATCTCCAGTTCGCATTTCTTCGCAAGGTTTGCGGTCGCCTCATGGCTGCGCCCAAGATTTAGCGTCTTGAGCGTATCCCACACCTCCTTTGCAGATTTCTTTGAGATCAGGTGTTGCATCAGATCCATCGGCACCACCGAGCAGATGGCCGTGAGTGCTAGTCGATCTAGGTGGTACTTCGACGCGCCCTTCTTGAACTCGTCGCCGCCTGGATCGACAGCTTCCCAGAGTCTGGCGCCTTCTAACGCCCACTCTATCTGGACCGCCCAGACCGTGTAGTTGTCACGGCTGTACCGCGGATACTGCATTGACACCGGTGCACCCGCAGCCGCACCAGAATACTCGCCCACCTCCTTCGTCATGACCTCCCGTTACTAGGAGATCCTCCACGAGGCTCTGATACCAATTGTTAGCACAGCCCCTGCCGCCGAGTACTTTCCGACGACACCGACGAGGAAATTCTGACGAGACGACACGCACGTATCCGATAACTTCCGCCGAGATGCACGTGCTGCTAGCCGATCGATTCTTTTGATCTAACTAGTACACTCACGCACGCACACGCAAAACAACTTTGATTGCCAAAGGCTCTTGTCGAGCCTTGCTTTCACTCTTGTATTGCTCAACTCGCGGTGTTGTTTACAGGCCAGGATACACGCATATATATATGCCAAGACTAGACAACCGACTCGGGAGCTAAACCTAGTCTAATACATATACGTATATTATCTAGACACCTACACCTACTCGGACTACAATTCCAATACGCGTAGGACACGTGATCATCTAACACTGAGCTGCGCGGCGCAGGGGGAGTGGAACGGGAGGGAGCCGAGCTGCGCACCGTAGGGGGAGTGAGCGGCGGAGCAGGCTGAAGTAGTTTCAGTTATTTCTGTTGTCGGAAGCTACTGTTTTCTTTAGACTTGTTTTACAAATAAGTAGTTTGGCACGTGAGCTTGTTCACTGTCGAGGATAAGATAGTTGGTTAGCTAGTTTAGATCACCGCAGTGACCGGATCTTGGGATGGCAGGATCACAACGGAAACAGCGGTGGAAGTGGTCACGATTCAGAGGATCGTGGGATGGCGCGATCGCATGCTCTCTCGTGTCCACAGTTTTAGGAGTCTTTCAGTTAGCTTGTACTCAGGAAGTATAAGAGGTAATAACAGAAAAGGAAAACGCTGCAAGTTCTGCACGCAGCACAAAAATCTGAGCCACAACTCTCGTGTTCTCTGAATCCTCTCTTGCTCATTCTCTGTAGAAATTTGCCTGTTGGCAACCACAAGTGGTATCAGAGCGTCAGGCGTTCGATCTGACCGGCGATGTCGAGTTCTGACAGTGAAGCAGAGAAGCGGAAGAAGGGAGACGCGGCGAGCTCGACGCCAAAGGCCCTGCTCACCCCCCAACCGATGGCCAGGCTCACGGGAGACGGGGGTGACATGGTCGTGGTCGAGCGCGTCATTCGGGAGAGCGACGGCGGCGGGCATGTGCCGCCACGGACGCGAACCAACTACGTCGAGTGGGCGCTGCTGATGAAGGTGCATCTGCAGGCCGCGAGCCTGTGGACCATCGTGAACACCGGCGTCGGTGAACCACGGGACGACCGGCGTGCGCTCTCCGCCATCCTGCGCGGAGTGCCCCCGGAGCTCCTGCGCACACTCGCTGTCAAGGAGACGGCGAAAGCTGCGTGGGACACACTGAAGACCATGCGCCTAGGCGTCGAGCGCGTTCGGGAGGCAAAGGCGCAGACGCGCCGCGACGACTTTGACAAGCTCAAGTTCAAGGCCGGCGAGTCCGTCGAATCCTTTGGTATGCGACCCACCGCCAAAGCTGATGACCTTGAGCTTTTCGGCGACCCTGTTTCAGAATACAAGCAGGTCACAAAGCTGATGCGGGTGGTGCCGCAAAAGTACAGGCAGATGACCGCCTCCATCGAGTCGCTACTCGACCTGAAGACCATGCCCCTGGAGGAACTCATCGGGCGGCTGGTCATCGTCGAGGAACGCGATGAGGAGGACGAGGAAGCCACGCCCAAGGGTGGGCGCCTGCTCCTTACTGAGGAGGAGTGGGCTGATCGCCAACGCCAGCGCGCCCAAGAGCGCGACAATGGAAAGTCCCCCAGCGAGAAGAAGAACAAGCCGCGCGGGAAGAAGAAGCCTCAAGAAGGTGAAAGGCCATCGAGCAGCAGCGCCGGCGGCTCAGGCGAAAAGAAAAAGGGCGCATGCCACTACTGCGGCATTGAAAGCCATTTCGCAAAAGAATGTCGCAAAGCCAAACGTGACAGGGAGAAGCTGCAAAGCCTGAACCTGTCACAGGCAGAGCCTGAAGAGGGAGAAGGGCCAGCACTGATGATGGCAACAGCCGCGATCACCGAGCTGGAGCCCATGCACACAGTGGATCACACTGGGGTGCAAAGTGTGTACCTCAATGAGGAGCGCATGGTTCCAGTACCCACGGATGATAGGCGGTGGTACCTAGACTCTGGGGCCAGCAATCACATGACGGGGTGCAAAGAACTCCTGTCGTCAATCGACTACTCTGTGCAAGGTATTGTTCGCTTCGGTGATGGATCCCGCGTCGAGATCATTGGCAGAGGTGTGGTGATGTTCGTGTGCAGGGACGGAGAACATCGGGTGCTCAGCGATGTGTACCTGATACCTCGTCTCCGTACAAGTATTGTCAGCCTCGATCAGCTGGACGAAATCGCCTACCGCACGGTGATCGAGGACAGCTCCATGTGCGCTTCACCAGCGGCGGCTTTGGCGAAGCGCCGCGCATGCGCAACCGCCTCTACTCCATCACCCTCCAAAAGGCCGCCCCGGTCTGTCTCCTAGCCAAAGCAGGGGACGCGGCCTGGCTCTGGCATGCCCGCTACGGGCACCTGCATTTTCGTGGCCTTTATGAGCTCGGAGCCAAGAAGATGGTGGAAGGGATGCCACCGATCGAGTGCGTGGAGCAGTTATGTGAGGGCTGCGTCATCGGCAAGCAGCACCGGACTCCATTCCCACGTGCCACCACGTACCGTGCCCAACGCGGACTTGAGCTCCTTCATGGCGATCTCTGCGGGCTAATCACGCCGGCGACACTCGGCGGCATCAAGTACTTTCTGCTTATCGTTGATGATCATAGCAGGTACATGTGGATCGAGACGATTCGTGCCAAGGACGAGGCACTGCGCTTCATCAAGCGCATCAAGGCCCTCGCCGAGAACGACAGCGGTCTGCGTCTGGGCGCACTTCGGACTGATCGCGGTGGCGAGTTCAACTCAAATGAGTTTGCGGCGTTCTGCGACGAGCACGGCATCAAGCACTTCACTACTGCCCCATACTCGCCTCAACAAAACGGGGTAGTGGAGAGACGGAACCAGACCGTTGTGGAGATGGCAAGGAGCCTGCTCAAAAGCATGGGCATGCCGGCTGTGTTCTGGGGAGAAGCGGTTCGCACCGCCGTGCACATCCTCAACCGCGCGCCGACGCGGAGCCTCGACGGTCGCACACCGTATGAGGCGTGGAAGGGACGAAAGCCAAATGTCTCCTACCTGCGCACGTTCGGCTGCACCGCACACGTCAAGAACGTCGGGCCTGGCATCAGCAAATTGTCCGATCACTCTACTCCGATGGTGTTCATCGGGTATGAGGAGGGGTCGAAGGCATACCGCGTCTATGACCCAGCGACGCGGAGGCTACGAGTCACTCGCGACATCATCTTCCAGGAAGAACGCCCCTGGCCGTGGCAGACGGCGTGCGGCATCGACACCGACGAGAAATTCACCGTCGTCTACGACCTCGAGCCCGCTCACGGCAAAGAGACTAGCAGAGCTCGGGAAGATTCCGCACCGTCAACACCCGTGCCACCAGCGCCAGAAGCTGGAGAGATGCCCACACCGGTCGCGTCCACGCAACGCTCTGACACGGCGACGGACACGCCGTACGCGCACTCACCGCGCTCCGGAGAAGCTGACGCGGCATCACCATCCAGCTGCCCGGCTCCTACTGCACCGCCTCCACCGCCACCTGTGCACCCGATGCGGACGCGTGCAAGACATGGCATCGTGGTGCCCAACACCTTGTACAAGGAAGATGAGTGGGAGACGAGTGGGCTCTGTCTCGCAGCAGCCGAGGAACCTGCTTCGGTGGAGCAGGCGTTGAGGGACGCAGCGTGGCGCCAGGCGATGGACGAGGAGATGGTATCCATCATCGGCAACAACACCTGGGAACTGACCCATTTGCCTGCAGGACACCGCGCCATCGGACTCAAATGGGTGTTCAAAGTGAAAAGGGACCCAGCTGGGCGTGTGATCAAGCACAAGGCTCGCCTCGTTGCAAAGGGATACGCCCAGCGACAGGGGATCGACTACGACGAGGTCTTCGCTCCTGTGGCCCGGTTGGAGACGGTGAGGCTCATGCTGGCCGTCGCGGCGCATGCCGGCTGGCAGGTGCACCACATGGACGTTAAGTCCGCCTTTCTCAACGGCGATCTCGCTGAAGAGGTGTATGTGCACCAGCCGCCTGGCTTCATCGACACCAAGCACGCCAACTCCGTCCTCAAGCTGCGCAAGGCGCTCTACGGTCTCCGTCAAGGCCCGCGAGCCTAGAACGCCAAACTCGATGACTCACTGCAGTCATTGGGGTTTGAGCGTTGCCCCATAGAGCACGCGCTCTATAGGCGTGGGAACACTGACTCGTTCCTGCTAGTTGGGGTCTACGTCGATGATTTGGTGATCACTGTTGCAAGCAGCGACGACATCGAGCAGTTCAAGGAGCAGATGCATAACCTGTTCCGCATGAGCGATCTCGGGTTTTTGAGTTACTATTTGGGGATCGAGGTCCAGCAGGAGAAAGGGCACATCACGCTCTGTCTGTCCAGCTATGCCGTCAAGATACTCGAAGCAGCGGGGATGCAGGACTGCAACCCATGTCACACGCCGATGGATACCCGTCTGAAGGTGGGGAAGCACAACGGCGGCGATTCCGTGGATGCCACGATGTATCGCAGCATCATCAGCAGCCTGCGCTACCTGGTTAACACACGCCCTGATCTGGCGTACGCGGTGGGTTTTTCCTGTCGATTCATGGAGGCACCTGGTGTTCATCACTGGGCTCTGGTGAAGCAGATTCTGAGGTATGTCAAGGGGACTGTGGGTTATGGCTGCTGCTACCGCTCAGGTTCGGTTTAGAAACTTGTCGGGTATAGTGACAGTGATTATGCTGGCGACATTGATGATCGGAAGAGCACGAGTGGCGTCGTGTTTTTCCTGGGACCGAGTATTGTCACTTGGTCATCGCAAAAGCAGCGGATCATCGCCCAGTCAAGCTGTGAGGCAGAGTACATTGCTGCTGCTACTGCTACCAGTCAGGAGGTGTGGCTGAGCCGGCTCTTAGCTGAAGTTCTTGGCAAGGAACCGGAGAAGACGAAGCTGTGCGTGGACAACAAATCTGCAATAGCCCTATGCAAGAACCCAGTGTTCCACGACCGCAGCAAACATATCGACACTCGCTTCCATTACATCCGCGAGTGTGTAGAGGAAGGGAAGATCGACGTTATTCACGTCGGCACGAGCGATCATATGGGCGACATATTCACCAAGGCGCTACCACGCGCCAAGTTCATCGAGATGCGTCTGCGTCTCGGCATCATCGAGGTGAAATCTCCACAACAGAATTAGGGGGTGAATTGAAGTAGTTTCAGTTATTTCTGTTGTCGGAAGCTACTGTTTTCTTTAGACTTGTTTTACAAATAAGTAGTTTGGCACGTGAGCTTGTTCACTATCGAGGATAAGATAGTTGGTTAGTTAGTTTAGATCACCGCAGTGACCGGATCTTGGGATGGCAGGATCACAATGGAAACAGCGGTGGAAGTGGTCACGGTTCAGAGGATCGTGGGATGGCGCGATCGCATGCTCTCTCGTGTCCACAGTTTTAGGAGTCTTTCAGTTAGCTTGTACTCAGGAAGTATAAGGGGTAATAACAGAAAAGGAAAACGCTGCAAGTTCTGCACGCAGCACAAAAATCTGAGCCACAACTCTCGTGTTCTTCGAATCCTCTCTTGCTCATTCTCTGTAGAAATTCGTCTGTTGGCAACCACACAGGCGAGGGCGAGGGAGCGAGTGAGCGACGGAGCAGCACAGGCAATAGAGCAGATGTCGCAGAGGAAGATGGAGATGGACCATAGGTTTGGTCGGAAAAAGAGGGAGGTTGTTTTTGCAAAACGCCGGTCACGGACAGTAATTCGGGTCGGAGGAAGTACAAGAGGCCTCTTAAAAATATTGTAACTCTTCAGATGATACCAAGATGCACGGAAAAATAGAGATCCTTCAATTCTTGATTAGACTATAAAAATGAGATAAATGACCACACAACAATTACATATTCAAATCCACAGCCCGGATACTATTGAACTGATTCCGGATAGACCAGACATATCAATCACATGGTTGTGGAACATATTTCTGCTCAACATGAGCCTAGCTAGCAGCAATGTTAGGAGTTCTACAATAAATTCTGTGGGAAAGGAGGAAGATGCCAAAACATGGATGCAAGTCTTGGCCTTTAATGCTTTCACTTCTCAACCCGGCCTTTCACCAAGGACTGCTATGTCTTGACAACATTTCTGCATTTCCAAATAAAGAATTTTTGTCAACCATGTGACCCCCGTGAAACTATTCGTAGCTTTACCAGCAACGAACAAGTTCTCTCTGAAGTTTACCAGCATACAACTTCATAGGCTAATGATTATGTGGCGTGTCAAAATATATACAAGATTGAAAAAACAAATCTGAATAAATTTATACTTGGATAATAACATATGAATGACTGAGGAATTGCACAGCTTCAGAACGAAACTGTAATAACAACTACGAGAAACCAGTTAGCACATTCGATTCATACTGTATACAACACTAACAGTTAACGAGCGGGACACATTTTAGACAAAAACCGAAAACACGACAGAATTTCTCAGGTCGGGAGTGTTTTAGGTGTCCGCTAGAGATGCTATTAGCACATTCGATTCATACTGTATACAGCACTAACGAGTATTGTATCAGAGAGCACCCATGATACACATAATAATCATTCATCCAATGAGATTGTGAGCTAAGTGCGTCGCCGTTGGCGCTGGCGGCGGATCACGACCGGCAGGACGAACTCGTCCAGGACGTAGCGGTAGAGGGAGCCGAGGAGGTCGCAGAGCTCCGGCAGCAGCGCGGTGAGGTTCCGGCCGGACGGCGTGAAGGCGGTGAATGGGCAGAGCAGGAACCCAGCCGCGAACAGCGTAGCCGGCGGCAACATTTGCAAATACCTCTCGGTCGATCGCTTGCCACGATCGAAGTCTCCTCGATTGGTCGACGATCGGCCTTTGATCCACTATGTGAAGATAGCTAGCGTAACTGCAGTCGTAGTGTCTAGCTAGTTAGTGTGTACAGTAGGTACTAGGTATATAGAAGGTTTGCTCCTAATTGGGCTAGGTAAGCTCGTGGTTGACTCGCAGGTGGCGAGAATGTTAGCTGCGTGCTTGAGCTCCGATTATTTTTGGCGTGGCCTGTGGCCATCCTTGAGTGAGGCGTCGGGCGGGAGGATGAGCGATCGAGGTGATGCCTGCGTGCGAGAGAGACAACTGAGTAGAGTGATGTGTGGTTAGCTCTGACCATACGAGTGCCTCTTTTTTCTTAAAAAAACAAGGAAAGAACGAGTCTCACAAAAAAAATTAGTCTTCCTTCCCCTTCTTCCGGCGAGCGACGGGGCAAAACCTCGATCCCCTCTATTGTCTCCCTTCCCACTTCCTCCCCTGCCACTGGCGGCATGCCTGACCTTACCCGCTTGCTTGGAGGGGGGCGTGGGGACTCGCAGCGGTGTGTTGGCGGCGGTGGCTCTTCGACCTGGCAGTGGTGGTGGGTTGTCAAGGCGATGGCGGTGGTGATGGAGGATCGGTGTGCATGGTGTAGCGGCAGTAGGCGCAACATCAGCTGGGCCAGGGAGGGCCTGATCAGGGCCTTGTGGGCCACGGCCGCCACATCCTTGGCTTTAGCCAGGAGGTTGCCCCTTAACTCTCCGACGGTGGCTGGTGGCTAGATCTAGGACGATCAGGTGCTGGCCTAACAAATCTGACTAGGGTTTGCGGGGCGTGATGGCAGGCAGCCCGTAGGCGTCGTAGCTGCCTTGCCAGTCGCATCTCTTTTGCCGAGTGCAGGCTCCGGGCCGGATTACCTCGTATTTGTCATTGGTATCATCATGTTTGTGGCTATCGTCCTGCAGGTGGTGCTTCTCAGACCGACGGTGGTCCGGCAGACCCGAGTGAGCACGATGGCGACGGGGCTGCTTCTTGGCGGCGGGGATCTGCGGTAGTGGCGGATCGTCTCGTGGATGGAGGAGTAGGGACTAGTACTAGGGTTGACGCTGTCGGTGGCACCCTTGCTACAGTACGGTGACGGGGCTTCACGGGCCTATCAGGCCAGGAGGGCCTGGTTTGTCCTTGTTGCTACATCCAGTCGGTTATCGCCTTTTGGCGGTGGAGGCAGTTTTCTCCTTGCCGACCCTTGCCGAACTTTATTCTTTTCGGTATTACCAGCCTTGCAATGTGGGTCACGGCGAGACGATAGTGGTGACTGCAGGACCGTGGTGGCATGTGCTGGTGGGCGGCGAGTTTGGTGGAGCAATATGAAGCATTGGGAAAGTGGTTTTTTGAGAGGTTGGAAGAAATCCTTGTCATCTATACACCAACGTGGTGATGCCTGTGGATGCCGCCGTCCTTTCTAAAGGGCGTCAGGTGTATCTCTTCCCACCTTCCATAGCGTACCGGGGGAAACCCTAGGACCAGTCTATGTAGCAGCGTTGTTGTCACTTTCCTTCTTGGAGGTGTTGCTTGGTATGTGGCGCTTCGGATCCAGACCTGCTCGTGGGTAGGGAGACGATTTCCAAGCATTAGTCTAGCACTATGACAACATTGTTTCCGTTGGTTGATAGTCTACTGTTAGCTTGTTCACCTGAGTGGGTTGTGAAACCACGCTGGGCAGGTCACTCCAAAGTCTAGAAAAATTAGGAGGCAATCTAGAGAAGCGTTGGCGGTTCCAATCGGTGGTAGGAGGCTGTGAGGAAACGAGTTAGTGTTTGGAGCCTATCGAGTGATGCCTCGTCGACATCGTTTCACCCTAGCGTCCGGCGAGTTCCCTCCTCCGGCCGTCGCCTCACCTCTGTCGGGATCCCGATCTTGGTTCCAATGTTTGGGATCGGACTCTGAGGATGGGGAGGCGGGCGTGGCGGCTACGTGTTGGATGGTCTGGTGGACGAAATAGGTGAGCTAGATGGACCACGGTGGCTCGTCGGCGGCGGAAGACGGATGTAGAGCTGCGTCAGGAATTCTGGGAGGAGATGGGATTTCCAACTCCCGCCTCTCGGTTCTAGGAGAGGAAGTCGATGGTATCATGTGGTTCGCTTCCTAGTGACGGCTCGCCGGTGTTTAGGGATGTGCAGCGAAGGTCTGCTTTCCCTCTGGCGGCGCGCCGAGGTGGGTCTACGTCACCGACCGGGATCTTGTTGTCAAGGGCTCCAAGGATTAAGCCCTGGCGCGGGCCGCTGCCGAGACATTCGTTCGCGTCGCTGGTGCTTACCTCATTCGTGGAGGAGGTGTTCCAGCATTGTTGCCCGGGGATGGCGGGATCCGATGCGGATTGTATGCCCAGGACTGCGTGTTTAGTTGGTCTCTCGATGTTGATACGTCGTAAACGTATCTATAATTTTTTATGTTCCATGCTTGTTTAGTATTCACTTTGCTTTGCTTTGTCTATACTTTGAGGTATTTTTATACGTTTTCCGGAACTAACCTATTAACAATATGCCACTGCCAGTTGCCTGTTTTCTGTTGTTTTTTGGTTCCAGAAAGCCAGAAAATAAATATTCTCGGAATTGGACAGGACAAAAGCCAAAGTCAATATTTCACCGAGGAGAACAAGGAGCTAGAAGACGAGACGGAGGAGGGCCACGAGGGGCCCACACCCCCTGGCCGCGCGGGCCAGGCCTGGCTACGCCTGGGGGTGCGACCACCTCGGGCACCCCCTCGGTCTCCCCCTTTGCCTATAAGAATCTAAAACCCAAAGTACCCGATCGGATCTCCACGAAACAGTCTGTAGCCACTGC
This sequence comes from Avena insularis, assembly GCA_023614405.1. Taxonomy (NCBI): domain Eukaryota; kingdom Viridiplantae; phylum Streptophyta; class Magnoliopsida; order Poales; family Poaceae; genus Avena; species Avena insularis. Next base: position 149,847,788 of record CM042695.1, on the reverse strand, counting down.
CACCCTCGTCCCTAGATCGGGGGGATCTTAAGCTCTTACCGGCACCCTGCCGGAGGGGAGAGATCATCCCGGATGCCTTCTTTATCACCATGTCAGCCTACGGTATGATGCGTGAGTAGTTCCACCTTGGAATATGGGTCCACACCATAGCTAGATGGTTTTTTCTCCTCCTTTGTGCCAGCATGTTTAGATCTTGTGAGCTATGTTCATGATCAAGATCATCTATTTGTAATCATGCATGTTGTGTTTGCGGGGATCCGATGGATATTGAGATTACTATGTCAGATTGATTGATGATTCTATCTTATTGATTCTATCATGTCTATGTTGTTTGAGATCTTGCATGCTCTCCGTTTCTAGTAGCTATCTTGACCAAGTAGATGCTAGTGACTCCAAGAGGGAGTATTTATGCTCGATAGTGGGTTCATGCATCTATTAAATCTGGGGAAATGACAGAAATCTCTAAGGTTGAAGTGTGTTGTTGCTACTAGGGAGAAAACAACAATCTCTTGTTCATGGAACAATTGTATTGTTTACTTTGCACACATTGCTTAAAGAAGTTATCTGTTGCTTGCAACTTAATACTATAGGGGTGATGTCTACGCACGCTTCTATTCTTGTAGACAGTGTTGGGCCTCCAAGTGCAGAGGTTTGTAGAACAGCAGAAAGTTTCCCAGAGTATATTACCCAAGGTTTATCGAACTCAGGGAGGAAGTGGTCAAAGGTATCCCTCTCAAGCAACCCTGCAATCAAGATACAAGAAGTCTCTTGTGTCCCCAACACACCCAATACACTTGTCAGGTGTATAGGTGCACTAGTTTGGCAAAGAGATGGTGAAATACAAGTGGTATGGATGATTATAAGTGGCAAAGGCGCCAGAAAAGAGCTTCTGACGGGGAGGAAAAGACTAAAGGCAAAAAGATGGAAGCAAGCAAACATGCAACAGATCTAGATGCAAACGGCATTTCAATGCTTAGAAACAAGGCCTAGGGATCATACTTTCACTAGTGAACACTCTCAAAAAAAATATTCTCTTCATGATACTACCTTGAACTACTCTCCTGTTGGACACTCTAATCCATGGTAGGGCTATAACAACACTCCTCAAAGTCCGCCTTACCCATCAAGATAACCCCACACTGTCACCTTGAGCGCTAGATGGTTCCAACAAACACCACAATTTCATAGAGACAACCAACTCAAAATATACTCATGGTAAGTATTTATGAACTCTAGCCTAAGTGCCACCACGGCGTGCACGCTGTCACTTTCACACACGTGGGGAGAGCAGAGATCTATTGAAGCACTTGAGTCTTTATGTAAACTCTAGCCTAAGTGCCACCACGGTATGCACGCTATCACTTTCACACACGTGGGGAGAATCAGAGATCTATTAAAGCACTTGAGTAGCAAAGTAGATCTACTTGATTAAAAAGCTCATGATCACAATATGATCACACATAGAGAGAGATGAACACATAGCTACCGGTAGATCCCTTAGCCTCGAGAAAGAACTACTCCCTCCTCATCATGTGAATCAGCAACGGTGATGAAGATGGTGGTGGAGATCGATGGATATGGTTCCGGGGGCAATTCCCCGTCACGGCAGGGTGTCGGAACAGAGACTTCTGTCCCCCGAATCTCCCCTTCGGTGGCGGTGGCGCTGCGGACCTTCTTGTGGATTTTTTCCCCGTTAGGGTTTACGCCCCGAGGAGACGTATATATAGGCGAAAGGGCAAGGTCGGTGGAGCCTCGAGGGGCCCACACCTAGGGCTGGCGCGGCCAGGAGGACCCGTGCCAACCTAGGGTGTGGCCACCTCCTGGCCCCCCCCTTCGTCTATCCTTCTGGCTCCGTGTTCGCTCCGAAAAAATAGTGACTTTGGCTTTTGTCCCGTCCAATTCCGAAAATATTCATTTTTTAGCTTTTTTGAAACCAAAAACAGGCAACTAGCACTGTGGCATTTTGTCAATAGGTTAGTTCCAGAAAGTGTATAAAAATATCTCAAAGTGTAGACAAAGCATAAGACAAATGATATAAAACAAGCATGGAGCATCAAAAATTATAGATACGTTTACGATGTATGAAGCATCCCCAAGATTAACTCCTGCCCGTCCTCGAGTAGGTAAGTGATAAAAACAATAATTTTTTAGGTGACATGCACCATCACAATTATGATCAAACCATTTGCAAGCATTAAAAGTTGGGATCAAAGTACTCTAAACATGAGCATGAAAGATGAAGTTCTAACAATAAGACATAGTAACTATGTTGCAACATGAAAGGATACAAACAAAGATCATGAATAACAATGCATTGAAAGATGTTTGTTTGTTTCACATATAGAAAACATAGCATAGTGGTATTCAGCTTGTCCCTCGTGGAGTATCAAAACATAAATGCATAGGACTCCTTCAAAGTTCACAAGGGTGACTAGATACAAATATTTCAAGAACAAGCAATATCAACATTATGAATCAAACAATAAGTTTTGGGACAATGCACATAGAACTAAGAATGACAACTATGCTCTCTTAATTGGTGCCTAAAGAAAGAAGGTGGAGACTCAATATAAAAGTAGGAAGAAAGGCCCTTCATAGGGAAGCATGGATTTCAAGTTTCATAAAGAGCTTCCAAAAATTATGGTGCTTGTTAGCTTTCAGCTCTCATTGCCCCTATCATAAGCATCTTGAAGTGATTAAGGTTAAAGTGAACAAAGTATGGAATATATGCTTGACAAAGTATAAGTTGGCAATCTCATGTCCCTTTAGTACGAGGGTCGTTCCTCATGCTACTCAACTTTAGTTACCGGTAAGTTCTTGTCATAGTAAGTATATGTGTATCATAGAGAACCGCCAACGGGGTACCCCTTGTCCCATGATCCAGGAGCTATCCCATATCAAAATGACAAGGCAGCAAACAATGAGCATCTCAGCAATATTCTTATTTACCATGGGAAAATTGTGCCTTTTCTCTTCTTTCCTCTATTTTTTTCTTTTTCTCTTCTCTTTTTTTCTATCTCTTTTTTTTATAAGAGTAATGCTTCATAGATTGCTTACTATGGTGATGCTGCAAGTTTCCACCATGATTAGGCTTGGCTTGGGCTAGCGGCCCAGGCGTTTCTCTAACACGTATACATAACTCCATGGACTTACAAGCTCTCCTTTTATTTCACACCGAAGACATCCATAAACAAAAGAGCATGATATCAACTTGGTAGATATTTACAGGTGTTGAAAGCGTTCCCCGTGACAGCACGAGTCTGCTAATTCCCAAATTATAAGTGCAAGCATATACAACATATATGACACAATGGTTCAAGTTTATTAGGAGCAAGAAAAATAAAGTGTGACATCAAGTTTGTGAGAGCTTTAATCACTAATTTTCACATAACAAGTTTAATTTGGAAGATAGATAAAACAAGAATATACTTGGAATGGTGTAACACATCATGCATAGGAATTTATAGTGGACTCTTTGGAATAATTTGGTTTCTTGGGAGTTGGATGCATGAGTAGAGCTTACTCAATACAAGTGGAGGCTAGCAAAAGACTGGGAGCGACCAACTAAGAGAGCAATAATGGCCATAATCATGCAGAGCGACAAAATATTACTAATCAAAGCATAAAGTGGTATCACAAGTCAAAACTAAATGATCATAGAGGCTAAGGTAACTGGTTCATAGTCATAACATGGTGTGAGCATGTGCCAAGTCAACCCAAATAAAGCATCAAAGGAGAATACCACAATACTATGCTTTTGTATGCTAAAACAACGTATAATTCTTTCAAGGCACATTAAGCAATCCTAATTGTTTGGAACAAGTCATGCTACATCAATAATCACTAAGCATAAGTTCAAAACAACATCTACCATGGCATGATAAAGTCTAAGCCACAATCAAAACAAGCTCCCTTTTGTATCACTATAAGCATGAAATTTTCTACTCTTTTTCCAACACCAATCAACTTTTTTGAAACAACTCACAAAGATAATAATCAATAAAGATCAGTGAGCTTGTCTCACAAATCCACAAAGAAGAACTAAAAATTTCTAAGCTGAAAGCACAAGAAAACTAAGGCTAAATGCAGTGCTAGCAAAAGCGAACACTCGTAGAACAATAAGAATGAAAACTAGAGTGTTCTATGTAATGAAAAAAGAGTATGTCTCTCTCCAAAATAAGTGTGCTGAGATCCAACCAACTTATTCAAGCAAACTAAGCAAACAAAGACCAAAAACAAATACTAAGACACTCCAAGAACAACACAACAATGCATGAAACAATAAGAACGAAGTGTCTAGAAAGACTTGAGATTTTTATTGAAGAAGAAGGGGATGCCTTGGGCATCCCCAAGCTTTGACGCTTGTACCTCTTGAATATTTATTGGGGTGACACGGGGTGGAATACCCAAGCTTGAACTTTTTCCATTCTTCGTATCATTACATCATTCTTCCCTTACACCTGAAAATTTTCCTTCATACAAAACTTCACACAATCTTCATTAGCAACATTAGTGCATTCAAAAGATAATAGACCCTTGGGTTTAGTTTAAAAAAACAAAATTTTCATTAAAAACACAAGCTACTGAAGAAATTCCTTCAAAAAGCTCAATTTCCCAAAGAGAACTCAAAAATAAATCGATAAGAGGCAAATGCAAATAAAGACAGAAATTTGTCAAAACAGACCAGCAGGTAGAAACCGATTTTTTCGAAGACCTTCTGTTGCTCAAATCAAAGGTGTTGAACTAACTAAAGTTATCTAACAACCTGGGGGATTTATTAAGAAAATTACATCTCAATATGACTTACAGAGATTTTACATGAATTTTTACAGTGGAGCACAAAAATCTGTTTTGGGACAGCAACTCCCCAAATCTTACTTCCCTCTCATTAGAGGTTATTCTTGGCACAAAAAGCAAATAAAAAGTGATAGGTTATTACAGAGGTAATAACTTCCAAGACTCAAAAAACTATTGGGTTATCTCCCAAGAAGTACTTTTCTTTAACGCCTTTAAGTTAGGCACAAAAAACAAGAATCAAGTATTTTCAAATGAAGAAGCATTAACATCAACTTTCTTCCTCCTACCTTTCTTACCTCTCTTCTTATTTTTAGGGATATATGATCGCTTATTGGAGAAGCAAAATGCATAATGCCTTTTCCCACATCTATTATTGCTCCAAGGTGTTTCAGCAGGGATCTTTCAAGTGTAATTTTTCCTTCTCCTACACATTCAATAACAAGATAATCAGTAGACAACACTTTCCCTGAGATCTTTGTAAACACACCTTCAGATATTCCAATGGGTAATAAAGTTGCATTATTGGTAAGAGATATTTCTTCTCCTCCTTCAGAAAGTCCCCAAAGATTCAAAGACTCATAGATATCTTTAGGCATAAGACAAAATTCAGACATGATATCACAACGAGCATCAAAAGTTTCACTGTTTATAGCAACTTTTATTATAGGAAACCATTTTGAAGGCTCTCTAAGCTAGCATAGATGTTTATAGCAACGGGTCTCAAGAGTGTTCAACCAAGCATAGATGTTTATAAAGGAAGAATCAGACTTGCTAGGCATATTATAAATTATAATCAACTTCTTTATGGCATCCAAGGCTTTATTCTCATTACATCGAAAAATATCTTTCCCAGCTACAACATCCAAAGCATATCTATAACAAAGAGCAAGACCATGGTAGAAGCTATTAATAACCAAGCTTAGACACATCTTAGGCTCAGTTTTCCATGTAAATCAAAGATTCCAGACCAAGCTTATTTGAAACTCTCTTCACTTTCTTGTTTGAAAGTAAAGATCCTTTCCATAGGTGACACAGTGATTGGAACAACACCAGACATGGTAGCAACTAAAGTAGGAACTAATTTTTTGTGTTTTTGATAAAATAAAGCAAACCAAACGAAACTAGTTTTTTTGGAGTTTTTGATAAAAAGAGACAAACAAAACAAGGCAAAATAAACTAAGCAAAACAAAAACAAAGTAAAGAGAAAGGTTATGAAGGAATCCCCTTGTGAAGCCGTCCTTAGCCTCTCCGGCAACGACACCGGAAAAAGGCTTGATGCAGCTCAGATCACTGTAGAGCTTCGTTGGGAGACCCCAAGAGGAAGGTATGATGATTACAACAGCAAGTTTTTCCCTCAGTAAGAAACCAAGGTTATCGAACTAGTAGGAGGAAGGAAACAACTCAAAGGTGTTGCTAGCAACTTGGAAACCCGCACAACGCAAACTCAAGACTTTGCCCCAACGAACAGTGAGGTTGTCAATCTCACCGGTTTGCTGAAAACAAAGGATTAACTGTATGGTGTGGAAGGTAATGGTGGTTTGTAGAAAGTAAACAGTAACCGTGGAATATGTATGAATGGTAAAGATTGGACCGGAGTCCATAGTTCACTAGAGGTGTTCTCCTTAAGATAAACAACATAACATGCTAGGTAAACAAATTATAGCGGGGCAATTGACAGGACAGAGCAAGGCATAACAATGCAATACTAGACATTCATGATCCTATGAGATTTTATTGGGCAATACAACAAGATACATAGACCGCCATCCAACTACATCTATGACTAGTAATCCACCTTCGGGTTATCATTCGAACCCCTCCAGTATTAAGTTGCAAGCAATGGACAACTGCTTTACGCAAAGTGTGTAAGGTAAACAATCCACTTGTTCCATGAACAAGAGATCGTTGTTTTCTCCCTAGTAGCAAGAGCACATCTACAACCTTAGAGATTTATGTCACTTCCCCAGATTAAATAGAGGCATGAACCCACTATCGAGCATAAATACTCCCTCTTGGAGTCACTAGCATCTACTTGGCCAAGATAGCTACTAGAAACAGAGAGCATGCAAGATCACAAACACCACAGACATGATAGAATCAATAAGATATAACCATTAACCAATCTGACATAATAATCTCAATATCCTTCGGATCACCGCAAACACAACATGCATGATTACAAATAGATGATCTTGATCATGAACGAAGCTCACAAGATCTAAACATGCTGGCACAAAGGAGGAGAAACAATCATCTAGCTACTACATGAACCCATAGTCCAAGGTGGAACTACTCACGCATCATACCGGAGGCTGGCATGGTGATGAAGAAGGCCTCCAGGATGATCTCTCCCCTCCAGCAGGGTGCCAGGAAGAGCTTCAGATAGCAATAATGCTTATGGTAATAATAACCATACGCCTTATCCTTTTAGTCATGGCAATACTTATCATGGTAGAGCTGGAATGCCTAGTGAAGATAGGATTCTAGAAGTTGAAAGATCCACTAAAAACTTTATGCAAATGCAATATGAGCAGAACAAAATATTCACTATAACTATGGAAGAACAATCTGCTATTTTGAAAAATATTAGTCATCAACTTGAGAATTTGAATAGGGAAATTCCTAGTTTGCAGTCCAAAATTTTGAATGCTGAGAAAAATATTTCATCTTTGTCTGAAGCACAATCCTCTTTGATTAATAAAATGGCTGCTAAACCTGAAACCTTGGAAAGTACCTTTGTTGCTACTCATGCCATACAAGTTACTATTGATGAAAATGTTAGACTGTTAGCTAAATTACATGCTAAGTGGGAAAGGGAAGATGAAATTGCTAGAAACAATAGTATTTGTACTGTTACTACCACCAATGTTGATGCTAGCAAACCACAAGAAGTCCCCATTACTCCTACAATAATGCCTAAATCCAATAAGTCTACTACATGTGATGCTAAGTTTGATTTTGATCTTGATGGCTGCAATATTTCTGAAGTGATTATGTTCCTACAAAGCTTGCTAGAAGTCCTAATGCTAGTGCTATGAATATGGCTTTTACGAAACACATTACAGATGCTCTCATTAAAATTAAGGAAGAAAAACTGAAACACAAAGCTTCTATTCCTAGGAAAGTAGAAGATAGTTGGGAACCCATCATTAATATGCAAGTGAATGACTTTGATCTTAAAGATTCATGTGACCTTGGTTCTAGTGTCTCTATTATGCCTAAAAAGATTTATGAAATGCTTGATTTGCCACCTTTGGAAGATTGTTATTTGGATGTCCCACTTAATGATAATGCTAAAATGAAACTCATGGGGAGTGTTAATGATGTTCTTATTATGGTTAACAATGCTTATATCCCTGTTGATTTCTATGTTTTTGATGTTGAATACAATGTTTCTTGTCCTATTACTTTGGGAAGACCTTTTCTTAGAACTGTCGGTGCCATCATTGGTAAGAAAGAAGACACCATTAAATATCAATTTCCATTCAAGAAAGGTATTGAACACTTCCCTATGAGGAGATAGAAGTTGATTTTTGCTCCTCCTTTGAAAGCAAGGTTTTATGTTAATGCTTCTTCATTTGAAAATACTTGATTCTTGCTTCTTGTACCTAACTCAAAGGCGTTAAAGAAAACTACTTATTGGGAGATAACCCAAAAGTTTTAATAAGTCTTGGAAGTTAAGTAATGACCTCTCCTTATCCTTTTTATTTGTTTTTTTGTGCCAAGAATAATTTCTAATGAGAGGGAAGCAAGATTTGGGGAGTTACTGTCCTCAAACAGATTTTTGTGCTCCACCATAAAAATTCGTATAAATATTTGTAAGTCGTATTGAGATGTAATTTTATGAATAAATCCCCCAGTATGTTAGGTAACTTTCGTTAGTTCAACACTTTTTGATTTGAGTAACAGAAGGTCTTCGAACAAATCGGTTTCTACCTGCTGGTCTGTTTTGACAGATTTCTGCCATTATTTGCATTTGCTTCTTATTGATTCCTTTTTGGGTTATTTTTGGAAAATTGAGCTTTTTGAGGGAATTTATACATTATCTTGTGTTTTTAATGAATTTTTTTTGTTCTAAAACTAAAACCCCAAGGGTCTATTATCTTTTGAATACACTAATGTTGCTAATGAATATTATGTGAAGTTTTGTATGAAGGAAAATTTGCAGGTATAGAGAAAAAATGATGTAATGAGATGAAGAATGGACAAAAGCTCAATCTTGGTGATGCCACCCCATGTCACCCCAATAAATATTCAAGAGGTACAAGCGTCAAAGCTTGGGGATGCCCAAGGCATCCCCTTCTTCATCAATAAAAATCTCAGGTCTTTATAGACACTTCATTTTTATTGTTTCATGCACTGTTGCGTTGTTCTTGGAGGGTCTTAGTTTTCGTTTTGATTTTTGTTTGCTTTGTTTTCTTTAATAAAGTAGTTTGGACCCCCGTTCTTGCTGTGTTGTTTCAAATAAGTTGATTGGTGTTGGAGTGGAGTAGAAAGTTCTTGCTTGAATAGTACAAGAGGAGCTTGCTTTGACTGTGACATAGACCTTATCATGCCATGCTAAATGTTTTTTGATCTTATGCTTAGTGATTATTGCTGTAGCATGACTTGTTTCAAATAATTAGGATTGCTTAATGTGTCTTGAAGGAATCATGCGTTGTTTTAGCATACAAAACCATAGTATTGTGGTATTCTCCTTTGATGCTTTGTTTGGGTTGACTTGGCACATGAACACACCATGTTATGACTATGAACAAGTCACCATAGACTCTATGATCATTTAGTCCTTGACTTGTAGTACTACTTTATGCTTTGATTAGTAATGTTTTGTCTCTCTACATGATTATGGCCATTACTGCTCTCTTAGTTGGTCGCTCCAAGTCTTTTGCTAGTCTCCACTTGTATGAGTAAGCTCTACTCATGCATCCAACTCCCAATAAACTAAGTTATTCCAAAGTGTCCACTATAAATTCCTATGCATGGTGTGTTACACCATTCCAAGTATATTCTTGTTTTCATCTATCTTCCAATTAAAAAGTATTTTGTTATGTGAAAACTTAGTGATTAAAGCTCTCACGAACTTGATGGCACACTTTATATTTCTTTCCCCTAATAAACTTGAACCATTGTGTCATCTATGTTGTATATGTTTGCACTTATACGTTGGAATTAACAGAACCATGCTGTCATGGGGAATGCTTTCAACATTGCACTTGTACATTGTACACAGTTGATATCATGCTCTTTTGTTTATGGATGTCATCGGTGTGAAATGAAAGGGGAGCTTGTAAGTCCATGGAGTTATGTATGTGTGTTAGAGAAACGCCTGGGCCGCTAGCCTAAGCCATGCCTAATCATGATGGAAACTTGCAACATCACCATAGTGAGAAATCTATGAAGCATTCTTCTTATAAAAAAAGAGATAGAAAAAGAGATTGAGAAAAAGAAAAATAATATGAGAAAAGAGGAAAGAGAGAAAAAAACACCATTTTCCCATGGTAAATAAGAAGATTCCTGAGATCCTTATTGTTTGCTTGCCTTGTCATTTTGATTATGAGATAGATCATGTATCATGTGCAAGGGGTACCCCGTTGGCGGTTCTCTATGATACACATGTACTTAATATGACAAGAACTTGCAAGTAACTAAACTTGAGTAGCATGAGGAGCGGCCCTCGTATTCAAGGGATATGAGATTGCCAACTTATACTTTGTCAAGCATATACTCCATAGTTTGTTCACTTTAACCTTAATCACTTCAAGATGCTTATGATAGGGGGAATGAGAGCTGAAAGCTAACAAGTACCATAATTTTTGGAAGCTCTTTATGAAACTTGAAATCCCTGCTTCCCTTTATGAAGGGCCTTTCTTCCACCATTATATTGAGTCTCCACCTTCTATCCTTAGGCACCAATTAAGAGAGCATAATTGCCATTCTTAGTTCTATGTGCATTGTCCCAAAACTTATTGATTGATTCATGATATTTCTTGTTCTTGAACTACTTGTATCTAGTCACTCTTATGAACTTTGAAGGTGTCCTATGCATCTATTTGCTACTCCATGAGGGTCAAGCTGAATGCCACTATGCCATGTTTTCTATATGTGAAACCAACAAACGTTTTTCAATGCATGTTATTCATGAATCTTTGTTTGTAACCTTTAATGCTGCATGCATAGTTACTTTGTCTTATTGTTAGAACTCCATCTTTCATGCTCATGTTTAGAGTTCTTTGATCCCAGCTTTCAATGCTTGCAAATGGTTTGATCTTGATTTTGACGGTGCATGTCACCTCAAAAATTATTCTTTTTATCAATTACCTACTCGAGGACGAGCAGGAGTTAAGCTTGGGGATGCTTGATACGTTGAAAACGTATCTATATTTTTTTATGTTCCATGCTTGTTTAGTATCTACTTTGCTTTGCTTTGTCTACACTTCGAGGTGTTTTTATATGTTTTTCTGGACTAACCTATTAACAAGAGGCCACAGTGCCAGTTGCCTATTTTCTTCTGTTTTTGGTTCTAGAAAAGGCAGAAAATCAATATTCTCGGAATTGGACGGGATAAAAGCCAAAGTCAACATTTTACCATGGGGAACACGAAGCCAGAATACGAGACGGAGCGGAGCCACCAGGCCCCCTGGGCATGTTAACCCTAGTCATACTGAGGGTGCAACGCCTGGCTGCCCCCTGCCTCGCCTATTCGCCTATAAAGACCCCCGATACCAAAACCCTAAGTACCCGATCAATCTTCCATGAAACAGTCTATAGCCGCTGCCACCATCGTCCCTAGATCGGGGGATCTGAAGCTCTTCTCGGCACCCTACCGAAGGGGAGATCATCCCGGGAGCCTTCTTCTTCATCATGCCAGCCTCCGGTATGAAGTGTGAGTAGTTCCACCTTGGACAACGGGTCCATGTAGTACCTAGATGGTTGTATCTCCTCCTTTGTGCTACCATGTTTAGATCTTGTGAGCCCCATTCATGATCAAGATCATCTATTTGTAATCATGCATGTTGTGTTTGCGAGGATCTGATGGATATTGAGATTACTATTTTAGATTGATTAATGGTTTCTTATTGATTCTATCATGTATGTGTTCTTTGTGATCTTGCATGCTCTCCGTTTCTAGTAGCTATCTTGGCCAAGTAGATGCTAGTGAATCCAAGAGGGAGTATTTATGCTCGATAGTGGGTTCATGCCTCTATTTAATCTAAGGGAAGTGACAGAAATATCTAAGGTTGTAGATGTGTTGTTGCTACTAGGGAGAAAACAACGGTCTCTTGTTCATGGAACAAGTGGATTGTTTACCTTACACACTTTGCTTAAAGCAGTTATCCATTGCTTGCAACTTAATACTGGAGGGGGTTCGGATGATAACCTGAAGGTGGATTACTAGTCATAGATGCAGTTGGATGGCAGTCTATGTATCTTGTTGTATTACCCAATCGAATCTCATAGGATCATGAATGTCTAGTATTGCATTGTTATGCCTTGCTCAGTCATGTCAATTGCCCTGCTGTAATTTGTTTATCTTAAGGAGAACACCTCTAGTGAACTATGGACCCCGGTCCAATCTTTACCATTGATACATCTTACACTGTTACTGTTTACTTTCTGCAAACCACTATTACCTTCCACACCATACGATTAACCCTTTGTTTTCAGCAAACCGGTGACATTGACAACCTCACTGTTTGTTGGGACAAAGTCTTGAGTTTGTGTTGTGCAGGTTTCCAAGTTGCTAGCAACACCTTTGAGTCATTTCCTTCCTCCTACTGGTTCGATAACCTTGTTTTCTTACTGAGGTAAGAACTTGTTGTTGTGCTCATCATACCTTCCTCTTGGGGTCTCCCAACGAAGCTCAACAATCAATTGAGCCACCATCAGTAACAAATGATGCACCACCGACCGCGGCTATGGGTAATAAAAATCAAAAGTTTTTTCATTGATGGAAGTGTGCGGTCAATACACACATGTCTAAGGACTGTAAGGTGGTTCACTATAGTTACATCTGTGATAACTCCAACCATCCCACCTTGAGATGCCTGTGCTGAAGCAACCGCGCCTTACTCCTTATATGGATGGTATTGGCAATGAGCATAATTTGTTTGCTCACTTGCCTGATGCTATGGTTCGTGATCATTTGGCACCTAGTCAGACTCCTATAGCTCTAGTGCAAGTTTCTGGACAGATTGTATCCTCGGATGTTGTTCAGCGACAGATTGCCAAGAGGTGCACTGCTAGTGATCAGTGGAAGTGGGAGGCTTTGCCGTATGGAGAGAAAGCCTTCTTAGTGAGCTTTCCGTCTTTCGAGAACCTTGACAAAGTTGATGGGATTCACATGTCGGTGCTGCTCAGTACCTCTCGCTTTCTTTTCTTTACATATGATGCAGGAGGTGCCATCATGTTTGGTTACATGTTGAGGGGGTACGACTGTGGAAAAAACAGCATGTTTGGTTACATGTTGAGGGGGTTCCACATATCTTGCGCTCTTTCTTGAGTTTGTGGGCTATTGGAGGTCTCACGGGTTTGATTTCACATGGTCTCTAGTTGCAGTTTATGGGGCCACCCATAATGTCTATGAAGCTGACTTTTTACGTGAGCTGTGAATATGGCAAAAGACAATACATGTCATATTCTTATAGGTGGTGATTTCATTATGCTAAGGTTTCCTCATAAAAAAGTCAAGCACGCTTCGACGAACATTGGCCTTTCTTGTTTAATGTTGTCATAGACAGATTAGAGTTCAGAGAGGTTACAATGTTAGGAAGACAATTTACTTGGACCAATAGTCTTTCGGAGCCCGAAAAACTAGATAGAGTGCTTATAGATACTGAGTGGGAAGAGAAGTTCCCTATGGTAACTGTCCGTGCTCTAGAGTGTATTGAGACTTTATCGGACCATGCTCCTTTAATATTATTTGTTGGATTGGCACCGCAGAAATATAAACATGAGTTCAAATTTAAGCTCAGATGGATGATCCGTGATGGATTTCATGATATGGTGAAGACTATTTGGGAGAAACCAGTTGGTGGGAAAACGCTTATACTATGATAGAATAATAAAATGTGTTCTTTACGCAAATTCCTTCGAGGTTGGTCTAGACGTACTGCTGGAATCCTTAAAAAGGAAAAAAATGTCTCTCATCTATCATTGATGACTTAAAAGTTTCTGCAGAAGTCAGACCATTATCTGCACAAGAAATGGAGCTTAAAATCCAATCAAATGCGGAAATAGCCTGACTACTGCATGAGGAAGAAATCAAATGGTACAAACGCACTAAAGCGAAGTTCATTCTGGAAGGAGATGCGAATACAAGATACTTCCATGCTATTGCCAATGACAAGCATAAGAAAAAACTTATTCACTCTCTGAATCGGAATTAAGGTTTCATTGAGGGACAAGATCAACTTAAGTCTTATATTACTTCTTATTATAAATCCCTGTTCGGGGCTCCGCCAGAAAATTTCTTTCCTTGGATGAGTCCCAAACAGGGGATATCCCACAGGTTTTCGTTGAGGAAAATAATTTCCTAACCGCCCCTTACTCTGAGGAGGAGGTTAAGAAACCTGTTTTTCAAATGGAACATAACAAAAACTCCATGACCATATGGTTTCCGAGCGCAATTTTACCAAAAGTTATGGGAAGTCATTAAGGTGGACTTGCTGAATTTGTTTGGATGTTTGAAGGTCGGTCAACTGGATCTGTTTAGACTCAATTTTGGCAACATAATTTTACTACCTAAGGTTAATAATGCATAATGTATACAACAATATCGTCAAATCTGCCTTCTTAACATTAGTTTTTTTTACAAAAGTTGCCACAATTAGACTAAATTCAGTAGCTGGCCATGTTGTTCGTCCTTCTCAGACTGGGTTCATGCAAGGTAGAGACATCCTAGATGGTGTAGTGATCCTGAATGAAACAATTCATGAACTACACTTAAAACAACAAAATGGTGTATTGTTTAAGATTGACTTTGAGAAGGCATATGACAAAGTTAATTGGTCTTTCCTCCAGCAAACACTTCGTATGAAAGGTTTTTCTGAGGAGTGACGTGCTCTCATACAATCTTTTGTGTCTGGTGGTAGTGTTGCTATAAAAGTAAACGGTGACACTAGAAATTACTTTTAGACAAAAAAATAGACTAAGACAAATGGACCCACTATCGCCCATAATATTTAATATAGTGGCTGATATGTTGGCTATCCTTATCGAGAGAGCCAAGGCTAATGGAAAAATTGAAGGACTTGTTCCCCACCTTGTTGATGGTGGACTCTCTATTCTTCAATATGATGACGATATAATTATGTTTATGGAACACAATCTGGAGAAAGCTAAGAATCTGAAATTAATATTATCAGCATTCGAGCAAATATCTAGACTGAAAATTAACTTCCATAAGAGTGATTTGTATTATTTTGGCGAGGTTAAAAATGATGCCCACCTCTATGCTGAGCTTTTCGGCTGTGGCCAGGGGCAATTTCCAATCGACTATCTGGGAATACCAATTCACTATTAGTGTCTCACAATTTTTGAATAGAAAATTGTTGAGGAAGGACTCCAAAAACGTCTTAATAGTTGGAAAGGTAAATTGCTATTCCTCGGGGGAAGACTTGTACTCAGAAATTCTGTACTCACCAACATGGTACTATGTATGATCTTGTTTTTCCAATTACCAAAAGGTGTCTTGACTAAAGTGGATTATTTCTGCTCAAGATTCTTTTGGTAGGGGGTAGTAAAAAAAGAAATATCGACTAGCCAGATGGAATGTGGTTTGCCGACCAAAAGAATATGATGGACTTGGCATACATGATTTGCAAGTCAAAAACACTGCGCTTCTAGGTAAATGACTTTTCAAACTACTAACTGAAGATGGTGTCCGACAAACTATTATATGGAGGAAATATGTGGGTTCTAGAGCTGTGTCCCAAGTGGTTTGGAAACCCGGTGAATCACATTTTTAGGTAGTCCTAATGGCGTCTAAAAAATATTTCTTCTATTTTGGTTATTTTAATATTAAGGATAGATCGCAGATTAGATTCTAAAAAGATAAGTGGCTTTGCCGAACTTCTCTTCGTGAACAATATCCGACTCTATATTCGATTGTTAGACACAAAGGGGATACGCTTTCCACAGTAATGGAATCTAATCCCTCGAACGTGTCTTTCAGAAGAAGTCTCATAGGTCCTACACTGGTATCTTGAAACAATCTCTTATTACGATTATCCACGATACAACTGTCGGACGGTGTGAACGAGTTCAAATGGAAATTATCAGAAAGTGGTAAATTTTTAGTGGATCATTGTATAGAGCATTGATTCAACCTGATATTTCGGTCGATGATAATAGTAAAATTTGAAAAATGAAAATACCCCTAAAAACGAAGATTTTCACATGGTATCTTCGTAAGGGAGTAATTCTTACTAAAGATAATTTTGTGAAGAGTAATTGGCATGAAAGTACTCAGTGTGTTTTTTGTCATCATGATGAGACAATTATGCATTTATTTTTTCATTGTAATTTGGTCGCTCCATATGGTCATTCATCCAAATAGCTTCTGGTTTTTCTCCCCTATGTTCGGTTGCAAATGTTTTTGGTAACTGGCTACATGAGATAGATGATAAATACAAGATTTTGTTTAGGGTAGGAGCGCTTGGCGTTATTTGTTCGCGATGACTATATAGAAATAACAAGATTTTTAATAACATTATGTCTTCTTTCTTGCAGATTATTTATCAGGCCACGACTATTTTTTGATCATAGACTACTCTCCGACGTATGAAGTTTCATGACTTATTTCTGAAGGAGTATACGTGGTTGAATGATATGGCGAGTGATATTTTCTTCCAACATGGATGGCCGCGTGATTTGCGAATCGATCTTCCATAGTTTCAGGCCGTTCTATTTAGCGCTTTTTGTAATAACTATCTACTTTATTTAGGCTCTAGTAGTGTGGTTTATGCGGCTGTGTGCATATTAGAAATGCAGAGGCCGGGTGTAAACATTATTCCATCCGGTTCATTTTATAGGCACGTACGTAGTAAAAAAATATTTAACCATCAATTTTAACCAGTAAAATATGCAATATATGTCCTAAAAATATACCATTGGAAACTACTTTTAACGATAAATATAATGATATAATTCTTATGACATATTATGTAAAATTTGTTGACCAAAATTATTGGTTAAAGTTGTTTTTAAACTATGTACGTGTCTAATAAACCGGACCGAAAGGAGTACACAATAGTAATAAAAGCGTCCATTTCCAAATAAAAAAATATGGCGCTTCGGAGTATTAGTCGTTTCTCGGATTTTTTTTTGAAATGGGGGTAACCCCGGCCTCTGCATCAATTGATGCACACAACCATATTTATTGCAACATTCCAGACCAAATTCAAATTATTACACTCATGGATCAGAAAGGGTTAAAACATGTATCAACCATCTAAATAGGAGCAACAAAAAGCTATCCATTTCGAATTCTACTAATATGTCGCCACCCAATGTTATTTATTAAACACAAGGCCGCTACTCCAATGCACAATCTAGCCTTATCAACTTTTCTAACACCATTAAGCCAATTGCCAAACATATTTGTAGTATTTGATGGTGGGGGATGCTATAAGTAAAATAAACAATTCTCCAAACAATGCGGACAAAAGGGCATGAAAGAAACAAATGATCTATAGATTCCATTGAATCACAAAAATAACATTTCTAACAGCCCGTCCATTTGCGCCTAGCAAGATTATCCTTGGTCAGAAGGACTTTATTTTTGAGAAACCACATAAAGATTTAATTTTTAGGGGCATTTTTAATTTCCATAGGTATTTATGTAAAAATCTTGTATGCCCATTCATCTGATCCAAGTACAAAGATTTAACCGTAAAAAATACCTGTATTAGTTAATTTCTACACAAATTTATCCGGAGTATCACTTAAGTGGACCGACATTAACCTTTGACACAAATTCAACAAATGTGTCCACTTATTACTAGTTAAACCCCTCCTAAAACTAATATTAAGAGGTGTTTGTGCAAGTATAGATGATACCCTAATATGTTTTCTATTAGCAATATTATATAAAGACGGGTACTGCTGGGCTAATGTGGTTTCCCCTAACCAAACGTCTTTCCAAAAGCGAACACTTTCACCATTACCTATTGTACTCGCGGAAGAGGATTGCAAGGGTGTGGTAGAGAATGCTTGGGCTCGTGAAACTAAAGTGCAGCAGGAGACTGTGGTGGGTGCTTTGAGAGGAGTGTTGGGGGATCTGAAGTATTAGGACAAGAATGTCCTGGGAGAATTAGATAAATGTATTAGCAAAATAAAAAGGAGCTAGAGTCATGGAGGAGAAAAAAGATAGCCCCAGAGCAAGTGCGGAGGGAGGGTTTACTACGTTTCAAACTTAGCCGTTTGGGGGAGCAACGGGAAACATATGGGAGGCAGCGTGCTCATGTCTATTGGATGAAGGGAGGGGACCGTAACACAAAATATTTTCACACAGTGGCTACAGGGAGGAAGAAACAAAATAGAATAAAAAAATTATTAAGGGAGGATGGGAGTGTAGTGGAGGATGAGGAGGCCATGAAAGATGTGGTGACTAACTATTTTTTAAACCTCTTTCAATCCCATGCAGGTACACACACTGAGGAGCTTTTGGGTCACATAGACCCTAAGATTACTCAGAACATGAACGAATTGCTTGACAAGGAGTTCACGGGGGAGGAGGTGAAAGTGGCGTTGGAGAGCATTGGTGACCTCAAAGCTCCTGGTCCGGATGGAATGCCGGCTATCTTCTTCAAGAGCTTTTGGGATACCGTGGGAGGAAAGGTTACACAAGAGGTTCTTGACGTCCTAAATGGTGGTACCATGCCGGAAAACTGTGCTGATTCCTAAAGTCAAGAACCCAGAATGTATGAAGGATCTTCGACCTATTAGCCTATGCAATGTGGTGTACAAGTTGGTCTCCAAAGTACTAGCAAATCGGTTAAAGCAAATTCTGCCAGAAATAATTTCACCTAACCAGAGTGCTTTTGTCCCGGGGCGTTTGATCACTGATAATATCTTGATGGCCTATGAGTGTACTCATTTTATGAAGACAAGACGACGCGAGCAGGAGGTCTTCGCAGCAATCAAGCTAGATATGAGTAAAGCCGATGATAGGGTGGAGTGGGGTTTTCTAGAGAAGATGATGAGAAAGTTGGGTTTCAACGAAAGATGGATCCAACTGGTCATGCTTTGTGTCTCCTCGGCAAGGTATCAATTTAAAGTGAATGGCGACTGCACAGATGTGATCATCCCCCAGAGAGGGCTCCGTCAAGGAGACCCACTATCACCGTATCTATTCCTGATATGTGTGGAGGCTTTCTCCGTTTTGCTGAATAAGGTGGAGATGAATGGAAGTTTAAAAGGTATCCGAGTGTGTAATAATGCCCCTAGTATCAACCATCTTTTGTTTGTAGACGACTCCCTGGTGTTGACAAAAGCTTCAAGAGCGAATGCCAGAATTCTGCAAAATATTCTACAACTATATGAGGCGTGTTCGGAACAGACAATCAATTTTGGTAAGTCATCAGTGATGTTTAGTATAAATACTAGTGCTGCAAAGAGGAGAGAAGTTCTGGAGGAATTAAAAATTAGTGAAGAGGCCAAAACCGAGAAATACTTGGGCCTTCCCGTGTATGTGGGCAGATCTCGAGCAAAGACGTTCGAGTATATTAAAGAGAAAGCGTGGAAAAGAATACGAGGATGGATGGAACGTATGTTGTCACGGGCAGGCAAATACATACTCATTAAGGCTTGTGCTCAAGCCATCCCCACGTTTGCCATGTCTTGTTTTGATCTAACTAGAGGATTATGTGAGCAAATTAGTACAATGATATGTAGGTTTTGGTGGTCACAACAGGAGAAGGAAAATAAGATGCATTTGTTAAGATGTGAAATTTTGACAAAACCGAAGAGTGAGGGAGGCCTGGGTTTTAGGGACCTATATGGTTTCAACATGGCGATGTTGGCGAGGCAAGCATGGCATATGTTGTATGCCCCTGACTCCCTTTGTGCGCAGGTGATGAAAGCAAAATATTTCCCTCAAACATCTATCCTAGAAGCAGTACCAACTGCGGGCATGTTATACTCCTGGAGGAGCATTTTAAAGGGGGTAGGGCTGCTCAAAGAGGGTCTGATCTGGCGCATTGGGAACGGTACTGACATTAAGATATGGTCTGATCCTTGGATTAATAGAAAGGGGTCGAATAAACCAGTCACCCCTAGAGGGCAGAAGCTTGTTACTAGTGTGTGAGTTGATTGACCCCAACACAGGTCAATGGGATGAAACTCTAGTGAAAAAGACGTTCTGGGAAATGGATGCTCGTGTAATCCTTGCCACTCCATTAAGAGATGATTTTGAGGATTTCTATGCTTGGCAACATGAAAACAAAGGTTTCTTCTCAGTGAAACCAGCCTACAAATTATATGTTCGATCGAGAGATGGTGAGAAAGGATCAACATCAGGATGTGTGGAGGAGATTTCGTTCTGGAAGAAAATATGGGCTTTAAATTGTCCTCCAAAAGTAACACAGTTCATCTGGAGACTAGCACACAATAGTCTACCTCTGAAATGTAACTTACTGAGGAGGGGGGTCGAATGTGATACCAGATGCGTCTTCTGCAGTAGATTTGATGAAGATGGTGCTCATCTATTTTTGAAGTGTAAATCGGTTATTCCTGTGTGGAAGGAATTTGGACTTGAAGAGCTGCGTGAACGCATGTGTGTGTATCAGCATGTAGGAGGAACGATTGAGGAAATCATGAAGCTGAATAGACAAAAATAGATCACCGCATGCTGTTTACTATGGCGGTGGTGGACCAGACGGAACAAAATCAATCAAAAGGAGAAGGTGGGCGAAGTTGGAGAGGTGTTTGGACAGATCCGGTACTGGACGATAGAATCTGAAAATTTCCTTTCAAATACAACTCGTGGCCAAGCACGCAAGCAAAAGGAGAAGTGGCAGCCACCATCACATGATTTAGTAAAGATCAATATCGATGGTGCCTTTTCAGAAGACAGAAGACACGGAGGCTGGGGCTTTGTAGCTAGAGACCAGCAGGGAGAAGCCAGAGGCGCGGGTGCAGGAGCAATTCCACACATTGCTAGTGCGGCTGCCGCTGAAGCTCAAGCATGTATACAAGCGTTGTATGCAGCATCTGACTGGGGGGAATGCTGAACATTTCCATCGAGAGTGATGCCCAGAATCTTGTACGAGCAGTCAAATCAAAGGACTTCGATCTTACTCCGGAGGGAGTGATTTATAGGGAAATTCGTGCTTTCATTAGTTTAAATTTACAGTCAGTTAAAATAAATTATTGTCCACGGTCCTGTAATAAAGTAGCTCATGCCCTTGCGGCGATAGGAGCTAGGGGCGAGAACTAATGCCGTTTGTGACAGGAGACAGTACCAGACTCTGTATTGGTGTTGGTGGCCAGTGACCTCGCTGTGCCTTCTAGGTAATGGAATCAGCTAAAAAATATCTTTTACTCGCATCAGACCTTTTCAAAAGGGGGAATCCATTGGTTTTATATCTACTTGAGATAAAGTTTTGTCCCCGAGGTATTTGTTGTGTAATATTTGCTGCCACATACCCTCTTCGGTTAGCAGTTCGAATAGCCATTTGCTAAGTAAAAACATTTATTCTTTAACTCAAGCACCTCTATACCCAAAAGCCCCTTGATCCTTTGGACGACACACAATATTTTATTTTGAGAGCCTATATTTCTTCTTATTTTCTGTACTTTGCTAAAAGCATCTTGATCTATAGAATCCGTGTCTTTTTTTAAGGAGCAAAAATCCAAATCCGTGTCTTTTTTTAAGGAGCAAAAATCCCGTATTTTTTTTGGGAAAAACCTTTTCATAGGAGTTCTCTTTTTGTTGTTCAAAATGACCCATGTCATCTTTTTTTATAAAATAATCTGCCCACTTTATTAATCAAAATCCAAGTTACAGGAGTTAACTGCAAATCATGTGGTGCCAAAAGCCGCAGGTGGCGACCCCTATCTAAAGAGAAAGCATAGCGAGCTAAATTATAAGCTTTAGTGTTTGACTTCCTGTACAAAATCAGCAATAGCAAATTCCCTCCGATGGATAAATCTCCCCGATCACAGTTGCATAAGATCCTCTAATCACCTTTGCAACATCGCCGGTTATCTGCTTATAGTCACTAGCAACCATGATCTCGGTTATCGCCATATCTGCAGAAATAGCAAGAGTTTCTCTATAAGCAAGTGCCTCCAATGTTACTGGGTGTGCTACATTTGGAAAAACAACGTTGGAAGAACTTCTATACATACCTTCCCAACAACTTGTTTTAGGGTTTAAGGCCGTCTTTATTAAGCTTTAAGTACAGGAGGAATACAAATACCTTCAGGAGGCTGGATTAGCCACAGGCGATGACCTTGAACATCACGAACTACACTTCTAGCGAGGTTATGAGCATATTTATTCAAAACCCTACTTTCAAAACAAAATTGTAAAGAACTAAGCCTCATCTTTGAGTAAAGGATCTCGCTGACATGAGCATAAACTCCCATCGTTCCCTCCTTCAGGTTAGTGATTATGTTGCAACAGACACTAACAACCTGAAACCTTCTAAGCATCGATGTCCATAGCCAAATCCACTGCTTCTCGGACAGCCACAGCTTCAAGCGTTTCCACATCCGTCTTTCCCTGGAAGACCCTTGTAGACGCTCCCCTGAATTTGACGTGCTCATCCCTGGCAACCGCCGCTACCGAACCATGGCCCGTGTTTTTGCTCACGATTGTGTTGACATTGATCTTGACGACACCTACACTGGGTGGAGTCCATCTCTTCATACTCTCATATGTCGGTGTGGTCTTCTTCCCATTCGCCTAGACTCCCACTTGCTTAAGATCAGCAATGAAGTTTTCTACAAAATGATGAACGGAGAGCGGATTTTGGTAAATCTGCTCATGTAAAGCTTTTCTCCAGGAATGCCAGATCGTCCATAAGGTCACAAAGACCATAGTCTGGTCCTCATGCTTCAGTGTCTCGGTCATGACTGCAAGCCACTTCCAAGCATCTCCTTCCTCGCATCCGATCATATTTGTCGTGACCTCCTCGTCGACCAATGACCAAACGCAACGAGACATCGTGCATTCGATCAAAGTGTGTTTCCAGGAGTCTGGCGCCCCACACATCCGACACCTGTCATTGTCAGTCATGCCTCGATGATTGTGTACGTCATTGGTTGGTATTGATTGTTTGGCTAGTCTCCAAAGGAAAACCTTCACCTTGGACGGAACCTGCGTCCACCATAGCGATGACCACTGCTTTTCAATAAGCGCTCCATTCGAGGCCGATGCTACATTGCCCAGCCAAGCTTCTCGCTTCTCCCTTGTACTCACCAACATCCTATATGATAATCTTACCGAGAAGATCCCCTTTCGATCATAGTGCCATAACCAGAAATCGGTATGTCGCCTATTGCTCAACGGTATCTGCAAGATCAGCTCGACATCCATTGGCAGCATGTACTCCCGTAGCTTGTCTTCCCTCCATACGGCCATAACACGCTCAATGAACTCGAAAACCTGCATAGGTGGGTCGTCCTTTAGACTCCGAATGGCAATGGGTACCCGAAACCCGCAAAACCAATGGGTACCCGCATTAAATGGGGAGGATCTGGTTGAGAAAAAGACCCGCGGGTCTGCTTATTGGTAAAACTTTAGACCCACCGGGTCTAGCGGAGGCGGGTCTGGGGATGGAAAACCCGTACCCGCCCACCCGCAGACCTGGTAAATTCTACTAATCCTAACACCACGTCCCCACAAGGCCTGACAACCACACCACATCCCTACGCGGGCCACAAGTCTCCATCCCTACAGCCCACATGCACGCACGCACCCCTCCCCAGTTCCCTATTGTCACAGCCAATCTCCACTTCGCCACCAACCTCTGACCCCATCTCCCCACGTCCCGCACGCGGCACGCCACACATTCTCCTCTGCCGCTGCACCTCCCTCCGCCGCCATGCTCAATGCCTCCGCCACCGCATCTCCCTGCGCCGCCGCCCGCGCCCTGCGCACTCCATCTCCATGGAGGTCGGCGCTCGAGCTCGACGAGGGGAGCTCATCTAAGAACTCATCGCCGCCGCCGCCTGGAGAGAAGACGCGTCGCCCCAGATCCCGTCGCTGCCGCCTGGAGAGAAGACGCCATCGCGCCAGATCCCACCGTCATCTATGCATCTTGGTGGGTCCCCGTCGGGTCCTGCAAACCCGGCGGTCATGGTCTGGTTGAGTTCAGACATGCCGGAGGTATGGGGCGAGTCAAAAGTGGGCGGAAAACCCGAACCGGCGGGTGCCATCCGGACTTTAGACATGCAATTGGACGCAAAAGCCCGTCCCTAGGAATCCACTGGTCATTCCATGGGTGTGTATTCTCACACGTGCCAATCCTCTTTACTAGTCCTTGCTTCAAAATTCCAAGGCCCGCATGTATCGACCTCCACACACGAGGGGATGCCACCAGCTCCGCATGGAGTAAATCCAAATTAGGAAAATATCTTGACTTCAAAACCAAAACCCTTGCATCGAGGGAGTTCGGGTTTTGAAACATGCGGTATCCTTGATGAGCTAGGAGTGCCAGATTAAACAACTCTATATCCCTAAACCCTAGACCACCCATGTGTTTCAATTTGCACATCACCCGCCAGGAAACCCAACTAGGCTTGCGCTCCCCTTCACGACATCCCCACCAAAACTTCCTTAACATCATGTTGATATGCTGGCACAATCCTCGAGGCAGGAGGAAACATGCCATAGAGAATATCGGCAAAGCTTGCGCAATAGATTTAATAAGAACATCCTTGCCCCCCGCCGATAGTAATTTCTCTAGCCATTCTTGTATCTTGCTCCAAATTCTATCTTTGATATATTTAAAAGCACCACTTCTAAAACGCCTAACATCTAAGGGCATTCCCAAATATTTTTCATTGAGGGTCTCGTTGCGAACATTGAGAACCCCGGTGACAACTGCCACAACACTATGGATGTAATCGGTACGGATAATTTCGCTCCGAATCCGCATCCACGTCCATTTTTTAGGATATGGTATGCGATTTTAGATATCCAGCGTGGATGCGGATGTGGATATTTGTCGAGCGGATATCCGACGGATATAGTAGCGGATATGGTATTGATGATATCCGACGGATAAGGAGAATCCAACATTTTATGCGGATTATCCGAGATACTCAAATAGGATAATCCGATATATTTAGCATAACCACAATATCTAGACAATCTAATTAGTTTATCCGCTAGCTATACATGCTACATATGCATATTGTACTATGCTATTATCAATCTTGCACTTTTATACTGCTGATATCTAGTATTGCACGCTTTTTTGTCATTTCTTTTGCGTAAAATAAATAAATTTTTATTTTTATATGTATTTGTTCAATTATCCTTTTCCGATCCGAGTTCGCTCCGAATCCGCTCCATATCCGCAATCCGATATAATCCGCATTCGAATCCGCATCCGGCTATTATCCGCTCTGTTCCGAATCCGCCAAAAGATATGATAAAAAAATATGATAATAGCAATATCCGATTTGATCTTTACATCCCTACCATGAAAAGAAATAGCGCGCTATTTCTTCGCTATAGCAGCGCTATAGCATATTTGGAACATAAACGCTACGCTATGCAAAATATACTCGCTATGGCGCTAATTACGCTTTAGCGGCGCTAAGTACACTATAACGTCACAACACAATAGCGCCGCTAAGAAACTCTATGAATATAGCGCCACCCCATAAGCCCATTGAGCCCACGACTCCACCACGTCCAACACTCTACATCTAAATCAATGTCAACTCAACCCTATTCCCTAGTTCTCCTTCCCCATATGACATATGCGGTACCGGTGGCATAACCTGCGCGTCTCCTCTAGGTCCAAATGGCCGGCCACCTTCGCTTGACACGTCCACCGGACACACTGAAGCACCAGGAGGACGCGCATCTCAAGTTCTCAACTAGTGAGCTGACCTAATGCAGGTCTTGTCCTCTAACTTGTCTTGCACCGGATGTCAAGCAAACTTTGTCATTTGGCCAGTACTAGTTAATTGGTTATGCATGTATTACTCAAAAAAATAGCCGCTGAAATCCCTAGTAATACATGCTAGACCTTATTTTTTTTTACCCACGCTATTTTGAAAAATAACACGCTATTAGCACGCTATAACTTGCATAGCTTTTGAAAAGGGTCACGCTCAAAGAAATAGCACGCTTTTTGTTTTCTTGATCCCTACACAGTACCAGTACTACTCATTGTTCCTCGAGACAGCCCGTCAACGTTGGCTTTGATCCATGTCATCTGTCTCCACAAAACCAGGCCGTTTAAAATCGGCCCACGCCTCTGCCCACCCTTCTTGCAAGCCTAACTATCATAAAGCTCAAGAAGCCCACATAAGGCCCTTCCACTGACGAGCCACAAAGACCTAGGGTTCCAGCTGTATATAAAACCTTCGCTATCACGCCCCGCGCTAACCCTGCCGCCGCCGCCTGTCTCGCGCACCAACGCCGCTGCTAGGAGCCCCAGAGAAGCCGACGCACCTCCGGCAGCAGCAGCAGTAGCAGCAATCATGGCAGACACGAAGACACAGCCCGCGGTGACCCTCCGCACCCGCAAGTTCATGACGAACCGTCTCCTCTCCCGGAAGCAGTTCGTGCTGGAGGTGATCCACCCCGGCCGCGCCAACGTCTCCAAGGTGCGTCCTCGGTCTTCCGACGGATATTTTGTCTTATGTTTCTACACTGGTTGATTCTCGCTGCGAGATGATGCTGATCCGTGTGTTCCGCAGGCGGATCTTAAGGACAAGCTGGCAAAGATCTACGAGGTGAAGGACTCGAACTGCATCTTCGTCTTCAAGTTCCGCACCCACTTCGGAGGCGGCAAGTCTACCGGCTTCGGGCTCATCTACGACAACCTAGAGGCTGCCAAGAAGTTTGAGCCCAAGTACAGGCTGATCAGGGTACGCTTCTCATGCTTCTTTCCTCTCTCACCAGCATGCTCGTTATGTTCAGCCTTCATTCTGTATCTGTGTAATTCCGTTCACCATGACAATCATGCCTAATTTAGTTTTGTTACTAGCATTTTTTAGCAAATATTGGTTGGCATTAGCAATCTATAACTGAATGGTTGAGTGGTGTAGCTCTGTGCAATCCACCTATAGATATGCTATTATTATTTTAATTACTGATGTTACTGCCATACAAATAAAAAGTGGCTGCGCGCCTTACATTCGATGTTACTCTGTTGATTGGTACAAATGTGGTAACTATTTGGCCTTTGATAGCATATGTGGAAGCCAGATATGTTTGGCTCAGAACAATCTTGAGTGTGTCAACTGGCTGACCTTTGAATCTTTGTTTGCTACTCTGCTCTTCAATGCCACAGCAGATAGTTTTTGCTTATCAAGAATACTTGCAAATTGGTCTCGCTGCTCTACAACTGTTTATGTGAGATGGGTCTATAATTGTATATTATTTGCATGTTATATTACATTGCCATTATTCAGTAGCACGTGCTTGAACCAAATAGTGCGCCAATCAGAATTGAGAGTGACTGCTTCTAATTTGTTCATTTTTGGTTCTCTACCACAGAACGGTCTTGCAACAAAGGTAGAGAAGTCACGTAAGCAGATCAAGGAGAGGAAGAACAGGACCAAGAAGATCCGTGGAGTGAAGAAGGTACGAAAATCAGTACTAGTCTGTCTTAGTTGAAGACTAGCATTGGTTCAGTAACTAATTTGAATTCGTTGGTCACTTTTGCAGACCAAGGCTGGGGAAGCTGCGAAGAAGAAGTGAGGAAAGATAGTTACTTACCTTGTCCGCCTCCAGTTTCTATCTGTTCACTGTCTATTTTTGTACCCCTAATGGACATCTAGTTGTGGCAGCACTGGTGCTGAATCCTTGATCTACTAGAAAGAGAATTTTGAGCGTTTACATCTTACCCTTTACTGGGGTATTGATCAATATGTCCGTGTGGTCTACAATTTAATTGGTCCTAGTGTTCTGTTTCTTAATGTTTAAGTTGATATCTGTCAATTTGTTGATTGGGTTTTTTGTTCAAATTTCCATATTGCACAGTAGGATGCAGCACTGGTGCTGAATCCTTGATCTAAAGATAATTTTGAGCTTTTACATCTTAACCTCGACTGGGGTACTGATCAATATGTCTGTGGTCTATAATTTAACGGATTTGCTAGTTTTCAGGCGCCTAAGAACTTAGTTCTCAGTCACCTCTCTCGTCATTGGATTTACCTCGTGATTCGTGCAACGTGGAACTTTTACATGAGATATAAATTGTATTAGTTGCAACTAGATTGTAACTGAGAATTAGCATAAATAGTAGGATGATATCAGCGAAGAAGTTCTCAGGCGCGAGATCTAGGCACTCTCGTAATTTAATTGGTGTGTGCGTTCCGTTTCTTAATGGTGAGTTCAGATCCGTCCCTTTGTTGATTGGGTTCTTTATTCAAATTTCCATATTGCACAGTAGGATGCAGCACTGGTGCTGAATCCTTGATCTACTAGAAAGAGAATTTTGAGCTTTTACATCTTGCCCTTGACTGGGGTATTCATTAATATCTGTGTGGTCTACAATTTAATTGGTGCTAGCGTTCCGTTTCTTAATTTTTGAGTTCAGATCTGCCCGTTTGTTGATTGGGTTCTCTATTCAAATTTCCAAATTCCACATCAGTATCCCATACGATTCAGTACTCTCCTGTCGAAACGGGGTGTTGCAAATTTATTTTGAATGCATCTAGACATGTTTTAGTGTGTAAATACATCAAAATTTTAAAAATACGAGATATTTTCTTTTTGAATGACAGCAGGAGAGCTGTTGTTTTCTTGAATAGTTGTTAGGATTACAAAGCCAAAAAGTACAGGCCCAAAGAATGCCCGCCTACAATAAGGAAAAATTACAAAATCTCGGCCTGGGTCAAACGGGTACCACCAGCTTGCTCGAGAAGGGGAATAGGAGCACCAGCCTGTCTCAAGGTGTTAAAAATTTATGGACCACCATGTAACAGTTTGTCGTCATCTCAGCCTATATGACAACTTGCCTAATCTTACAAGAACAAATGTTATTTTCCATAAGATAATTTGTTATTAATACTAGTTGAATGCCTGTGCGTTGCCACGGAACAACAAAATTATGGTCGTACATATGAACCAATGGATTGCTAGCGTGGCATTTTAATGCAATTCAATGTAGATGGCCTTTTTACTACGTTGGTGACATATGTTCTTCTTGGCGATGTGTGATTCTTACGGCAGTCAACAGAGACATAGATCTGTGCTCATTGAATTGCTGACGTCATATATGCTCATCGAGTTGCAGCAGCGAGAATGAATAGATCTTAAACAAAGGTCTCCCATATATCCTAGACATTGGCCTGGTTCTAAGTCATCAGATGATTTAAAACAGTCGCATAAAATGATGTAATACGAACACCTAGATAATACGACCACAACCTCGAACGGCCAGCTCTGATGAACAAACATCAGCCTTCATACATGTATTTTTGTTAATATGTATACATGAAGTTGGATTCGAGCAATGTTTGAGGTTGAATCCTCCAAGTGATCAAGAACATCAATCTATAACTTGAGAGAACCGGCATGTGATATTTTGATCATTTGCCTACTTTTCTCTGTGTCGCAAAGTGATTCTACTGTCCGTGGAGTTGCATATGTATATGTCGCTATAACAAACTAATTCTGATCTATGTTGTGCTATAATACTCTTAAGATAAAGCAGCTCATATTTTCAAATTAGATCAAGCCAAGCTCGTTGATTGAGGGTGTGTTTGGGAGAGCTCCACTCCAGTCCACTGCACTCCACCTCTAAACTCCACTCCACCAAGCATGCTCTAGAGTAGTAAAAGCATGTTTGGAGAAAAATTAGCTCCAAATCTAGATTAGTGAGAGTCTGTTGTAAAATGTCCGAAATACTCTTTTTTATGCTGATTGATCTGGTAGTAACACTCTACCATGTGACATTAATTTCTTCCCCCAAGCGTTAGGATAGAAGAAGACGGGTGTATCATTGACATTTGTAAGCTTGTACCCATTTTTTTCTCTGTGCATGACATGCCATGTCTCTATGTATAAAATAAAATGCATCCTTGACATGTTTAATGGTGTACCTAATTGACCATAGATGATTTGGAGTCTTGCAAAAAATATATACTGTAAAGACCATCGATCAAATATTTTAGACTAAAAATATACAAAACAGATGTAAATTGAGTTCTACACAAAAGGAAAAATATATGGCATGAGCTCTTCACACGGAAGACAGACACACGACATAGATGAGTTCACCATCAAAATCGCTAATCAGTACAAATATGCATCAAGCTGTAAGAATAATAAGGAGAATATATATTCATCACTGCAGATGTGTACAGCAGGTACAGATCATGTCCATAAAAATAGTAGCATCATCACCTGAAGGCAACCACGGCGAGGTAGGTAGCCTGATGGGTCTAACCGGGTCAAAATCCCGAAGTCTCAACCTAGCATCAATGCGCTCGACCACGCCGTTCAGCAGTACATGGGCGGAGCTCGACCACGGCATCCAGCAGTCCATGGGCGGAGCTCGACCACGTAGTCCACAGTCGGCGCTCGACGGCTCGACCGCGTTGACCAAGGGTGGCGCTGGACCGCTGACACGGTGTTGACCACAGGTGGCACTCGACAGCTCGACCATGTCCTCCACGACGCTAGAAGACGACATCCACCGCATCCATAGCGATTCATCACGGCGACCATGGCAAGGACCTGATTTCCCCCTACCTATATTCTCTCGGCCACACTGTATCTACGCGTGGTACCAAGTATGTGCCAACACGACCCGAAAATTACCCCGGCGTGCTGCGGAGAGTCGAGCGCTGGCCGCCGGAGTGGCCGGGAGAAGCGGCCTGGCCTAGGCGATGCTGCAGGAGAGATAAGAACAAAAGGGGAGGACCTGGAAGAGGATAGGCAGGAGGATCCTGATCTGGTCGAGGCAAGGGCAGGGGAGCTCGGTGGAGGGAGATCATCCGGCGGCGACGCTGCGCCTCACCCGACGCGGGTCAGGTCGGGAGAGCACACAGAGGCAGAACTGAGTACGATTTCTTTAGCAATTCGATTAGGAAACCTATTACGGCCAGAATCACGGCAGATAACGGATGAAAGCGTAATTTTGGCTGACGGAAACGTACTGGACAAACCTACCTCTAGAGAAATTAGTAGATAGAGATATTGGAGATAAATACATGGTTAGTCAGTGTACTCTACCGAACATCTCACTTTGGACACTGTACTTAACAATAGGTTACTTACGGTCACCGAAGTCTAGACACGTTACATAGATGTACACGATGATGTGGCACGGGGTTCACCAAACTCTAGAGGCGCAAGCGGGTGATATTGCGAAATCAAGTGGTGGCGGGGGGTTGTGTGTAAAACCGTGTCAACTACCTTCTCCTATTCGAGCTTGCGATTCTCCTATCCTTCTCTGTAACCCTAGATCGCCGCCGTAGGTGCTGCCGGAGCTAGCTCGCCATGAGTCACTCAACCTCTTCCCGCACTTCGCGCCGTCGCAACACCCTTGTCATCCCCTGCCCTGATTGTGGTAGGATCGTCAAGCGGATCACCTTCGGCACGCCGAAGCACAAGGGCCGGGTCTTCTACAAGTGTGAGAAGCATACTGTGAGTGATCTTCTATGTCATGAATTAGCAATCGTTCCCTTCAATTTCTCAATAGAACTAGATGTTGTTTAGTGGCTAACTGTTTTTTGTGTTGCGTTTTGCTCTCGGTATCTTATTTCTTACATGGCATTGTGAAGCAAGGCTGCAATTTCTGGCATTGGGAGCTAGAGTATGTGATCTATCTGCTTGAGTGCAACATTATTACTAGAGACGATGCAATTGAGGATCTGGGATGGGCAGAGGACAGAAGGTTTGATCTGAATCTGAAGGAGGAGGAGCTAGCTGCGACAAGGCCGGGAGTACAAGAACAACAGCTGAGCAATGTGATTACTGTGTTGAAGGAAGTTGTGTTTCTGCTGAAAATAGTTATAGGTTTAAGTTTTATGGCCCGTGTTCTCACAGTGCTGAGGAAGTGAAGTGTATCTGGGATGGCATTTGTTATATACCTATGTAAGCCTCTAGTTAAGAAACTTGTTGTGTTGGTTATCTGTCATGTTAAGAACCCTGTTCTGCTGGTTGTGTATGACCCTGATGAAATCATCATCTTAAGTTTGTGTGTGAAGTCATTGGCAACTCAACAACCATTCAAAAGACTCAGTGTGAACACAATGCATTCAAAGACAACTCAACAAGCATTCAAATTCCTGGCATGTTATAGGATAAACACAAACACTAGTAAAAAGAAATGAAAAAATCATGTCATTCTAAGCATTCTTTTTTGTTTACTTATTATTACAGGTCACACATTTTACTTTTTTGGCCAAAGTTCATCAAACATATTCACTCTCTTTGCTTTCTTGTGCACAGGTCCTTGCTGAACTTGAATTTGAATGATTTCTTAAGAATGGTCCACAACCTCTTTTCTTCCTACTTCTTAGCTAGAGCTTCCTTCTTCTGTGCCTTAGCCCTCTGCTTTCTATCCTGAGCCAGCTCCTTCTTTGTCTCCGCAACCATCATCTGTGTCTCTATTCTTGCTTTCCTGCTGAGTTCAGCATCATATCTTATTTTTTTATCCTCTCTCCAGCTTATTTTGCTCTTTCTTGTGCAATCTCAACCTTTCTTTATTCAATTTCAAGTTTCCTTTTGTCAGCCTATTCTTCTTTCTTGATCTGGGCAGTATATTTTGCTTCTAGAACTACTATCTTCTGATCTTCAATAACTTTGTTCTTCTCTTTCTGAAGTGCCAGCAATTTTTGTGCTAGTGCACCTTGCCTGGTAGTATTTGGAGCAGGCTCTGGTGCACTCATCCTAGCTTGGGCATTGTTGATGAAATATGAGTCTGGCAATGGTATTGTCTCAATGACTCTAGGAGCAACTCTCTACAAAGCCAAAGTAATGCCCATCAACACATTTAACATGAAGGACCTACTTTCTGTATTAACATACAACTATATATGTATTTAAAATACCTGTTGAGACATGTGCTAGACAACTACATGCTCTCTTTGGACAGAACTCCCTTGTGTCTGCTCCTCCTGCAATGATCATCAACATTGTATGAGAACATGAAGGGTATAGTCATTATCAATACAAGCTTTTACCTGTATTGGCGGTGCAGTAGCAGGCGCTTGAGTTGGAGGTGCCTCTGGAACATCAGTTCCTGCATTTGGTGGTAGAAGACCAGATTTTAACCACTTACACCCTCCCCTATTGTGACCTGGATATCCATAGTACCTACAATGTATGATAACCCCATGCCTTGTAATATTATTTCCTCCGCTTCTTGAATACACCCACCTCACCTTGAGATTTCCTCCTCAACTTAGTTGGCCTGCCAACATGTCTTACAAAGTGTGGTGGATGTATAGGTGGTAAACCTGTCTTTACCCATTCTGACTTGTCTTTACAAGGACAAACTATGTTACCATAGTCTAACCTGTACATGTCTACACTATAACATTTGTCCACATAGTCAACAGGGTCATTGTTATCACACCTCATGCAAGAGATTGCATGAATACAAGGGATTCCACTATGTGCCCACCTTTGACATGTACATGTAAAACCTTTCAAGTCTACTTTGTAATCAGTGGGAGTAGAAGAAAATCTTGCACCTACCGTGAAGACACCATCCCCTGCTCCTTCTACAAAGCAGTCATGGGACAACCCAATATTCTTGTCCGGCTTCTTCTGAATATTTGGACAAATAGCACTTCTCATTTTCTCCGCCTCTTGCATCTTTATATAGTTCCTACTCATGAATTGGTCTTTCATCCTACTAAACATGCTTAAAACTGGCAACTCTCTAGCATCTATTATGTATCTGAAATTAATTACATTGTCACAATTAGTACATTGTGAGAGCATCAATGTTATGTCCAATGGAATCATGAGTTTTTGTTTAGATACCTACTTGTTGAAGACCTCTGAGTTATTGTTCAACAGGATGTCACTTTTGGGAAGCTCACTCTGGAAAGCCCTAACCCATGTATTTGGATCCAGATTTCCTAGCCATGAAGCAGCATGAGGGTTTAGTGCAGCCATTGCTTGCATGTTTGCCTCATACCTGGTAGGAGTACTGCTTATAGCAATTGTCCACAACTGATTTTCAGAGCATGCCCCTTGAAAAGCATCTGAAAGTTTTCCCACACGTGCCTCACACAAAACCTATGCTCAGAGTCAGGGAATAGCTCTCTTACTGCATTGATTAGGCCCTTTTGTTTGTCTGACATCATTGTCCATGGACTGGTGTTCATAATCTGTAGGTCCTTATTTAGTGTGTCAAGGAACCAAGTCCAGTTGTGTGTCGTCAACCTCAACATCAGCAATAACAATGGGAAAGATGCAATCATTAGGGTCAATGCCAACAACTAGTAATTGGCCCTTATACCTAGTATTTATGAAGCAACCATCAAGGAAAATAATTGGCCCGCATCATTGGAGAAATCCTATTTTAGATGCATCCAAGCACATGTAGGATCTCTAGGACCTCCCTACCTCATCTATACAAACAAAGAAGGAACTGCCTGGATTACTTCTTCTAATCTCATTTCCAAAATCCCACAATTCACTGAATCATTGCTATTCATCACCATATATAACCTTCAGTGCTAGCCTTCTTTCTCTCTACATCTTGTTCCTAGTAGGTGTCATATTCCACTCCTTTTGTACAATTCTAGAGAAATTCTTCATCTTCATATCCCGATCTGCTCTAAAACTTTCCAAGTATTTGTCTCCTAGAAAATTTGATGTGAAAGACTTCAACTTCCATTTCTTACTACATGTATGTTCAGCCTCGTATCTTTTGATCATCCAAGAACCCGTTCTGCTGTCTTTAGATGCCCACATGTACCAAATGCATTCCTTTTCTTTGCCACCATAGCATTTAGCCTTGATCCTCTTTGAATCATTTACTGGCATCTTAATATCCCATCTGTTTTGGCAACTATACTCCTTGATTGCCTGCCTCAACATCTGAACTGACTCAAACAACTGCCCTAAATGGAATTTCACTGAATTCAAATCCTCCTGCCTAAAAGTCTTGAATTTCAAACTAGCATTCTCCTCATATGAATCTGGTGGCCACAAGTCCTCTTCTTTAGAGTCACCATCATTGAGGAACTCCTCATTTGGCTTGCCCTGCATTCTAATCTTCATTTCTATCTTCTCCGCATCATCTATGTTATCAGCTTCCAAGTCAGCATCATCCTCACTAATTTCATTCTCTAAATCAGCACAATCTGGATCAAAACCACTCTCTTCTGCTTCCTCTTCATCCCTTCCCTCATTACTTCCATGCATGTTGTGTTTATCAGGTTGCATTCATACTCATACATGGACCTTGGCCTCAATCCTTCTCTTCTTTATGATCTGCCTTTATCACCTATCTCTGGATGCATGAATACTATCGGGACTGGGGTGTCATCTTCAGCACAAGCATGAACTGGCTACATAAGATTGCAGGGGTTGATGACAATAGATTCTTCTATAACAGGGACTTGATGGACATCAACCAAGTTCACTGCCCTGATTCCATCTGCATGTTCAAGATAACAATTGATAAAATGGTGACCAATATTAACAAAGAAACACATTTGAGATGTGTCATGCTCATATCCGATCTGTCTCAATCCATTGTTGGCCATTGTAAGAATAGGAATGCAGTAGTACACCTTCATCCTTCCCTGCATTTCATAGCCCATCTCCTCCACAATGTTCTCCACCATTAGAGGTGACCATGTATCTATATCAATGTTATCAAACCATATCACAGAACCCTCTACATAGCTCCTATTGGATCCACTACCAACAAAATATTCCCCATGATGTATTCCTATAGAGAACTGTTTGGTACATCCACCTGCCAAAACAATTGAAGAGTGAAATCCATAAAATTCGTGCCTAACAATGCAAGATTAACACTGAAAATGTATGAGCTTGATAAACCCTACCAACCCCCCAAATCTCACCCCTCCTCAAACTAAAGAAAACCTACAGAAACCCCTTGTAATTGACTATGGCAAGAACAACAACACAGATTTGACGACAAATCCCAAACCATGCTAGAGGATCGCGTTTTCACAGCAGGGAAAATTTCATGGGACTAACCGTATAAAGGAGGAGGATCTCTTTCAGGCTGCCGCATCGGAGACATCGCTGCCTTGGCGACGGCAGACCAGCATGGCGACAGCCGCCACCACGACATGGAAAACTGCCTCCTCAACCGTATAGAATGATCGCGCAGAGATCCTTCCTCTCTCCTCCATGGAGAAACTCCCACGATGGAATGATCGCGCACAAAACCTGACATGCCGCTTTTGTTGGACTGGTGGAAGGACAGATCCTTGGGCGGCAGATCTCGCGAGGGGGATTTTGCAAATAAACTAGCTGGCACAAAACAAATGGTGGCTGACATTGGGACCCCCGCATGCCACATCATCCCGTACATCTCTATACCGTGTCGAGTGACCTCATACGTCACAACATCGTGTCTTCAGTGACCGTAAGTAATGTATTGTTAAGTACAATGACCAAAGTGAGATATACAGTAGAGTACAGTGACTACCCATGCATTTATCTCAATATATTGCAAACTGAACATTCATTTTTTCCAATTTGTCTAAAATCTGTAGAATAGAAAAGTATCTAACAAATACTGCAATTGTAAATGTCGAATTAAAACCATTTTATAATCTCTATTCCAGATACCCCTTTTATCCTCATCTATACTCCTCTTTTCTTATAATCGGTAAAACTCTCTTCATTGAAGCCTAACCAATGAATGAACTATTCGCGGTGATGTTGTTGGTGTTGTGGATGCTGCACCAGTTCTTGTTGGTGCACTCGTCTTCGCCCCGCATCTCCCTTCGGGGGTACTCGCAGGTGGAACCAACGAAGCTACCAGGTTTGTTTAAAAGTGAATATAATGAGTCTCATTGACGATGGGTGATCTCGGCAATGCCCATTGTTATGGACTTAGGGTCTTGCGAAAAAGAGAGCGTTGGGGATTTGTCGGCTGATCTGACAAACAAGGAAGTCGATGTAGTTTGATTATTGAGAAAGCTCGGTTACAAAGTCGTCGGTTCGCTAGTTGCGTCTAGCTTAGTGTGGTTTGCTGGAAAACTAAGGTGCCCTCTCCGTTGGGTCCTCCCAGCCTTTATATGAGAGGCTAGGTCATGGATCCGTAGTCGGGGAGGTTAGAAGTTAATACAAACTCTATGTTGGTTTCTAGATATTCCTTGCCAATAAAGATAAGTCTTTACTCCGTAGGGTGCTTCTTGGACTTCATTGGGCCTTCGTGGGCCATAAAATTTTATGCGCCTAGGGTGACTAAGCATAGGGACCCGATTAGTCATACCCATGTCAGTAGCCCCCGAGACTCTATCATGAGTTTTTGTTTAGATACCTACTTGTTGAAGACCTCTGAGTTATTGTTCAATAGGATGTCACATTTGGGAAGCTCACTCTGGAAAGACCTAACCCATGTTTTTGGTCCATATTTTCTAGCCATGAAGCAGCATGAGGGTTCAGTGCATCCATTGCTTGCATGTTTGCCTCATAACTGGTAGGAGTACTGCTTATAGCAATTGTCCACAACTGATTTTCAGAGCATCCCCCTTGAAAAGCATTTGAAAGTTTTGCCACATGTGCCTCACACAAAACCTATGCTCAGAGTCAGAGAATAGCTCTCTTACTGCATTGATTAGGCCCTTTTGTTTGTCTGACATCATTGTCCATGGACTGGTGTTCATAATCTGTAGGTCCTTATTTAGTGTGTCAATGAACCAAGTCCAGCTGTGTGTGTCGTCAACCTCAACAACAGCAACAGCAATGGGAAAGATGCAATCATTAGGGTCAATGCCAACAACAACTAGTAATTGGCCCTTATACCTCGTATTTATGAAGCAACCATCAAGGAAAATAATTGGCCCGCATCATTGGAGAAATCCTATTTTAGATGCATCCAAGCACATGTAGGATATCTAGGACCTCCCTACCTCATCTATACAAACAAATAAGGAACTGCCTGGATTACTTCTTCTAATCTCATTTCCAAAATCCCACAATTCACTGAATCATTGCTATTCATCACCATATATAACCTTCAGTGCTAGCCTTCTTTCTCTCTACAGCTTGTTCCTAGTAGGTGTCATATTCCACTCCTTTTGTACAATTCTAGAGAAATTCTTCATCTTCATATCCCGATCTGCTCTAAAACTTTCCAAGTATTTGTCTGCTAGAAAATTTGATGTGAAAGACTTCAACTTCCATTTCTTACTACATGTATGTTCAGCCTCTTTTCTTTTGATCATCCAAGAACCCGTTCTGCTGTCTTTAGATGCCCACATGTACCAAATGCATTCCTTTTCTTTGCCACCATAGCATTTAGCCTTGATCCTCTTTGATACATTTACTGGCATCTTAATATCCCATCTGTTTTGGCAACTATACTCCTTGATTGCCTGCCTCAACATCTGAACTGACTCAAACAGCTGCCCTACATGGAATTTCGCTGAATTCAAATCGTCCTGCCTAAAAGTCTTGAATTTGAAACTAGCATTCTCCTCATATGAATCTGGTGGCCACTAATCCTCTTCTTTAGAGTCACCATCATTGAGGAACTCCTCATTTGGCTTGCCCTGCATTCTAATCTTCATTTCTATCTTCTTCGCATCATCTATGTTATCAGCTTCCAAGTCATCATCATCCTCACTAATTTCATTCTCTAAATCAGCACAATCTAGATCAGAACCACTCTCTTCTGCTTCCTCTTCATCCCTTCCCTTATTACTTCCATGCATGTTGTGTTTATCAGGTTGCATTCATACTCATACATGGACCTTGGCCTCAATCCTTCTCTTCTTTATGATCTGCCTTTATCACCTATCTCTGGATGCATGAATACTATCGGGACTGGGGTGTCATCTTCAACACAAGCATGAACTGGCTACATAAGATTGCAGGGGTTGTTACAATAGGTTCTTCTACAATAGGGACTTGATGGACTTGAATACTATCGGAACAATTGAAGAGTGAAATCCATAAAATTCGTGCCTAACAATGCAATATTAACACTAAAAACGTATGAGCTTGATAAACCCTACCAACCCCCCAAATCTCACCCCTCCTCAAACTAAAGAAAACCTGCAGAAACCCCTTGTAATCGACTATGTCAAGAACAACAACACAGATTCGATGACAAATCCCAAACCATGCTAGAGGATCGCATTTTCACAGCAGGGAAAATTTCGTGGGACTAACCGTATAAAGGAGGAGGACCTCCTTCAGGCTGCCG
Organism: Avena insularis; assembly: GCA_023614405.1. Classification (NCBI taxonomy): domain Eukaryota; kingdom Viridiplantae; phylum Streptophyta; class Magnoliopsida; order Poales; family Poaceae; genus Avena; species Avena insularis. The sequence goes on along the minus strand of CM042695.1, from coordinate 149,808,465 downwards.
CACTGGAGACATCGCTGCCTTGGTGACGGCAAACCAGCATGGCGACAGCCACCACCACGACATGGAAAACTGCCTCCTCAACCGTATAGAATGATCGCGCAGAGATCTTTCCTCTCTCCTCCATGGAGAAACTCCCACGATGGAATGATTGCGCACAAAACCTGACATGCCGCTTTTGTTGGACTGGTGGAAGGACAGATCCATGGACGGCAGATCTCGTGAGGGGGATTTTGCAAATAAACCAGCTGACACAGAACAAATGGTGGCTGACAGTGGGACCCCCGCATGCCACATCATCCCATACATCTCTATACCGTGTCGAGTGACCTCATACGTCACAACATTATGTCTTCAGTGACCGTAAGTAGTGTATTGTTAAGTACAATGACCAAAGTGAGATATACGGTAGAGTACAGTGACTACCCATGCATTTATCTCAATATATTGCAAACTGAACATTCATTTCTTTTCCATTTGTCTAAAATCTGTAGACTAGAAAAGTATCTAACAAATACTGCAATTGTAAATGTCGAATTAAAACCATTTTATAATCTCTATTCCAGATACCCCTTTTATCCTCATCTATACTCCTCTTTTCTTATAATCGGTAAAACTCTCTTCATTGAAGCCTAACCAATGAATGAACTATTCGCGGTGATGTTGTTGGTGTTGTGGATGCTGCACCAGTTCTTGTTGGTGCACTGCAGTGGAACCAACGAAGCTACCAGGTTTGTGTAAGATCTCCTCTTTGTAAAGGAAAGGATCCCTGTGATTGCAATGCTAGTCCCTGGATCAATGCTAGCATCCACAGTTTAAGATGAAGTACACAGAAACAAAGGTCATTATTACAGTCATTCCAGAGACAACATAGTCTTTTACAACTCCATGGCCACAGGCCTAGTACAAGGGTTTAAATAAGTAAATAGATAAATAAGTCTTCATCTTCATGTGCCACAGGCAAGCATGTTGAGTGTAGACTCGTGACTCCTAATCCTCATCAGAATAACCTGCAACATCACAAGTTACAGCCACAGTGGGTCAATACATTGGAATAGTATTGGCAAGTGATACCTTAGTAGAATATTGGTGGACTAAATACTATATGCTTTTTTGGCTAAGTGTAGCTTAGGCTTGCTTTGCTCAAAATAGGTTTTGCCTATTAGTTGAAAACACTAAGTTTTTCTTTGTCAAATCTTTTCCCAAGGAACCACCAATAGACATTAGGGTCCTTCACCCTTGTTCAACCACAAGTTTTACTTAGTGTCACATCCCAAGATTTTCCAAATCTTGTAATGTGAAAAATAAATGAATAAAATAAAATTTTGTTGATTTTCAGGGTGAGAAGAAACTTTTTGAATCCAATTGGGAACTTTCAAAACCTATTTGGATCAAATAAAATCCTAAAGGGATTTAAAAATATAAATAAACAATAAACTTAAAAATATTTAAAACTACTATTTTTAAATCTTTTAATAAAAGGATTTGGTTTTCAAAAGAAAAAGTGGATTTATAAATAAAGATTATTTTATAGAGCCAAATTAAACCTTGGCCAATATTTTGAAATAAAATGTTTTGTTTTGATAAAAAGAGTAAAAGTTTATTTAAACAAAATAATGAGGATTTATTAATATCCAATTTTATTAAAAATAAAGGCTTTTACCATTTTAAATAAACACTAAAACTTATTTATTTATTTTAAATAAGTTTTCCAAGTATTTTATATTCTCAAATAAAACCTACTGAAGTGTTTTGGTTTTATTTTAGATTTCAAAATAAAGATTTTAATAAAACAAATCCTATTTGGTTTAATAACTAAGGTCCATTTTATTTAATAATTAATGGACCCTAAAATAAAAATGTTATTTTATTTTAAACAAGTTTTCCAAGTGTTTATTATTTTCAAATAAGACCTACTGATTTGGTTTTGCAAAATATTTAGTTTTCAAATGGAGATTTTTATTAAATAAATCAAAACCTATTTGAATTATTAACTAAACTCTATTTTATTTAATTATTAAATAGATCCTAAGAAGAATAAAAATATTATTTTGGGACTTTGGTTTATGTTGTTAAACAGAACCAAAACACAATACAAAGTTTGGTGAATGTTTTGAATTGATTTGTTGAGTGATTTGGTTGTTTGAATTTCAAAACAGAAAATAGAATTGAAAAAAAGCATTCAGGAAGGAAAAAAATAGAATTGGACACAACCCAGCCCAATAAGCCCAACAACCGGCCCACTTCTTCTCCCCCGCAGAAAATGATTCACACTCGCGATTGAACCCATTAAGTCGCAGACAGGTGGACCCCGTTCTCTTTCCTTCTCTCTCGCTGCCAGTGGACCCCACAGCCACGCGGTTATCTTCCCCACCCCACGACCTGTTCTTCCTCCCCTCGACAACGTTCCTGGCTATGAATCCGCGACTTAAATTCGCTTTAACACGGCGAACATTACTCGCTGTGATCACGCACGCTTAAACGCCCTCGCCTCCTCTCTCATTCCCCTCACGCGCCTCCCTCTCTACCCCTAGGCTGCCTCAATTCGAGCTCGCACCGCCACTGCTCCGACGAGCATCTCCGGTAAATTCCGGCAGAACCCCGCTGCCCCTTGCCTTCCTAAGCACACCGTCGTGATCCCCACTCCCAGGCGCATCTGCCTGTGCCTTTCGTTCAACCGCGGGCGCCCCAGAACCTCGACTACGACAAACTCCGAGCGCCACCGCGTCTGCGTCTCTCTCCGGCGACCTTCCCCTGGTAAAACAGACCGCCCCACACTCTGTCGTTCATGCTCCCACACTTGACACACTCTCCTGCATCTGACCATGCTTCTGTCTTGCCTTAGGACGACCTACAACGTCGCCCCCGTCAACAAACAGAACCAACTGACGCCGACGACGTCTCCGGCGAGCGATTACTCCCGTCCCCGTGCGCCCCTTGCTTCCCCGAGAGCACCTCGAGCTTCACCTCGACCCTGCGAGCACGGTGAGACCTTCCTCTGCCTTCTTTGCTTCCTGTAACCGCCGTAGCACCACCGTCTGACCTTGCGCCGTCGCTCACTGGCCTACCGCCACCTTTGGCGGCGTGCCCGAGACCGTTGGATGAAAACCTTGCGGCTGCGATTAGAACTAGACGAACCGGTACGCGCCCATCTGATCCATTCGTTTAAGTTAGATCCAACGTCCCACAGAGCGCAATCCGCGCGAAGCGGTGCCGCCCAATGAGATCATGCCGCGTGGCACTAGATCTGTTTAAAAGAAATTTTGAATCAGATTTGTTTGCAGATTTGAAAACCTTGTAACTTTTGATCCACACGTCCAAAAATTGCAAACTTTATATCAATGGAATCAGTGGAACAAGCCCTAGACAACCATGCCATTTGTTTAGTAAAAAGCCTCTGGAAAAATGTTTGTTTTTGCAGAAACATTTGTATGCTTGTTTAGATTGTAAAAATTGTTCAAAAATGATTTTGGGGTTAAAATCTTTTGCAAATGGAGTGTTTTGAACCTACTGACCATAGGAAACACTTTGTGGTTTCAAAAATGTATTTGGTGAAACAAAAGAATGATTCTTTGATTTAAAACCATTTCTGGTCAAATAAAAATATAGTTTATTTATTAAAAATGGTTTTGGAAGAAAACCTTTGGGAAATGTTTTGTTTGAAACTCTCTGACCCCAAACACCAAGTTTTATGGTTTGAAAACATATTTGGTGAACCGTATAGATTAATGCCTTAGCAAAAATATTTCTACACCACATAAAATGATACCTTGTTTTGAAAATGGTTTATGAAGTGAAACCTTTTGCAAATGACTTTGCCACTTTATAAAATGACCATTAGGTGTTTTCAAAAGTTTAAGACCCATTAGGAGCCACTTTTCCAAATAAAAAAATCCTTGGCATGCTTGCATGCATTATCTTAGTTCTATGATTTTATGTGATGTTTTGCTTGATTGGTAGATTGAGTTTGTGCCTTGCTTGATTGAATTGTAGTGACTTGAAGAGTGTGACTGTTGCAAGGACAAGGAGTGAACTTATACTCTACCAAAAAGGCAAGTGATGCTTCATACTTTGTCCCATTTCTTTCACTATGCATTAGTGATTTTTCTAAGTAAAACTTGCATGGAATTTTGCTAAGTATAAACCTTGCTATAGGAAAACCTAGTAGATGAAACCTTAGTAGAAATTTTCCTAAGTTAAGATTCCTACTACTATCAAGCTTAGCTTAGCTAATAGAAAACAAGGGTGGATTATACTTTCATACTATGGAAAAATTTCTAAGTCTGAGGACTTGTGTTTTTGTTTAATAAAACAACTAAGTTAATGAATCACCTGGGTGGAATGGTAATTGCTTGGTGGTTTTTGGTTGAGTGGTTCACAAGGCCCATGTTTATGGTTGACCTTGTGTATCTCACTTGTGGATGGCCACCCAGGAACAAAGAGATTTGAGATGTCAAATGTTGAGAAGCTTCAAGTGCAGCCACTTGGCATTATGGGCTCTGCCTAGATCATATAGGTTGCAAGAACTTAGCCATATGGACAGTTGGTGGTAGAGTTTGATAGGTTGGAGCGCGTCCATTTTGGTCTAAGGGAAGGCTTCTAAAAGATCTTGTCTTGGGAAACCAAGTCTTGTGGGGAAAGTGCACCACCTCTGCAGAGTGTAAAATCTAAGTACTTAGCCATGTCCCTGGTAAAGGACAATTTGAGCATCAAGACATGGAAGCAATCAAGAATCTCATCATTCAAATTTCTAAGTTAAAAACTTGTGGTGGAACAAGGGTTAAGGATCTTCAATCTTTGATTGGGAGATGCCATGAAGAAATGATTTTGTCAAACAAAAACTTAGTGATTTCAAATGATAAGGAAAAAAAAATTTGAGCAATGCAAGCCTCAACTCCACTTAGCCAAATGCATATAGATGTTAGACTCCACTATATTACCATAGTATCACTTGCCAATACAATTCAAATGTATTGACCCATGTGGCTGTAACTTGTTATGTTGCAGGTTTGATTGATGTTAGTAAAGTTTGATGATTAGGATTAAAAAGTCTACAACCAACATGTCTGCCTGTGGCACTTTGAAGATGAAGGACCCCATGCTTATAGATATTCTGCTGCAATGTAATGTAATAGCCAAATGAGCTATGTAAGATGTAATAAAATTATGTTATTCCTGGTTATAAAATTGTATTATGACCTTTGTTTCTTGATATTACATCTTAACTGTGGATGCTAGCTATTGATCCAGGGACTAGCATTGTAAACACAGGGGACTCTACCTTATTAAAGGTTGGGACCCTTACACTTAGAAATTGGGATGAGGAGATTCTTATAGCTTCCATGTCTTGATGCTCAAGTTGTCCAATACCAGGGACATGGCTAAGTACTTAGATTCTTCCATCTGCAGAGGTTGTGCACTTTCCCCACAAGCCTTGATTTTCACCAAGACAGGACCTTTCAGAAGCCTTCCCTTAGACCAAATGGACGCGCTCCAACCTATCATCCCACTACCACCAACTGTCCAAATGGCTAAGTTATTGCAACCTATATGATACAGGCAGAGCCCATATTGCCAAGTGGCTGCACTAGAAGCTTCTTAACATTTGGCCTCTCAAATCCCTTTGTTCCTGGGTGGCTTTCCACAAGTGAGATACACAAGGTAAACCATAGAAATGGGCCTTGTGTAACCACTCAACATAAACCATTCCTTCCATTCCACCCAGGTGTTTCATTCACTTAGTTGTTTTATTAAGCAAAACACAAGTCCAAAGACTTAGAAATATTTTATCATAGCATGAATATTTCACCACCCTTGGTTGCTACTAGCTAGGCTAAGCTTGGCATATATAAGCATCTTAACTTAGAAATTTCTAGCAATTCTACAACTACTAGGATTTCCCAAGCATAGAATATAAGCAAAATATAACCATGCAAGACTAGCAAAATATTTCTAATGCATAGTAGAAAACATAGGAATAAAAACATGAAGCACCACTTGCCTTGGTAGTTTGGAGAGTAGCTACAATCCTCACAATCACAATCACTATTTGCACCAAAATCTACACATAAAATCATAGCACCAAATCACATACAAAATAAATACAAGCAAAAATATATGGATGCATGAAATATGATATGTGATGATTTTCTATACTCACAAAGACAAGTGCACAATACTGAATCATAAACAAGTTCAAAACTTGCCAAACAACCTTTAATTAAACACTAAATAATTTCTCAAATAATTTATATACACAAAATAGGCCTACACATGTTTCTGTAAATAAAACCATTTTAACAGAATCAAAACATTAAACACATTGCATAATTGGAAAGGGCTTTCTCTCCTAATTCCTTTGATATAAAATTTGTCAAATTTGAACATGGGAATCAAAAGTTATGATTAAAACAAAATCAAACATCTAATAGATTCAAATCCTGATTTTAAATCTAAACCCTAGCCATGCGTCATGTTCTGATTGGTGCGTACCGGTTCGCACGGATCGGTCGATGCAGGCCGTTGGATTAAAGTGACCGCGCATGGTCCAGATCTAAGCGTACCGTTTCGTTAAGTGATCTATTCCTATGCGCTGGATCTAGATCCAACGGTCATCGATCAAGCGACCACGGGTGGGCGGTGCTGGCGGTGGCAACTGGTGGCGGCGTGCTCTGTCTACGGCGGCGCGGCACTACAAAGGGTTTTGGGGTCGTCGGAGACGCTTACAAGATTCGTGGTGATGCACCGAAGCTCAACGTGGCGATGGCTTGACAAAGGCACGGAACGGCGAAAGACTCGTCGGAGTTCTTGTCGGTGTTCGGTGTGAAATGTCGTTGGCGGTGCTCCGGGTCACCCTAGCACGAATCAATGGTATCACGGGGTGCGCAAGGCTACGGCGAACACGCTCGTGTGAGTCAGAAACGAAGGGGAACACGGGGCTCACCGAATTTAGTCGCCGGAGTCGAAGACGTTGTCGGGACCTTGCTGTGCTTGATGGAGTCGTCGACCTTGGGCAGTACAGGACGAACTAGAGGTGTCAGTAGGAGCGCAAGGAGGTTGTGAAGCTGTTCGCATGAACCAGAGAGGAAGGGGCGCACGGAGTTTACCAGGATTGGTCGCCGGAGAGGGTCCTGCCTGCGGCGGTACAAGGGCGAATACGGGCAGCCTGGTGGCAGAGTGGTGGCGCTAGGTGAGGGGAAATGCTCGCGGTGCAGAGGGGGTTAAGTAGGCAGGAGGGGGGGCTATTATGCGCAGAATCAATGGCAATTAAGCTCGCAGTGACTGCGGCGAGGTAACGGCGGAGCGAGCGCCTCGGTCGCGCGTGATTAAAGACGACGACGACGTGGTCGCAGGGTCCACTTGCCAGCGAGTGAAACAGAGAGGAGGTGGGGTTAGGCGGTCAGTGACTTGGCGGGTTTGTCTGCGAGTGAGAGAGAGAGAAGGGGAAACCCGGGTGGGCTTAGTGGGCTGATTCTGTTGTTGGGCTAGAAAGGTGGCGCCGGCCCTTTTCTATTTCTTTTATCCTTTTCTTTTTCTGTTTGCAATTTCAGGAATTAAATTCAAATGATTTCAAAAGCTGTTTGAATTCAAATCTTTTCAGGATTTTTTTTGTAGAGTGCAACACTCACAAATCTGGACACAAAAACCAAGTGGTCACTTTGAATTGGCCTATCACTTGGAATAAAACAAAAATAAGCAGTGGCATAGCACTAGTTTAAATAGGTTTTAAAATTGGTTTTCAAATCATATTTGTTTTGAAACTTTGGTTTAAATCCTAGCAATCTAGCAATACAATCTGAGAGCAATAAGACAACAAGGTTTGGTTCAATGAACAACAATCTCTCATTGGAGAGTAGCATTTGTTTTAAATGCCGATCACATAAAATAATGAGCTCATATGCTCCTGTTTTTGAATTGATTTGTTTGAAATGAACTCTACATGATCATGGATGCATGGATGATATGCATGAGTTTGAAACATGATTTTAGGGATGTTACAAATCTAACCCCCTTAAGGTGAATCTCGCCCTCGAGATTCGGATTGGCTAGCAAATAGGTGAGGGTGGTCTTTCCGAAGATCATCTTCTCTTTCCCATGTTGCTTCTTCTTCGGAATGATGGTTCCATTGAACCTTGCAGAACTTGATAGTCTTAGTCCGAGTACCTCTTTCTGAAGTCTCAAGAATCTTGATAGGTTTTTCTTCATATGTGAGATCACTTTCCAATTGAACCTCTTCCAAAGGTATAGTATCCCTTAAAGAAGTCTCTTCCATTTCTGGATGACATTTCTTAAGTTGACTCACATGAAACACATTATGAACGGCAGACAAAGACTCTAGCAATTCAATCTCATAAGCTGCTTATCCTTTACGACTCAGAATCTTGAATGGTCCAACATATCTTGGGGCCAATTTACCTTTGACACCAAACCTCTTCACTCCACGAAGTGGTGACACTCTAAGATAAGCTCTATCACCCACTTCATAGGTGACTTCTCTACGCTTAGGATCTGCGTAGCTCTTCTGTCGGGACTGTGCTATCTTTAGTCTGTCCTTAACTAGCTTGACTTTCTCTTCAGCCTCTTTGATTAGTTCTGGTCCGAATAAACTTCTTTCTCCCACACCATTCCATAGCAATGGGGTGGTACACTTTCTCCCATAGAGAAACTCAAATGGTGCCACCTCAATACTGGCTTGATAGCTGTTATTGTATGAGAATTCTGCGTAAGGCAGACTTTCATCCCAACTGGCTCCATAGTCTAGGGCACATGCCCTCAACATATCTTCAAGAATCTGATTAGTCCTTTACGTCATCCATCACCCGAGGATGAAAAGCGGTGCTGAATTCCAACCTCGTTCCCAATGAATCATGTAATTGCTTCCAAAAATGAGAAGTGAATTGGGTTCCTCTATCTGACACAATACTCTTGGGTACTCCATGTAGACATACAATTCTACTCATATAGATCTTGGCTAACTTAGCACTTGTATAGGTTGTCTTCACGGGTATGAAATGAGCCACTTTAGTTAGGAGATCCACTACTACCCAAATAGAATCATATCCTGACCGGGTCCTTGGTAATCCGGTAATGAAATCCATACCAATCTTGTCCCACTTCCAATTAGGAATAGGTAGTGTTTGCAACAATCCTGTTGGTTTCTGATGTTCCGCTTTCACTCTACTACATACATCACACAAAGCAATATGTTCGGCGATGTATTTCTTGAGATTATTCCACCAAAATCTTTCTTTCATATCCATGTACATTTTGGTGTTACCCGGATGAATAGAATATGGTGAGTTGTGTGCTTCTTGTAAAATCAGTTTCCGAAGCTCCGGATCTTGTGGAACACAGATACGTTTTCCATGCCATAAAGTACCATGTTCGTCTTCATGGAATCCTTTGGCTTTTCCCTTGCTAATATTTTCCTTAATATCTTCAATTTCCTTATCAGTCTTCTGGGCTCCTTTGATCTTGTCCAACAAAGTGGGTTGAACATCCAAAGACATGAGATGTCCTTCAGGCATAATCTCCAATCTGAGGTCTCTAAATTGGGCACACAGATCATCCGACAATTCTCCCTTAGTAAGGCCATTCACAAAAACTTTATGGCTTAGAGCATCGGCTACAACATTTGCTTTACCGGGGTGGTATTGCAAACTCAGGTCATAGTCCTTGATGAGTTCTAGCCATCTTCTTTGTCTCATATTAATTTCTTTCTGGGTGAAGATATACTTCAAACTTTTGTGATCTGTGAACACTTCACAATGCTTTCCCAAAAGATAGTGTCTCCATGTTTTGAGTGCATGGACAACAGAGGCTAACTCTAAATCATGAGTAGGATAGTTCACTTCATGAGTTTTGAGTTGCCTCGAGGCATAAGCCACAACTTTTCCTTCTTGCATAAGTACTGCACCTAATCCATGATGAGATGCATCACAATACACTTGGAAATCCTTCTCCAAATCTGGCAAACACAAGACTGGTGCTGTCACTAGTCTCTTCTTCAATTCTTGAAAGCTGAGTTCACAACCTTCAGACCAAGCAAATTTCTTGTCTTTCTTTAGCAATTCTGTCATAGGCTTAGCTACCTTAGAGAAATTCTCAATGAACCTCCTATAGTAACCTGCTAAGCCAAGGAAACTACAAACTTCTTTCACTGATTTGGGAGATTCCCATTCAGTTATAGCTGAAACTTTAGCAGGATCAACTGCCACACCATCTCCTGACACAACGTGTCCAAGGAAACCAACTTCATTCATCCAAAATTCACACTTGCTGAATTTGGCATATAGCTTATGCTCTCTAAGCTTCTCTAGTATCAAACGTAGATGTCCTTCATGCTCTTCTTTGCTCTTGGAGTAGATCAAAATGTCATCGATGAAAACGACAACAAACTTATCGAGAAATTCCATGAACACCTTGTTCATCATATTCATGAAGTATGCTGGTGCATTGGTCAAACCAAATGGCATCACGGTATACTCATACAATCCATATCTTGTGGTGAAAGCTGTCTTGGGTATGTCTTGTTCCCTTATCTTAAGTTGGAAATAACCTGACCGGAGATCAATCTTGGAGAACACACAAGCTCCTTCTAGCTGATCAAATAAGTCATTGATTCTAGGCAAAGGGTACTTGTTCTTGATAGTCACCTCATTGAGTGAACGATAATCTATGCATAACCTTTGACTTCTATCTTTCTTTTCCACAAACAAAATTAGTGCTCCCCAAGATGAGGAACTTGGTTGGATAAAACCTTTCTGCAACTGTTCTCCAAGCTGCTTCTTGAGTTCTTCCAACTCATCAGCTGACATCTTGTATGGTCTTTTTGCTATTGGTCCAGATCCTGGTAGTAAATCAATAAGAAACTCCACGTCTCTATCTGGTGGCATTCCCGGCAATTCTTCCGGAAACACATCCGGATATTCACTCACAATAGGCACACTGTCTATGCTAACCCCCTTAAGAGAATTTAGCTTACTCCCTTTTGATTCAAAGTTAGACTTGAATCTAATCCGTTTCTTTTCCGGGGTTGTGAGTGCAACAGTACGATTAGCACAATCTAGTACTCCTTCATACTTACCATCCAATCCATTCCCAATATTACATCCAGTCCTTGAGAATCTAGGATTATCAGACTCACTGGAAACTTATGCTTTCCAAACTCTATCACTAGATCCCGGCATCCCAGACTTACTATCATATCTCCACCGGGAGAACTAACTTTTATTGGACACCCAATGTTTTCAGTTGGAAACTCATTTCTATCAACAAATGCTTTTGATATGAATGAATGCGATGCTCCAGTATCAAAAAGAACAAGTGCTGGAATAGAATTGAGTTTGAACTTACCAGCAACAACATCTGGCTCCTCATAGATTTCCTCCACATTGATGTGGTTCACTTGTCCCTTTTGAAAAGGGTTGGGCTTGTTGGGTCCTTCAACTTTCTTTTCTGGGCATTCATTTGCATAATTCCCCATCTTCTTGCACTTGAAACACTCAACCTGACTAAGATCCTTCTTGACAGGCTGGCTTCCACTGCCACTTCCACTACCACTGTGGTGGCTCTTATATCCACCCTTGTGATTCTTGTACTTGTCATTGTCATGACTACGGTGACTCTTGTTGTCATGATGACGATTGTGGTTGTGGTGCTTGTTGAATTTCCCATGCTTGTGGGATCCTGAACTCCCACTATCATCATAATGGGAACGTTTGTGAGACGATCCTGAGCTGTGCTTGTCAGAGTGCTTTCTCTTCCTGCTTTCCACTTGTTTCATTTTGTTCTCCAATATAGTAGCCTTGTCACAAAGAGACTGGTATGTGGGAACATAGGTCACTGATAACTGCAGGTTCAATTCATCATTCAGGCCTTCAAGAAACTTTTCCTTCCTCTTAGAATCAGTGTCAACTTCATCCGGTGCATAACGCGCCAAATTGTTGAACTCTTCAATATATTCAGCCACGCTGCGGTGGCATTGCTTCAGGTTATGGAACTCTTTCTTCTTCAGGCTCATCACTCTGGATGAGATGTGAGCAGTGCGGAAACCATCTTCAAAGATAGCCCATGTCACATCCTCAATGGGAGTGGTGATTTGGAAGTTATCCCACCAAGTAGCTGCTGGTCCTTCCAACAAGTGAGCTGCAAATCTGACTTTCTCCTCATCAGTACAGCCAACTGTTACCAAGTCTTTGTTCACAGAGCGTAGCCAATCATTGGCCACCATAGGATCAGTTGTCCCTGAGAAATTTGTTGGCCTCAATCTCAAGAACCTGGTAAGCATGTCAAAACCAGGTGGGTTATTCTGATTGTTGTTATTGTTGTTGTTGTTGTTGTTGTTGTTGTTGTTGTTGTTGTTGTTGTTGTTGTTGTTGTTGTTGTTGTTGTTGTTGTTGTTGTTGTTGTTGTTGTTGCTGTTGCTGCTGCTGCTGCTATTGTTGTTGTTATTGTTGTTGTTGTTGTTGTTGTTGTTGTTGTTGTTGTTGTTGTTGTTGTTGTTGTTGTTGTTGTTGTTGTTGTTGTTGTTGTTGTTGTTGTTGTTGTTGTTGTTGTTGTTGTTGTTGTTGTTGTTGTTGTTCTGATTCTGGATGAACGTAGTCATCATCTGCATCAGCTGAGTCTGAGCTGTCATCATTTGCTGCATCTCAGGGGTGATGTTGTTGTTGTTGGGGTTGGGATTGGCACGACGGGGAGGCATCTGTGGTTTGTTCAATAGAGATAAGAATGAGATACCCATAGATGCTAACATGCACAATACAACACATAAACAATCACCAAACATGCATCATAACAATAATAGTTCAACAACATAAACGACAAGTTTGCAAAGTAAACACACCAATAGCAAGCCATCCACATGTTGGATGGTCATTGCGACTCAATGAAAAGCATGATAAATAAATGATAAATGAGTAGTCATCACTACTCCTCGGCATCAACCTCCTCCTCAACAAATGTAAGACCTGCATTCTCCATAGTGGTCTTGTATTCCTCGACATTGGTAGTCAAGGTCTCTACTTTGTCTCGAATCCTCTTGTTCCTATCTTGGACTCGCTTCTCTTGACTCTTGAACTTTCTGTCCTGACTCTCGAACTTGGCCTCCATCTCCTTGAATATCTCATCTTGCTAGGCGAAGAGCTTGTCCTTCTCACAAAGCTGCACATGGAGTTCATCATTGCTAAGCATGACGTTGGTCCTATCAGTGTCCACGTGCCTAAGAAGAACCTCTAAGTCCTGGAGGTATAGACGAATCGGCTCTGCTGTCTCCCTCAAAGTGTCTTCGAAGTCAATGGCCTCACCATCCTCATCACGTCTACCGAAGGCGTGGAAGTGAGTACCTCTAACCTGTCGAGAGTGTCTCCCTAATGACGTCCCAATCAAGTCTGCATGACTACCTCTAGGCCTCTCTCCTTGTCATCGTGCATGAGCTTGAAGATGATAGCCTCCGTGGTAGGCTCGGTCAAGGCCCGGCTGATTGACCTTGAAACCCCAAAGGTATTTCCTCTCAAACTTGGTGAGGGGAAGCACCATGATGGTAGGAAGAGGGAGATTGAGCAATGTAGTGAGCTCAATAATACGAGGGCCGAAACGAGTTTCTTGGAACTCTTCAACAGTGCTGATGGTAACATTAGGCATCTATTTAATAAGATAGAAAAAGTTAGAATCAACACAATTTTAAGACAAGTCACAAGACAAGGCATCACAAGCATAACATTGGCAAACACACAAGTCATAGCATACATAAAATCCATTACAAGCATCCAAGGTTCAACTTATTTAGACAACATTTTTGGAAAAATAAAATGATAAGTGTGGTGGTCCAACTAATGTGGTACATTACAATCCCATCTCACTTGCCAAGTTGTCTAACAGGGCATCCCTAGAGGCAATCTATTTGTCTAGATCACAAGGCTCCATTGCTAAGTCTATGATGTCCTTCCTTAGGCTTTGGTTGGTAGCCTCTAACTCTTGGGCATGTTTCTTCTCTTCCTTAAGATCATTCTGAGTGTTAAGCATTCTGCACTTGATTCTATCACCAAGTTCTTTGATGGCCCTCCAAGCTGCATCCCTTGCTGAATCAAAGAATGTAGTGTGCATCATTGTGTTGGTGACCATGCAGAATCCTGAGTCCTTGTGGTTGTCTTCCTTGTTTTTATACAAGTGAAGTTGCACCCACCAGTACTCAACTCCTTCATCCATCACAGGAAAACCTTTGTACACAGCGGAACTCTGTCTCACACTCCAAAGTCATAGTCATGAGTGGTCCCTTCTTCACGGCTTCGTTGATGGAGTTCATCTACAAATAGAGATGATAAAGAAGATTAGAAAAGTTTACGAGAAGAAAAGACAAGTGTGGAAGTTTTTGAATTTTTTTCCTTAGTGGTTTCCAATCCTAGGGTCATAATCCTACAGGCAACACAACCTGGCTCTGATACCATCTGTAAGATCCCTCCTTTGTAAAGGAAAGGATCCCTATGATTGCAATGCTAGTCCCTGGATCAATGCTAGCATCCACAGTTTAAGATGAAGTACACAGAAACAAAGGTCATTATTACAACCATTCCAGAGACAACATAGTCTTTTACAACTCCATGGCCACAGGCCTAGTACAAGAGTTTAAATAAGTAAATAGATAATTAAGTCTTCATCTTCATGTGCCACAGGCAAGCATGTTGAGTGTAGACTCATGACTCCTAATCCTCATCAGAATAACCTGCAACATCACAAGTTACATCCACAGTGGGTCAATATATTGGAATAGTATTGGCAAGTGATACCTTAGTAGAATATTGGTGGACTAAATACTATATGCTTTTTGGCTAAGTGTAGCTTAGGCTTGCTTTGCTCAAAATAGGTTTTGCCTATTAGTTGAAAACACTAAGTTTTTCTTTGTCAAATCTTTTCCCAAGGAACCACCAATAGACATTGGGGTCCTTCACCCTTGTTCAACCACAAGTTTTACTTAGAAATTGGGATGAGGAGATTCTTGATAGCTTCCATGTCTTGATGCTCAAGTTGTCCAATACCAGGGACATGGCTAAGTACTTAGATTCTTCCATCTGCAGAGGTTGTGCACTTTCCCCACAAGACTTGTGTAACATCCCAAAAATACTAAGCTTGGATCATCAAATTCTAATCATCAAAATTAGGGTTAACAAAAACTTTTCTAAATGAAATCATGAATGCATGCATATGTGTATGCATGGATTTTGAAATCCTTTAAAACCACCTTGTCTGTTTGTTTCATTGCTTGTAAAATGTTTCTTAGGTGAAATAAACATCATCTAAAACATTTCCCACACTTTTCCTAAAGGCAAGTAAATCAAAACACATATATGAAATGAATGGTCATTTTGGCCAATTTAACTCCCATGCCTACTTTGGCTGTCTCAAACTTTCAGAACCTAACAGAAAATTTTCTGGATCTTTGCACCCCTTGAATGTACTCATAACAAGGTATCAAGGCCCACTTTGTGATCATCCAGAAACTTTCAAATGCATAGTTTAAATGACAATTCAAAATTGAATCTTTATCATATGGGAAGATCCCACTTTTTCAAAAACTACTCAAACAAGCTCAACTTTCAAAACCCAAGCATCTGCAGACTCACCAGCACCAATCTAGCAAACCCACCAAAAATCATTTCAAAATTAAAAACTTGATTTCATGCGGCCATTTCATCTAACAGGTTGCAGACACAAATCAAACAAACATCAAACACTATTGTGAGCAGTGATTCTTACCTAACTGGTTCCCCATTTAGCTCACACACAACTCAGTAGATCATCTAGGAAGATTAGCCAGGCACTAGCACCACTGTGAGCTTGCCATTGTCATCAATGGTGAATAACCGAGCACCCTCTTGCCACCCCATAGTCGACAGCAAGCTAGGAGCAGCAGCAAGCCTAGCCAGCATGTCTGGGAGGCAGCCCACCATGCACCGTCACTCACTGTCCCAGCCACGAGCGTTTCCAAGCCCTGGACCATGCACACAAGCCGCGCCCAGACCATGCCGAGCGTGCGCCAGAGCGCCACCATCGGCCATCACCCACAGACCACGCGCCGCCCTCGCCGCGTGCATACACAATCTCCATCGACCCAGGAGACCACCAGACATCCCCGTTTGCCGCCCCGTGCCGCACAGCCACCGCCCACCGTCGAAGACGCCGCCTCTGCCGCGCAGAGCACCGCCCGTTCCAGACCAAACCACACCGCCCCATGCCTCGAGATCATGTCGTTGAGCATCGCCAGGAGACACCGCACCATCCCCTACCCTTGCCCATGCCTTTAGCCGCCTGTAACCTCGCCCCCGACGAGCTCACCGTGCGCCCCGATGGTCCCCTCGCTCGATTATAAATAGAGGCCACCCCGCACGATTTCTTCACACCATCTCACTCCCCTCTCCTCACTGATCGTGCCACACCATTCTCAGATCAAGGCGAGCACCACCTCGCCGGAATTTCACTGAGCCTCGCCACGCCGGAGAAGAAGGCCAGCCAATGATTGAGCCGCCAGAGCTGCCACGACCACCCCGAGTTCGCCGTCATCAACTTCCGTCTGCCGCCTCGCCGACCTCACCAAGACTGTGAGCCCCCAGCGACCCTCACTGGCCGCGCTAGGTTTCGTTCTCGCCGGAGTTGTCTCGCGTCGACGATGACTCCCAGCCGTTAGATTAGAACTAGATCGAACGATCCACGTCGCCCCATACCGCTTCGCCCAGCCCCGTGTCACTAACGAGTGGGGACGCCCACTTAAGCAGCCCGCGGGAGCACTGCACTTAGCAGGCCGGACCAGTAATTTTTCCCGCGCAGCCCAGTTATTCAAATTAAACTTTTTCTATTTCAATTCAAACACACTTCTGTACTCAACTTCAAAAATCAACCCAGATCGATTCAGTGCACCAAATTGAATGAAACCAATTTTGTTGGAAAGGCCTGTGAATGCTGAATCCAAGCCCGTTGGATTCAAGTCATTTGGATCTATAGATAACCCATGGTAAAAATAACAAGGCAGAAGCTTTTCTGCATTCAAACATTTTTCAAATTTAAACCATAATAGCTTTTGAGTTGATTCCAACTCTCAAAAATCACATTTAACCATACCTTTCAGAATACATAAAAATATATAGGTTTACTTGCAGAAATAATGTTCAAGTAATAAAAGAATGCCACATAAGCATTTCTAGCCACTTTAATTAATTAAAATAAAAGGGTAAAACTTTATAAAATTGTGACTAGCTTTAGAACTTAGTAGAGATAAATCTGGCTTTTGCAAAACAACCCTAGAGCCTAGTGTCCTATTATCCAAAAAACCCCTTTACCTATTAGTATTAGTTTGCGAGTACTTAAAGAGTACTCATGGCTTTGTCCCTAGCTATTCCCATGGCCAGACTATGAAGAGGAGTACCTGGAAGATGGACCCCAGGAAGGTTACGACAACTAGGATCATCTCCCATCGTCAGCATTGCCTGTGACCCTGAAGATGGAGCTTCGCCTACGCTACCGTTATTGTTACGTATTCCGATGCTTGATGTTGTATTAAGAACTGGATCATGAGATCCCTATTTGTGTAAGAACTTATGTATCGTTTTTAATGGATGTTGTACTATGGTATCCAATTCTGTTATGTCTCGCAAAAATAGTAATCCTGGGATTGTGATGTATGGCATAACAGGCATCTAGGATTGAAAAATCCGGGTGTTGACAAGTTGGTACCAGAGCCATCCTGACCATAGGAGACCCTAGTTAGACTGGACGTTTGAATCAAAAACTTATTTTCAAAAACCAAAGAAAACAAATATTTACAAAAACTTATTCTCATTCTTATCTCTTTGATTCTTTCATAAAAATTCATGTTCCTCAAAAACTCTTGCAAAATACATAAAATTTTGACACACTTGATCACTCTGCTAATCTACCCATCCTCTATTTTTATAGATGGACGTGAAGTACAACAAGTTTTACCAACTTGGGAATGGGGGAGACCTTATCTTTGAGAGGGATCTGGATCACTTCGGAACTTCCGGAGCGTCGCACTTTTGAGTTCCTTGGAGCTCAGCTCAATGATCAAGGAGGAGAAGATCTGCAGTGGCTAATTGTTGCAAGTCTCCGAGGAAAGATTGAACCTCCCACTGCGGAGGGAATTCAGTTTACCTTGAGGGAAAACAACTGGCTCGATGGACTTGCTAGAGCAATGCAGGAAGCTCTTTCCCGTCTATGTGGGCAGAGCATCAATCAGATCAAGGGTAGTCGCTTTGAGTTTTTCCCAAGGCGTGATGCAAATGGACAACCACTGGAAGCCCCATACCACCCCGAGCTGAAGACTCAATTGGACCACCTTAGCTTCATGATGTATGATCGCTGAGGAGTTGGACAACTGCCGTGACTATTGCAACCATAAGTCTGCCATCATCAAGACAAAGGATCAGACCATAGCCATGCTAGCAAAGGATCGCAAGTCTCGCCGCCGTCAGCTCGACAACAAGGAGCGCATTATTGCCCGTCTTCGCCACCGCATCTCATATCTGGAGGAGACCATCCACGAGAGAGACATGCAGTTGGAGGAAAGGGAGAATGCTAGAGAGGATCTTCGTGGAAACCCTTACTCTTATCTCAGCGATGACGATGATTTTCTGGAGGATCAGGCCATGGACTTCTTCACCGATGAGGATGATTTCGCCTTCATCGATGATGATGAATATGATGAAGCCACAGACTCCGAGGAGTAGTAGCACTGAGCACTAGCGTAGTGAGTAGTAGTCGGTCCCACTGTATCGTAGTTTCCAGAATGGTTCTTAAAACCATCTGATTTTCTTTGTTGTGGTGTGTGTTGTACTGTGTGCTATGAGTGAATGAATGAAAAATCAAGTTGCCAGAAAAATCTGAGTCAAACATTTAAAACTTTTCAAAGACCCAAGACCTTAGAAATTTCCCTCTTTTCTCATGATCTATATCAATCTTCAGATGCCACGTGGAGGAAGTGGTTCAGCCCCGGACCCGATGTTGCAGATCCTGCAAATGTTGACTTCTGACCGTGAAGCTGAAAGAGCGGAACGTCAAGCCAACCTAGCCACTCAAGCAGATAGCCCAGCTAGCCCACAACAACCAAGGCCACGGAAATCAGGACAACCATGGATCTAAGCTCAAGAATTTCCAGAATACTAACCCACCCGTTTTCACCAAGTCAGAAGAACCCCTAGATGCCGATGATTGGCTGCAAACCATGGAAAACAACCTAGAAGTCGCCAGAGTGGAAGCCAACGAGAAAGTCCTGTTCGCCACCCATTATCTAGCCGGAGATGCCAGGGCATGGTGGAACAGTGTTCGTGCAATGACCGGAGGCCAGATGATGACCTTGGAGGAATTCAAGGTCAAGTTTAGCAGAACCCATGTGCCCACCAGGTTTGATCAAGAGAATGAGAGACGAGTTCAGAGAGCTAAAGCAAGGAAGGATGACTGTAGTGGAATACCGTGACAAAATTTTGTCATTAGCTAGGTATGCCGGACGAGATAGACGAAGCCAAGAAGAAAGAAAGATTCTGAATGGTCGCATGACGAGATGCAAACGGTGTTAGTCAATATCCCCTTTGCTGATATTGAAGCCCTTGTCGACTCTGCTATCCAGATGGAAGGAAAGATCAACCAAGCCAATGAGAACCGCAAGCGTCGCATGATGCATCAACCAGGAACCCATCAGACCCCAAAGTATCGCCCAACCCATCTCCGTGGATTTGCCCCAAGAACCAACAGACTTCTATGACCCGTCCGACCTACCCCAACCGTGGAAACCCTAGACCCGAGGAAATCACAACAACCCCGCAACTCTAGCAATTTCACCCGTGCCCCACCCAAGTTCAACACCAACAACGTTATCGCCAACACCAACACGCCCCTAGGATCGGAAGCAATGTCAGTGCTGTCATAGCCAAGGACAAGTCACAAGTGACCTGTTATGATCAGGAAATAAAGGCCACTATTCCAACGAGTGCCCCAACAAGAAGAACGCTACAGCCCTAACGCCAACGCCCCAGCTCAGCAACAGGCCGTGTCCAGCCAGGGAGAAGATTTGCCCTGTGGAATTCACTCAACCGCAATGGCCGTCTTTTTCTCATGCATGCTGAAGAAGCTCAGGAAGCGCCAGACGTCGTGCTGGGTATGTTTTCTGTTAATTCAGTACTTGCAAGAGTGTTGTTTGACTCTGGTGCATCGCATTCATTTGTCACCGAAGAATTTGCCTGCACTAGTAAAATTCAACCAACCAAACTGAAGCATGTTATGATTGTGCAAATTCCCGGATCAACCACCAAGGCTAGGCAAATTTGCAAAGCCGTCCCTATCCGAATCCATGACATAGATTTTTATGCTAATCTAATAGTACTCGGAACTAAAGGTTTGGAAGTAGTACTAGGAATGGATTGGATGTCCAAACATAAGGGATTGATTGACTGTGCTAAGAAAGCCATCACCATGACCAGTACCGTCGGAATAATAGTCGAGCATATCTCTGAAACCTTACCTCGCCAATTCAAGTGTAACAAGAGTCTAGCCCAACCTACCATTGACTAAGTCCGGATAGTCTGTGAATACCCCGATGTATTTCCCGATGTTTTGCCCGGTATGCCCCCAGATCGAGATATCGAGTTTATCATCGAACTAATCCCCGGAACAGGACCCATAGCCCAGAGACCCTATAGTATGAA
Source organism: Avena insularis (assembly GCA_023614405.1). NCBI lineage: Eukaryota > Viridiplantae > Streptophyta > Magnoliopsida > Poales > Poaceae > Avena > Avena insularis. The sequence goes on along the minus strand of CM042695.1, from coordinate 149,787,763 downwards.
CCCGTTGGAACTAGCAGAACTGAAGAAGCAACTGGATTCCATGCTAGAAATTGGATTGATTCAACCAAGTGCGTCACCTTGGAGATCACCTGTCTTATTTGTGGACAAGAAAGATGGAGGTAACCGTTTGTGTACGGATTATCGGAAGTTGAATGATGTCACCACCAAGAACAAGTACCCCTTGCCCAAGATAGAAGATTTGTTTGATCAGTTGATCGGTGCCCAGGTGTTTTCTAAGATTGATCTTAGAACTGGCTATCATCAACTCAAAATTCGTGCAGAGGATATTCCAAAGACTGCCTTTACTACCAGATATGGATTGTACGAGTATACAGTCATGTATTTTGGATTAACCAATGCCCCCGCTTATTTCATGAACCTCATGAATAAGATTTTTATGGACTTCCTGGATAAGTTTGTCGTTGTTTTCATCGATGACATTCTTATTTATTCCAAATCAGAAGAAGAACATGAGCTACACCCAAGGACCATTCTTGGAACCCTTAGAGACCATCAGCTGTATGCAAAGTTTAGCAAATGTGAATTCTGGTTACAGGAGGTAGGATTCCTCGGTCACATTGTATCAGCCGGAGGAATTGCCGTTGACCCTGCCAAAGTGAAAGACGTAGAAGATTGGCAAGCCCCAACCACTCAAACCCAAGTTCGTGCTTTTCTCGAATTGGCGGGATATTACCGCAAATTCGTAGAAGGATTCTCGAGTATCGCCAGACCCATGACCCAATTGCTGAAGAAGGACAAGAAGTTTGAATGGACCGACAAATGTGAAGCGAGTTTTCAAGAACTCAAGAGGAGGTTGATATCAGCCCCAATCTTGATCATGCCGGATATCACGAAGCCCTTCGATGTGTATTGTGACGCATCCAAGATTGGTCTCGGATGTGTGCTAATGCAAGAAGGCAAAGTTATATCTTATCTATCTCAACAATTGAAGCAACACGAGCAAAACTATCCAACCCATGACCTCGAACTCGCAGCAGTAGTCCTAGCCCTGAAGACATGGAGACATTACCTAATGGGAAACCGTTGTGAGATTTATTCGGATCACAAGAGCCTAAAGTATATATTCACTCAGAAGGAGTTGAATATGAGGCGGATAAGATGGATTGAGCTAATCAAATATTACGACCTGGACATTCACTATCACCCTGGTAAAGCCAACGTGGTAGCCGATGCCCTTAGCAGATTGCCGTGCCGCTTGAACTCCATGATTTTGAAGGAGCAACCAAGTTTGCACAAGGAGATGGAAGATTTTCGAATGGAATTAGTAAGTGATGGATTTTTGGCTAGCATAGAACTTCAGCCCACTTTGATCAGTCAGATTAAAGAGGCGCAGAAGGGAAATGCCAGTATCGACGAAATCAAGCATCGTATCGGTACGGGCAAAGTACCCGGATTCACCGAGGACGAAGAAGTAGTTCTGTGGTACAAAGGACGCCTTTGTGTACCAGCATATTCATAGTTGAAAGAAGTTATCTTGAAGGAGGCTCATGATACTCTTTATTCTATCCATCCCGGAGGGACTAAGATGTATCAAGATTTGAAAGAGCAATTTTGGTGGCATAAGATGAAGAGAGAAATCGGAAGCTATATCGCCAAGTGTGATATATGTCAGCGAGTCAAGGCAGGACATCAAAGACCTACTAGATTGTTGCAACCTTTGCAAATTCCGGAATGGAAATGGGATTCTGTAGGAATGGACTTTATCACTGGACTACCTACTTCTAGTAGGGGAAATGACTCTATCTGGGTCATAGTGGACAGATTGTCCAAAGTCGCCCATTTCTTGCCCGTCAAAACCACCTATCAGAGTTCAAAGCTAGCAGAGTTATACATCGCTAGAATCGTCAGTTTGCACGGAGTCCCCAAGAACATAGTATCGGATCGAGGAACTCAGTTTACCTCGAGATTCTGGAAGAAAGTCCAAGAAGGTTTAGGAACCCGCCTAGATTTCAGTACCGCGTATCACCCTTAGACCGATGGACAAACGGAGCAAGTAAATCAAATACTCGAAGATATGCTTAGAGCATGTGTGCTAGAATATGGATCCAAGTGGGAAGACTGTCTGCCGTTTGCAGAATTTTCCTACAACAATAGTTACCAAGCCAGTTTGCAAATGGCCCCATTTGAATTCATGTACGGAAGAAAGTGTGGCACCCCTTTGAACTGGTCGGAAGTAGGAGAGAGTCAGATTTTCGGACCCGACATCCTCCGAGAAGCAGAAGAGAAGGTTCACAAGATTCGTGAGCACCTCAAGACCGCCCAATCCCGACAGAAGAGTTACGCCGACAAGAGACGTCGAGACCTCGCCTTCAACATAGGATATTTTGTTTATATGAAAGTGTCGCCATTGAAGGGAATGCAATGTTTCCAACTCAAAGGAAAGTTAGCCCCCAGATATATCGGACCTTTCAAAATTATGAACCGTCGAGGAGAAGTATCGTATCAATTGGAACTACCTTAAGAGATGTCACCAGGTAATAATGTGTTCCATATCTCGTTACTTCGCAAATGTCTCGAAGTCCCCGAGAAGACCGAAGTGTTCAAGAATATCGATCACCGGACCATAGAGATCAACGATGACCTGACCTATCCCGAAGTACCCATCCGCATTTTGGAAGAAGCTTTTCGAACTACCCGAACCCGAAGCATCAAGTTTCTCAAGATTCAGTGGAGCAACCACACAGAAGAGGAAGCTACCTGAGCGCCAAGATCACATCAGATGGAGTTTCCGATCTCTTCAAATCCTAGGTAATCTTTTGTCCTTTTTCAAATCTCGGGACAAGATTTTGTTTAAGGGGGGAAGTTTGTAACATCCCAAAAATACTAAGCTTGGATCATCAAATTCTAATCATCAAAATTAGGGTTAACAAAAACTTTTCTAAATGAAATCATGAATGCATGCATATGTGTATGCATGGATTTTGAAATCCTTTAAAACCACCTTGTTTGTTTGTTTCATTGCTTGTAAAATGTTTCTTAGGTGAAATAAACATCATCTAAAACATTTCCCACACTTTTCCTAAAGGCAAGTAAATCAAAACACATATATGAAATGAATGGTCATTTTGGCCAATTTAACTCCCATGCCTACTTTGGTTGTCTCAAACTTTCAGAACCTAACAGAAACTTTTCTGGATCTTTGCACCCCTTGAATGTACTCATAACAAGGTATCAAGGCCCACTTTGTGATCATCCAGAAACTTTCAAATGCATAGTTTAAATGACAATTCAAAATTGAATCTTTATCATATGGGAAGATCCCACTTTTTCAAAAACTACTCAAACAAGCTCAACTTTCAAAACCCAAGCATCTGCAGACTCACCAGCACCAATCTAGCAAACCCACCAAAAATCATTTCAAAATTCAAAACTTGATTTCATGCGGCCATTTCATCAAACAGGTTGCAGACACAAATCAAAAAAACATCAAACACTATTGTGAGCAGTGATTCTTGCCTAACTGGTTCCCCATTTAGATCACACACAACTCAGTAGATCATCTAGGAAGATTAGCCAGGCACTAGCATCACTGTGAGCTTGCCATTGTCATCAATGGTGAATAACCGAGCACCCTCTTGCCACCCCATAGTGAATGACAAGCTAGGAGCAAAGAAGCCTAGCCAGATGTCCGGGAGGCACCACCGTCCCATCGCCACTGCTTGTCCCAGCCATGGCGTTGCCAAGCTCGACCACGCGCACAAGCCGCGCCAGACCATGCCGAGCGGCGCCAGAGCGCCACCATCGACCATCACCATGCATCGCGCCCGCCCTCGCCGCGTGCATACACAATCCCCACCGACCCAGAGACCACCAGACATCCCTGCTTGCCGCCCGTGCCGACAGCCCACCGCCGCCGTCAAGACGCCGCCGCCACAGCAGAGCACCGCCTGTTCCAGACCAAACCACACCGCCCCATGCCTCGAGACCATGTCGTTGAGCATCGCCAGGAGACACCGCACCGTCCCCTATCCTTCCCATGCCTTTAGCCACCTGTAACCTCGCCCCCGACGAGCTCATCAGGCGCCTGACGGTCCCTCGCCGACTATAAATAGAGGCCACCCCGCACGATTTCTTCACACCATTTCACTCCCTCTCCTCACTGATCGTGCACACCATTCTCGAGCAAGGCGAGCACCACCGCCGGAATTTCACTAGAGCTCGCCGCCGGAGAAGAAGGGAGCCAGCGATTGAGCCGCCTGTGAGCTGCCACGACCACCCCTGAGTTCGCCGTCGTCGACTTCGCTGCTCGCCGCCTCGCCGACTCGCCAAGACCCGGTGAGCCCCCAGCGACCCTCACTGGCCACGCTAGGTTTCGTTCTTGCCGGAGTTGTCTCGCGTCGATGATGACTCCCAGCCGTTAGATTAGAACTAGATCGAACGATCCACGTCGCCCCATACCGCTTCGCCCAGCCCCGTGTCACTGACGAGTGGGGACACCCACTTAAGCAGCCCGCGGGAGCACTGCGCTTAGCAGGCCGGCCCAGTAATTTTTCCCACGCAGCCCAGTTATTCAAATTAAACTTTTTCTATTTCAATTCAAACACACTTCTGTACTCAACTTCAAAAATCAACCCAGATCGATTCATTGCACCAAATTGAATGAAACCAATTTTGTTGGAAAGGACTGTGAATGCTGAATCCAAGACCGTTGGATTCAAGTCATTTGGATCTATAGATAACCCATGGTAAAAATAACAAGGCAGAAGCTTTTCTGCATTCAAACATTTTTCAAATTTAAACCATAATAGCTTTTGAGTTGATTCCAACTCTCAAAAATCACATTTAACCATACCTTTCAGAATATATAAAAATATATAGGTTTACTTGCAGAAATAATGTTCAAGTAATAAAAGAATGCTACATAAGCATTTCTAGCCACTTTAATTAATTAAAATAAAAGGGTATAACCTTATTAAATTGTGACACCACTTTAAATCACATTCCCATGGACTGCAATATGTGGTGATGACATGTGTCAACATGATCCCATGTTGGGTTTGGAGAATATAAGATCTTAAGTAGTTTTTCAATGAGTAGAAATTACTTTTCTAAAAATAAAAGGAATTAAATCAAGCCTTAACCTTGTAATGTTAGGGATGATGCTAGATCATCCATAGGACCCTTGTGTGTGATGATTGCAAGTAGTTAAGTATTTTTTGGTGATTGTGTACCTCGTATTTATTCATAGACGCTAGTACCGACCAAGGATACGAGGAGGAAGGAGGATACTACGAAGAAGAAGCCGAGGAGAACTTCAACCATCGCTTCCGCACAAGGCAAGCTTATATTGACATTGATGCAAGATAACACTTGCAGGATACCCTACTGATGCAACAAACCCCTACTTGTTACTATGCCTTAAGCATATGTGATCATACCCATTTGATAAACCAATCCTAGTTTTATGTGCACGCTTCTTACTTTATTTCTTTATCAAAGCTTACTTAGAGTTTACTTAAGTGACTGGTAGATATTGGAAAGATGCTGAAGGTTGCATAAAGAGCATAAAATTTGGCCTAAGTTAGAAACCTTGACATCAGCCTGAGACATAAGGTTGGACTTAGTTGAAACTCCACTAGTTACCACCCCTCATCATTACTACCCCCACCTGTAGATGCTAGTGCTAAGCATAAAACTTGATAAACTTTAGATGGGAATACTTGGTGGAAAAATGGTTATGAAAACCTTGGAATGATGGATCATTCTATTGAAATGTTTTGGACATGTGTTTCCAAACACTTGAGAATTTTGGTGATAAAAATGTTGAGGCATGAGCCTTAGCCCTTTATAAAACTGATGGTTGTCTGGATGCGATACCATTCCAATTTTATCATACAACCACAATACCAGAATATTGGGTAGGGCTTGACTGGAAACTTATATTCCTTAGTATTAGTTCCCTCACGGCCAAGGTTTGAGCTGAGGCTACCTGGTGAAGATTGTCCACATGCAAGCACCCAAGATGACAGTTGGTCATGGTTGGGAGGCCAAACTCACAGGAGAGATGCTTATACTAGGGCGTGTAATCGAAAGGTTAGGATTGATTATCCGCATACTGAGTATGGTGAATTCAGAATTTGTTCCTGACAGATGTATCGAATGTTGTGGTGAAAGTGTACAATCTCTGCAGAGTGTCAAACTATTCGAATAGCGTCATGGGTTATGGACAGTTGGAGTGGCCATACTGTTCCCCCGTCAGACTTTTCAAAATGACCTTTGAGATGAATTGACACTTTGACTTGACCACAACAGAGTTGTGATATGAACTACAAGTTCCCGCTTAGGATTTATAAAATTGTGACTAGCTTTAGAACTTAGTAGAGATAAATCTGGCTTTTGCAAAACAACCCTAGAGCCTAGTGTCCTATTATCCAAAAACCCCCTTTACCTATTAGTATTAGTTTGCGAGTACTTAAAGAGTACTCATGGCTTTGTCCCTGGCTATTCCCATGGCCAGACTATGAAGAGGAGTACCTGGAAGATGGACCCCAGGAAGGTTACGACAACTAGGATCATATCCCATCGTCAGCATTGCCTGTGACCCCGAAGATGGATCTTCGCCTACGCTACCGTTATTGTTACGTATTCCGCTTCTTGATGTTGTATTAAGAACTGGATCATGAGATCCCTATTTGTGTAAGAACTTATGTATCGTTTGTAATGGATGTTGTACTAGGTATCCAATTCTGTTATGTCTCGCAAAAATGGTAATCCTGGGATTGCGATGTATGGCATAACAGGCATCTAGAATTGAAAAATCCGGGTGTTGACAAGTTGGTATCAGAGCCATCCTGACCATAGGAGACCCTAGTTAGACTAGACATTTGAATCAAAAACTTAGTTTCAAAAACCAAAGAAAACAAATATTTACAAAAACTTATTCTCATTCTTATCTCTTTGATTCTTTCATAAAAATTCATGTTCCTCAAAAACTCTTGCAAAATACATAAAATTTTGACACACTTGATCACTCTGCTAATCTACCCATCCTCTATTTTTATAGATGGACGTGAAGTACAACAAGTTTTACCAACTTGGGAATGGGGGAGACCTTATCTTTGAGAGGGATCTGGATCAGCTTTCGGAACTTCTGGAGCGTCCGCACCCCGAGTTCTTTGGAGCTCAGCTCAATGATCAAGGAGGAGAAGATCTGCAGTGGCTAATTGTTGCAAGTCTCCGAGGAAAGATTGAACCTCCCACTGCGGAGGGAATTCAGTTTACCTTGAGGGAAAACAACTGGCTCGATGGACTTGCTAGAGCAATGCAGGAAGCTCTTTCCCGTCTATGTGGGCAGAGCATCAATCAGATCAAGGGTAGTCGCTTTGAGTTTTTCCCAAGGCGTGATGCAAATGGACAACCACTGGAAGCCCCATACCACCCCGAGCTGAAGACTCAATTGGACCACCTTAGCTTCATGATGTATGATCGTCAGCAGGAGTTGGACAACTGCCGTGACTATTGCAACCATAAGTCTGCCATCATCAAGACAAAGGATCAGACCATAGCCATGCTAGCAAAGGATCGCAAGTCTCGCCGCCGTCAGCTCGACAACAAGGAGCGCATTATTGCCCGTCTTCGCCACCGCATCTCATATCTGGAGGAGACCATCCACGAGAGAGACATGCAGTTGGAGGAAAGGGAGAATGCTAGAGAGGATCTTCGTGGAAACCCTTACTCTTATCTCAGCGATGACGATGATTTTCTGGAGGATCAGGCCATGGACTTCTTCACCGATGAGGATGATTTCGCCTTCATCGATGATGATGAATATGATGAAGCCACAGACTCCGAGGAGTAGTAGCACTGAGCACTAGCGTAGTGAGTAGTAGTCGGTCCCACTGTATCGTAGTTTCCAGAATGGTTCTTAAAACCATCTGATTTTCTTTGTTGTGGTGTGTGTTATCTTGTGCTATGAGTGAATGAATGAAAAATCAAGTTGCCGTAAAAAATCTGAGTCAAACATTTAAAACTTTTCAAAGACCCAAGACCTTAGAAATTTCCTCTTTTCTCATGATCTATATCAATCTTCGATGCCACGTGGAGGAAGTGGTTCAGCCTCGACCCGATGATGTTGCAGATCCTGCAAATGTTGACTTCTGACCGTGAAGCTGAAAGAGCGGAACGTCAAGCCAACCTAGCCACTCTGCAACAGATAGCCCAGCTAGCCCACAACAACCAAGGCCACGGAAATCAGGACAACCATGGATCTAAGCTCAAGAATTTCCAGAATACTAACCCACCCGTTTTCACCAAGTCAGAAGAACCCCTAGATGCCGATGATTGGCTGCAAACCATGGAAAACAACCTAGAAGTCGCCCGAGTGGAAGCCAACGAGAAAGTCCTGTTCGCCACCCATTATCTATCCGGAGATGCCAGGGCATGGTGGAACAGTGTTCGTGCAATGACCGGAGGCCAGATGATGACCTGGGAGGAATTCAAGGTCAAGTTTAGCAGAACCCATGTGGCACCAGGTTTGATCAAGAGAATGAGAGACGAGTTCAGAGAGCTAAAGCAAGGAAGGATGACTGTAGTGGAATACCGTGACAAAATTTTGTCATTAGCTAGGTATGCCCCGGACGAGATAGACATTGAAGCCAAGAAGAAAGAAAGATTCCTGAATGGTCTGCGTGACGAGATGCAAACGATGTTAGTCAATATCCCCTTTGCTGATATTGAAGCCCTTGTCGACTCTGCTATCCAGATGGAAGGAAAGATCAACCAAGCCAATGAGAACCGCAAGCGTCGCATGATGCATCAACCAGGAACCCATCAGACCCCAAAGTATCGCCCCAACCCATCTCCAGGATTTGCCCCAAGAACCAACAGACCCCCTATGACCCGTCCGACCTACCCCAACCGTGGAAACCCTAGACCCGGAGGAAATCACAACAACCCCGGCAACTCTAGCAATTTCACCCGTGCCCCACCCAAGTTCAACACCAACAACGTTACCGCCAACACCAACACTGCCCCTAGGACTGGAAGCAATGCTGTGCCTGTCGCAGCCAAGGACAAGTCACAAGTGACCTGTTATGACTGTGGAAATAAAGGCCACTATTCCAACGAGTGCCCCAACAAGAAGAACGCTACAGCCCCCAACGCCAACGCCCCAGCTCAAGAAGCAGGCCGTGTCCAGCAGTGGAGAAGATTTGCCCTGTGGAATTCACTCAACCGCAATGGCCGCTTTTTCTCATGCATCTTTGAAGAAGCTCGAAGCGCCAGACGTCGTCTTTGGGTATGTTTTCGTTAATTCAGTACTTGCAAGAGTGTTGTTTGACTCGTGCATCGCATTCATTTGTCACCAAGAATTTGCCAAGACTAGTAAAATTCAACCAACCAAACTGAAGCATGTTATGATTGTGCAAATTCCGGATCAACCACCAAGGCTAGGCAAATTTGCAAAGCCGTCCCTATCGAATCCATGGCATAGATTTTATGCTAATCTAATAGTACTGAACTAAAGGTTTGGAAGTAGTACTAGGAATGGATTGATGTCCAAACATAAGGGATTGATTGATCGTAAGAAAGCCATCACCATGACCGATCACTGGAATAACGATGAGCATATCTCAAACCTTACTCGCCAATTCAAGTGTAACAAGAGTCTAGCCCAACCTACCATTGACTAAGTCCGGATAGTCTGTGAAGACCCGATGTATTTCGATGTTTTGCCGGTATGCCCCGGATCGGGATATCGAGTTTATCATCGAACTAATCCCGAACAGGACCCATAGCCCGTAGACCCTATAGTATGAACCCGTCGGAACTAGCGAATGAAGAAGCAACTGGATTCCATGCTAGAAATTGGATTGATTCAACCAAGTGCGTCACCATGGAGATCACCTGTCTTATTTGTGGACAAGAAAGATGGAGGTAACCGTTTGTGTACGGATTATCGGAAGTTGAATGATGTCACCACCAAGAACAAGTACCCCTTGCCCAAGATAGAAGATTTGTTTGATCAGTTGACCGGTGCCCAGGTGTTTTCTAAGATTGATCTTAGAACTGGCTATCATCAACTCAAAATTCGTGCAGAGGATATTCCAAAGACTGCCTTTACCACCAGATATGGATTGTACGAGTATCTGATCATGTCTTTTGGATTAACCAATGCCCCCGCTTATTTCATGAACCTCATGAATAAGATTTTTATGGACTTCCTGGATAAGTTTGTCGTTGTTTTCATCGATGACATTCTTATTTATTCCAAATCAGAAGAAGAACATGAGCTACACCCAAGGACCATTCTTGGAACCCTTAGAGAGCATCAGCTGTATGCAAAGTTTAGCAAATGTGAATTCTGGTTACAGGAGGTAGGATTCCTCGGTCACATTGTATCAGCCGGAGGAATTGCCATTGACCCTGCCAAAGTGAAAGACGTAGAAGATTGGCAAGCCCCAACCACTCAAACCCAAGTTCGTGCTTTTCTCTGATTGGCGGGATATTACCACAAATTCGTAGAAGGATTCTCGAGTATCGCCAGACCCATGACCCAATTGCTGAAGAGAGACAAGAAGTTTGAATGGACCGATAAATGTGAAGCGAGTTTTCAAGAACTCAAGAGGAGGTTGATATCAGCCCCAATCTTGATCATGCCGGATATCACGAAGCCCTTCGATGTGTATTGTGACGCATCCAAGATTGGTCTCGGATGTGTGCTAATGCAAGAAGGCAAAGTTATATCTTATCTATCTTGACAATTGAAGCAACACGAGCAAAACTATCCAACCCATGACCTCAAACTCGCAGCAGTAGTCCTAGCCCTGAAGACATGGAGACATTACCTAATGGGAAACCGTTGTGAGATTTATTCGGATCACAAGAGCCTAAAGTATATATTCACTCAGAAGGAGTTGAATATGAGGCAGAGAAGATGGATTGAGCTAATCAAAGATTACGACCTGGACATTCACTATCACCCTGGTAAAGCCAACGTGGTAGACGATGCCCTTAGCAGATTGCCGTGCCGCTTGAACTCCATGATTTTGAAGGAGCAACCAAGTTTGCACAAGGAGATGGAAGATTTTCGAATGGAATTAGTAAGTGATGGATTTTTGGCTAGCATAGAACTTCAGCCCACTTTGATCAGTCAGATTAAAGAGGCGCAGAAGGGAAATGCCAGTATCGACGGAATCAAGCGTCGTATCGGTATGGGCAAAGTACCCGGATTCACCGAGGACGAAGAAGGAGTTCTGTGGTACAAAGGACGCCTTTGTGTACCAGCAGATTCGGAGTTGAAAGAAGTTATCTTGAAGGAGGCTCATGATACTCTTTATTCTATCCACCCCAGAGGGACTAAGATGTATCAAGATTTGAAAGAGCAATTTTGGTGGCATAAGATGAAGAGAGAAATCGGAAGCTATATCGCCAAGTGTGATATATGTCAGCGAGTCAAGGCAGGACATCAAAGACCTGCTGGATTGTTGCAACCTTTGAAAATTCTGGAATGGAAATGGGATTCTGTAGGAATGGACTTTATCACTGGACTACCTACTTCTAGTAGGGGAAATGACTCTATCTAGGTCATAGTGGACAGATTGTCCAAAGTCGCCCATTTCTTGCCCGTCAAAACCACCTATCAGAGTTCGAAGCTAGCAGAGTTATACATCGCTAGAATCGTCAGTTTGCACGGAGTCCCCAAGAACATAGTATCGGATCGAGGAACTCAGTTTACCTTGAGATTCTGGAAGAAAGTCCAAGAAGGTTTAGGAACCCGCCTAGATTTCAGTACCACGTATCACCCTCAGACCGATGGACAAACGGAGCGAGTAAATCAAATACTCGAAGATATGCTTAGAGCATGTGTGCTAGAATATGGATCCAAGTGGGAAGACTGCCTGCCGTTTGCAGAATTTTCCTACAACAATAGTTACCAAGCCAGTTTGCAAATGGCCCCATTTGAATTCATGTACAGAAGAAAGTGTCGCACCCCTTTGAACTGGTCGGAAGTAGGAGAGAGTCGGATTTTCAGACCTGACATCCTCCGAGAAGCAGAAGAGAAGGTTCACAAGATTCGTGAGCACCTCAAGACCGCCCAATCCCGACAGAAGAGTTACGCCAACAAGAGACGTCGAGACCTCGCCTTCAACATAGGAGATTTTGTTTATCTGAAAGTGTCGCCATTGAAGGGAATGCAACGTTTCCGACTCAAAGGAAAGTTAGCCCCCAGATATATCGGACCTTTCAAAATTCTGAACCGTCGAGGAGAAGTATCGTATCAATTGGAACTACCTGAAGAGATGTCAGTTGTGCACAATGTGTTCCATATCTCGTTACTTCGCAAATGTCTTGAAGTCCCTGAGAAGACCGAAGTGTTCAAGAATATCGATCACCGGACCATAGAGATCAACGATGACCTGACCTATCCCGAAGTACCCATACGCATTTTGGAAGAAGCTTTTCGAACTACCCGAACCCGAAGCATCAAGTTGTTGGAGATATGCCCTAGAGGCAATAATAAATGTAGTTATTATTATATCTTTGTGTTTATGATAAATGTTTACATTCATGCTATAATAGTATTAACAAGGAAACATTAATACTTGTGTGGTTTGTAAACTTAATTTGAAGTCCCTAGTAAAGCCTCTATATAATACTAGCTTGTTGGTTAATAGATGATTGTGGTTTCCCTATCATGAACATTGAGATGTTATTAACAACAAGATCATATCGTTAGGAGAATGATATGGTGGACATACTCCTATAGATAAGCGTAGCATAAAGATCAAGTCATTTTAATAGTTCAATTGCTATATGCTTTCTGATACATAGTTATCTAATTCCTTCGACCATGAGATCATGCATATCACCTTTATCGGATGGATGCTTTGATGACATCAAACACCACACCGTAACTGGGTGGCTATAAAGGTGGCATTGAGTGTTCAGAAAGTATTGGTTGAGACACATGGATCAAGAGTGGGATTTGTCCATCCATATGACGGATAGATATACTCTGGGCCCTCTCGGTGAAATGTCATCCAATTAGCTTGCAAGCATGTGACTGGCTCACAAGGGATCACATATCACGGGAACGAGAAAAGAGTACTTATCAGTAACGAGGTTGAACTAGGTATGCAGAGATACCGACGATCATAACCTCGGATAAGTAAACTATCGTGAGACAAAGGGAAATTGATATCGTATGTAAGTGGTTCATTCGATCACAAAGTAATCGTAGAAATATGTGGGAGCCATATGAATTTCTAGATTCCTCTATTGGTTATTGTTCGGAGAAGTGTCTCGATCATGTCTGCATAATTCACGAACCGTAGGGAGACACACTTAAGGATTCGACGTTGTTTGAGTAGTTATGGAATGATGAGAAAGAGTCCGAATATTGTTCGGAGTCTCGAATGGGATTCGGAATATCACGAGGAGATCCAGAATGGTCCGGAGAATAAGATTCATATAAGGAAAGTCCCGTTTCGGAGTTGGGGAATGGTTCCGGTGTTTTCATCGGGAATGTTCTAGAATGTTCCGGAATGTCCGGCACTCCGGGAAGGGGAAGGGTACATGAATGTGTCATTGTAAGTTGGAATGATTGCATCATGTACTAGGTGTCTTTGCTGTCCAAAATAAAGGGTTTATTTAAATCCTAAATTGAAAAGTCAAACGGCTAGTTTGAAAGTCAAACGGCAAGTTTTGGAAAGAGGAGGAGGAGTGGGAAACCGAGTTGGGGAGGGATTCCCTTCTCCAACCGCCGGCCCACCTCCAAGCCGAGTTGGGGAGGGACTCCCCTCCCCTTGGCCGCGCCTCCCACCTATAAAGGGAGGGGCAGGGCTGCCCCTCCTAGCACACAAGTCCCTCTCCTCCAAAACCCTAGATTGGCGCCACCACCTCCTGCTGCTGCCGCCACCTCCTGTGGTTGCCCTAGACGCCACTTGGGTGCCCCAAACCCCAGCCACGCTCTAGCACCTCCTCCTTGGTGTGTCTAAAACCTAGATCGCCGAGGAGCCCTCTCATACTCCACCATACTCGCTCCGGCTTAAGGCGAAGCCCTGCGAGATCTCCCCTCTACTTCCGGTACCACGCCGTTGTGCTGCCGGAATCGCGAGGAGAGTGCTACAACCTCCGCTCTTGGAACAAGGAGAGGAAGGTCTTCACGAGTACCAAACGTGTGACCGATCAAGGAGCGCTGCCGGAACGCAGCGCCGGAAGGATCGTCTACGCGATCTTGAGATCGGAAAGAGTACGACTACATCACCCACGAGAATCCGCTCTCATTAAACACTTTGGAATCTTCGAGGGTGAGTTATTCCATCGACTCGTTGCTACAATCTAGTAGATAGATCTTGGCTTGTTTGTTTGTATGCGGTAGAAATTTTTTGTTTTCCATGCTACGAAACCCTACAGTGGTATCAGAGCCGTGTCTATATGTAGATCTGTTGCAGGAGTAGAACACAATGGTCATTGTGGGCATTGATGCTTTTATTGTCGATTGCTTCTTGTGTACTTTGCATCTTGCAGGATGTTGGGATGAAGCGGCCCGGGCTAACCTTACATGACATCGTTCATGAGACTTGCTCCACGCTTGACATGCAACTTGTATTGCATAAGTGGCTTTGCGGGTGCCTGTTTCTCCCAGCATAGTGGAGATCCAATTTACAACGGGTGATTAACAATACTAGTATCAATGTTGTGGTTCTTGTTCATAAGTTAGAACGACACTTATTGAAAGCCCCAAACCACGTAAAATATGCAAAGAAAGTAGAGGCGTCTAACTTTGTTTTGCAGGGGTGTGCAGTGATGTGATATGGCCATGATTGTGATTATATTTGATGTATGCAATGTTCCTTATTGTAAGTTGGCAACCGGCAGGAGCCATATGGTTGTCTTTAATTTATGTTAAGATCCGCGTATCTATTCAAAGTAGTTGTAATAGTTGAAGCCGGTGGACGACAACCATGGAGAAGCGTCATTGACCTTGATGCAATGCCGGTGATGATGGAGATCATGTTCGTGCTTGAAGATGGAGATCGGAAGCACAAAGAAGAAAGGCCATATCATATCACATATTATGAATTGCATGTGATGTTAATCCTTTATCCATCTTGTATTGCTTAGTAGACGACGGTAGCATTATAAGATGATCCCTCATGCACATAAATTTCAAGTTCTAAAGTGTTCACCCTTAGTATGCACTGCTAAAAGCTTGTTGTTTCAAGCACCACGTGATGATCGGGTGTTAGATTCCGCAAGTGTATACAACGTAAGCAAGCCAGATTTGCTTATGCGGAAGCTAAGGTTTGACCTTGACGAGCCTAGCATGTACAGACATGGTCTCAGGAACACGGATCACCGAAAGGTAAAGCATGAATCATATAGTAGATATGATGAACATGTCGATTGTTCGCCATTGAAACTATATCAACTCTCGTGATGATCGGTTTTGATATGGTGGATTTGGTTCGTGATCACTAAAACAATGTGAGGGATGTTGTTTTGAGTGGGAGTTCACCTAGATTAAACTTTATTATTAATTTGAACTCAATTTGTCATAAACTTAGTCTAAACTATTGCAAATATGTTGTAGATCAATGGCAGCCCCTACCATCAATTTTAATGTGTTCCTAGAGAAAGAAAAGTTGAAAAACAATGGAAGCAACTTCGCGGATTGGTTCCGCAATTTGAGGATTGTCCTCACAGCTGGTAATTTGACCTATGTGCTGGATGCACATTGGGTGACCCACCTGCAGCTGATGCTACCGATGAAGTAAAGAATGTTTACCTTGCTCGGAAGAATCGACTCCATAGTTCAGTGTGCTATCTTGTATGGTTTAGAATCGAGCTTCGAAAAGGTTTGAGAATTCAGACCCACATGATATTGTCCGTGATCTCAAATTGATCTTTGAGACTCACGCGGCGATTGAGAGTTATGAGGCTTCTGAAAAGTTCTTTAATTGCAAGATGGAAGAGGGCAGCTCCGTCAGTGAGCATGTGCTTAAGATGTTTGGGACGCAAACAAACTTCAAAGCTTGGTTATAGTGATTCCTAATGCTTTGGGGATTTACCGTGTCCTCTAATCACTACCACCAAGTTACAAGAACTTTGTGATGAACTACAACATGCAGAACATGAACAAGCGTTGCCGTAACTTTTGCTATGTTAAAGTCTGCAGAAGTGGAGATCAAGAAAGAGCACCAAGTGTTGTTGGTCAATGAGACCACCAAATTCAAGAAAGGCAAGTCTAAGCAGAAGGGACACTTCAAGAAGGGTGGCAAGAAAGTTGCCACACCGACGAAGAAGACCAAGGCTGGACCCAAGCCTGATACTGAGTGCTTTTACTGCAAAGGAGAAGGTCACTGGAAGCGGAATTGCCCAAAGTACTTGGCGGATTTGAAGAACAACAACATCAATAAGAAAGGTATATCTGATATACATGTTATTGATGTGTATCTCACTAGTATTCATAGTAGTGCCTGGGTATTTGATACTGGTTCGGTTGCTCATATTTGTAACTCGAAACAGGAGCTGCAGAATAAACGGAAGCTAGTGAAGAACGAGATGACGATGCGCGTGGGAAACGGATCAAAGGTTGATGTGATCGCGGTCGGCACGCTACCCCTTCATCTACCATCGGGATTAGTTTTATACTTAAATAATTGTTATTTGGTGCCTGCATTGAGCATGAACATTATATCGGGATCTTGTTTATTGCGAGACGGTTACTTGTTTAAATCCGAGAATAATGGTTGTTCGATTTATATGAGTAATATGTTTTATGCACATGCACCTTTGATAGATGGTCTATTCTTGTTGAATCTCGATAGTGGAAATACACATATTAATAACATTGAGGCTAAACGTTTGAAATCAAGCGATAACTCGACCTATATGTGGCACTGTCGTCTTGGTCACATTGGAGTGAAGCGTATGAAGAAACTCCATTCCGATGGACTTCTTGAATCACTTGATTTTGAATCACTTGAAAGATGCGAAGCATGTCTGATGGGTAAAATGACTAAGACTCCATTTTCTGGTATGATGGAGCGAGCTACGGACTTATTGGAAATCATACATACCGATGTGTGTGGTCCAATGAGTGTAGCATCATGTGGTTATCGTTATGTTCTTACCTTCACGGATGACTTGAGTAGATATGGGTATATCTATTTCATGAAACATAAATCCGAAACTTTCGAGAAGTTTAAGGAATTTCAAAGTGAGGTAGAGAATCAACGTAACAAGAAGATTAAATTTCTACGTTCTGATCGTGGAGGTGAATATCTAAGTTACGAGTTTGGCGAGCATTTGAAGAAATGCAAATACTTTCACAATTGACACCGCCGGAACACCATAGCGTAATGGTGTGTCTGAACGTAATCGAACTCTCTTAGATATGGTTCGTTCTATGATGTCACTTACAGATTTACCGCTATCATTTTGGGGTTATGCATTAGAAACAGCCGCATTCACTTTAAATAGGGCACCGTCTAAATCCGTTGAAACGACACCGTATGAATTATGGTTTGGGAAGAAACCTAAATTGTCGTTCCTTAAAGTTTGGTGATGCGAAGCCTATGTAAAGAAGTTACAGCCGGACAAGCTTGAACCCAAAGCGGAAAAATGCGTCTTCATAGGATACCCGAAGGAAACTATTGGGTATACTTTCTATCATAGATCCGAAGGCAAAATCTTCGTTGCCAAGAATGGATCCTTTCTAGAGAAGGAATTTCTCTCGAAAGAAGTTACTGGAAGGAAAGTAGAACTTGACGAGGTTGTCGAACCTTCTCTCGAAATTGCGAGTAGCGCAGCGCCGGAAGAAGTTCCTGTGGTGCCTGCACCAATTAGAGAGGAAGCTAATGATGATGATCATGAAACTTCGGTCGAAGTTGCTACAGAGCCTCGCAGGTCAACGAGAACTCGTACCACTCCAGATTGGTATGATCCCGTTATGAGTATCATGTTGGTGGACAACACCGATGACCCTGAGACATATGAGGAAGCGATGATGATCCCAGATTCCAATAAATGGCAAGAAGCCATGAAATCCAAGATTGGATCCATGTATGAAAACCAAGTATGGACTTTGGTAGACTTACCGGATGGCCGGAAGGCTGTCAAGAACAAATGGATTTTCAAGAAGAAAACAGATGCTGATGGTAATGTTACTGTCTATAAAGCTCGACTTGTCGCAAAAGGGTTTCGACAAATTCAAGGAGTTGACTACGATGAGACTTTCTCACCAGTAGCAAAGCTAAAGTCTGTGAGGATTATGTTAGCAATCGCTGCATATTATGATTATGAGATATGGCAGATGGATGTCAAAACAGCATTCCTCAATGGTGACATTGATGAAGAGTTGTATATGATGCAACCCAAAAGTTTTGTCGATCCTAAAGATGCTAACAAGGTATGCAAACTTCAACGGTCCATCTATGGATTGAAGCAAGCATCCCAAAGTTGGAATCAACGTTTTGATAAGGTGATCAAAAGTTTTGGTTTTATACAAACCTATGGAGAAGCTTGTATTTACAAGAAAGTGAGTGGGAGCTCTGTAGCATTCTTAATACTATATGTGGATGACATATTGTTGATTGGGAATGATGTAGACCTTCTTAATAGTGTCAAGGAATATTTGAATAATAGTTTTTCAATGAAGGATCTTGGCGAAGCAGCTTACATATTAGGCATAAAGATTTATAGAGATAGATCAAAACGCCAAATATCATTGTCGCAGAGTACATATTTGGACAAAGTTCTAAAGAGGTTTGGAATGGAAGATAGCAACAAAGGGTTCTTACCCATGTTGCCCAATACGACCTTGAGTAAAACTCAGAGTCCGACATCGGCAGAAGATAGAGAAAGGATGAGTAAGACTCCCTATGCCTCAGCCATAGGATCTCTAATGTATGCCATGCTATGTACTAGACCCGACATTGCATATGCTGTTAGTTTAACTAGCAGATATCAAAGTGATCCAGGAGTGGATCATTGACAATGATCAAAACATCCTTAAGTACTTGAGAAGAACTAAGGATATGGTTCTTTCTTATGGAGGTAATGAACAGCTCGTTGTTAATGGTTACACCGACGCTAGTTGGAACACCGATCCGGATGATTCTAAATCACAATCTGGATACGTGTTTATTTTGAATGGTGCAGCAGTTAGCTGGAGGAGTGCAAAGCAAAGAGTTGTGGCGAGATCTTCAACTGAATCAGAATACATGGCTGCTTCGGAGGCTTCACAAGAAGCAATATGGATGAAAGAGTTCATTACAGAGCTGGGTGTGGTTCCTAGTGCGCTGGACCCAATGTCTATCTACTGTGATAACATGGGCGCCATAGCCAATGCGCAAGAACCAAGGTCACACAAGAAGCTGAAGCACATCAAGCTACGTTTTCACGCTATTCGAGAACATATCCAAGATGGGGATATAAAGATTTGCAAAGTACACACAGATCTGAATGTGGCGGATCCGTTGACTAAACCTCTCCCGAGGGCAAAACATGACCAGCACCAAACTGCCATGGGTGTTCGGTATATTACCATGTAATCTAGATTAGATGACTCTAGTGCAAGTGGGAGACTGTTGGAGATATGCCCTAGAGGCAATAATAAATGTAGTTATTATTATATCTTTGTGTTTATGATAAATGTTTACATTCATGCTATAATAGTGTTAACAAGGAAACATTAATACTTGTGTGGTTTGTAAACTTAATTTGAAGTCCCTAGTAAAGCCTCTATATAATACTAGCTTGTTGGTTAATAGATGATTGTGGTTTCCCTATCATGAACATTGAGATGTTATTAACAACAAGATCATATCGTTAGGAGAATGATATGGTGGACATACTCCTATAGATAAGCGTAGCATAAAGATCAAGTCATTTTAATAGTTCAATTGCTATATGCTTTCTGATACATAGTTATCTAATTCCTTCGACCATGAGATCATGCATATCACCTTTACCGGATGGATGCTTTGATGACATCAAACACCACAATCGGGTGGCTATAAAGGTGGCATTGAGTGTTCAGAAAGTATTGGTTGAGACACATGGATCAAGAGTGGGATTTGTCCATCCATATGACGGATAGATATACTCTGGGCCCTCTCGGTGAAATTTCATCCAATTAGCTTGCAAGCATGTGACTGGCTCACAAGGGATCACATATCACGGGAACGAGAAAAGAGTACTTATCAGTAACGAGGTTGAACTAGGTATGCAGAGATACCGACGATCATAACCTCGGATAAGTAAACTATCACGAGACAAAGGGAAATTGATATCGTATGTAAGTGGTTCATTCGATCACAAAGTAATCGTAAAAATATGTGGGAGCCATATGAATTTCCAGATTCCTCTATTGGTTATTGTTCGGAGAAGTGTCTCGATCATGTCTGCATAATTCACGAACCGTAGGGAGACACACTTAAGGATTCGACGTTGTTTGAGTAGTTATGGAATGATGAGAAAGAGTCCAAATGTTGTTCGGAGTCTCGAATGGGATTCGGGATATCACGAGGAAATCCGGAATGGTCCGGAGAATAAGATTCATATAAGGAAAGTCCCGTTTCGGAGTTGGGGAATGGTTCCGGTGTTTTCATCGGGAATGTTCTAGAATGTTCCGGAATGTCCGGCACTCCGGGAAGGGGAAGGGTACATGAATGTGTCATTGTAAGTTGGAATGATTGCATCATGTACTAGGTGTCTTTGCTGTCCAAAATAAAGGGTTTATTTAAATCCTAAATTGAAAAGTCAAACGGCTAGTTTGAAAGTCAAACGGCAAGTTTTGGAAAGAGGAGGAGGAGGGAGGGAACCGAGTTGGGGAGGATTCCTCCTCCAACCGCCGCCCACCTCAAGCCGAGTTGGGAAGGACTCCTCCCTTGGCGCGCCTCCCAACTATAAAGGGAGGGGCAGGGCTGCCCCTCCTAGCACACAAGTACCTCTCCTCCAAAACCCTAGATTGGCGCCACCACCTCCTGCTGCTGCCGCCACCTCCCAGGGTTGCCCTAGCCGCCGACTTGGGGTTCCCCAAACCCTAGCCGCCGGCTCTAGCACCTCCTCCTTGGTGTGTCTAAAACCTAGATCGCCGATGAGCCCTCTCATACTCCACCATACTCGCTCCGGCTTAAGGCGAAGCCCTGCGAGATCTCCCCTCTACTTCCGGTACCACGCCAGGTCAGTCGGAATCGCGAGGAGAGTGCTACAACCTCCGCTGCCTTTGGAACAAGGAGAGGAAGGTCTTCCGAGCAATCGAACGTGTGACCCATTGGGAGCGCTGCTTAACGCAGCCGGAAGGATCGTCTACGCGATCTTGAGATCGGAAAGAGTACGACTACATCACCCACGAGAATCCGCTCTCGTTAAACACTTTGGAATCTTCGAGGGTGAGTTATTCCATCGACTCGTTGCTACAATCTAGTAGATAGATATTGGCTTGTTTGTTTGTATGCGGCAGAATTTTTTTGTTTTCCATGCTACGAAACCCTACACAAGTTTCTCAAGATTCAGTGGAGCAACCACACAGAAGAGGAAGCTACCTGGGAGCGCGAAGATCACATCAGGACGGAGTTTCCCGATCTCTTCAAATCCTAGGTAATCTTTTTGTCCTTTTTCAAATCTCGGGACAAGATTTTGTTTAAGGGGGGAAGGTTTGTAACATCCCAAAAATACTAAGCTTGGATCATCAAATTCTAATCATCAAAATTAGGGTTAACAAAAACTTTTCTAAATGAAATCATGAATGCATGCATATGTGTATGCATGGATTTTGAAATCCTTTAAAACCACCTTGTTTGTTTGTTTGTTTCATTGCTTGTAAAATGTTTCTTAGGTGAAATAAACATCATCTAAAACATTTCCCACACTTTTCCTAAAGGCAAGTAAATCAAAACACATATATGAAATGAATGGTCATTTTGGCCAATTTAACTCACATGCCTACTTTGGCTGTCTCAAACTTTCAGAACCTAACAGAAACTTTTCTGGATCTTTGCACCCCTTGAATGTACTCATAACAAGGTATCACGGCCCACTTTGTGATCATCCAGAAACTTTCAAATGCATAGTTTAAATGACAATTCAAAATTGAATCTTTATCATATGGGAAGATCCCACTTCTTCAAAAACTACTCAAACAAGCTCAACTTTCAAAACCCAAGCATATGCAGACTCACCAGCACCAATCTAGCAAACCCACCAAAAATCATTTCAAAATTCAAAACTTGATTTCATGCGGCCATTTCATCAAACAGGTTGCAGACACAAATCAAACAAACATCAAACACTACTGTGAGCAGTGATTCTTGCCTAATTGGTTCCCCATTTAGCTCACACACAACTCAGTAGATCATCTAGGAAGATTAGCCAGGCACTAGCACCACTGTGAGTTTGCCATTGTCATTAATGGTGAATAACCGAGCACCCTCTTGCCACCCCGTAGTCGACAGCAAGCTAGGAGCAGCAGCAAGCCTAGCCAGCATGTCTGGGAGGCAACCCACCGTCCACCGCCACTCACTGTCCTAGCCGCGAGCGTTGCCAAGCTCGACCACGCGACAAGCCGCGCGCCAGACCATGCCGGCGGCGCCAGAGCGCCACCATCGACCATCACCACGCATCACGCCACGCCGCCGCCGCAGCGTGCATACACAATCCCTGACCCAGAGACCACCAAACATCCCGTTTGTCGCCTGCGTCAAGACACCACCGCCCGTCGAAGACGCCGCCTCGCCAGCAGAGCACCGCCTGTTCTGACCAAACCACACCGCCCCATGCCTCGAGACCATGTCGTTGAGCATCGCCAGGAGACACCGCACCGTCCCCTACCCTTGCCCATGCCTTTAGCCGCCTGTAACCTCGCCCCCGACGAGCTCACCGTGCACCCCGACGGTCCCCTCGCTCGACTATAAATAGAGGCCACCCCCGCACAATTTCTTCACACAATCTCACTCCCCTCTCCTCACTGATCGTGCCACACCATTCTCAGAGCAAGGCGAGCACCACCTCGCTGGAATTTCACTGGAGCCTGCCGCTGCCGGAGAAGACGGGAACCAGCGATTGGAGCCGCCCCAGGAGCTGCCACGACCACCCCTGAGTTCGCCGTTGCCGACTTCGTCGTTCGCCCGCCTCGCCGACCCTCGCCAGTACCCCGGTGAGCCCCCAGCGACCCTCACTGGCCGCGCTAGGTTTCGTTCTCGCCGGAGTTGTCTCGCGTCGATGATGACTCCCAGCCGTTAGATTAGAACTATATCGAACGATCCACGTCGCCCCATACCGCTTCGCCCAGCCCCGTGTCACTGACGAGTGGGTACACCCACTTAAGCAGCCCGCGGGAGCACTGCGCTTAGCAGGCTGGCCCAGTAATTTTTCCCGCGCAGCCCAGTTATTCAAATTAAACCTTTTCTATTTCAATTCAAACACACTTCTGTACCCAACTTCAAAAATCAACCCAGATCGATTCAGTGCACCAAATTGAATGAAACCAATTTTGTTGGAAAGGTCTGTGAATGGTGAATCCAAGCCCGTTGGATTCAAGTCATTTGGATCTATAGATTAACCCATGGTAAAAATAACAAGGCAGAAGCTTTTCTGCATTCAAACATTTTTCAAATTTAAACCATAATAGCTTTTGAGTTGATTCCAACTCTCAAAAATCACATTTAACCATACCTTTCACAATACATAAAAATATATAGGTTTACTTGCAGAAATAATGTTCAAGTAATAAAAGAATGCTACATAAGCATTTCTAGCCACTTTAATTAATTAAAATAAAAGGGTAAAACCTTATTAAATTGTGACACCACTTTAAATCACATTCCCATGGACTACAATACGTGGTGATGACATGTGTCAACATGATCCCATGTTGGGTTTGGAGAATATAAAATCTTAAGTAGTTTTTCAATGAGTAGAAATTACTGTTCTAAAAATAAAAGGAATTAAATCAAGCCTTAACCTTGTAATGTTAGGGATGATGCTAGATCATCCATAGGACCCTTGTGTGTGATGATTGCAAGTAGTTAAGTATTGTTTGGTGATTGTGTACCTCGTATTTATTCATAGACGCTAGTACCGACCAAGGATACGAGGAGGAAGGAGGATACTACGAAGAAGAAGCCGAGGAGAACTTCAACCACTGCTCTGCACAAGGCAAGCTTATATTGACATTGATGCAAGCTAACACTTGCAGGATACCCTACTGATGCAACAAACCCCTACTTGTTACTATGCCTTAAGCATATGTGATCATACCCATTTGATAAACCAATCCTAGTTTTATGTGCACGCTTCTTACTTTATTTCTTTATCAAAGCTTACTTAGAGTTTACTTAAGTGACTGGTAGATATTGGAAAGATGCTGAAGGTTGCATAAAGAGCATAAAATTTGGCCTAAGTTAGAAACCTTGACATCAGCCTGAGACATAAGGTTGGACTTATTTGAAACTCCACTAGTTACCACACCTCATCATTACTACCCCCACCTGTAGATGCTAGTGCTAAGCATAAAACTTGATAAACTTTAGATGGGAATACTTGGTGGGAATACTTGGTGATAAAAATGTTGAGGCATGAGCCTTAGCCCTTTATAAAACTGATGGTTGTCTGGATGCGATACCATTCCAATTTTATCGTACAACCACAATACCCGAATATTGGGTAGGGCTTGACTAGAAACTTATATTCCTTAGTATTAGTTCCCTCACGGCCAAGGTTTGAGCTGAGGCTACCTTGTGAAGATTGTCCACCTGTGCAACACCCAAGATGACAGTTGGTCATGGTTGGGAGGCCAAACTCACAGGAGAGGTGCTTATACTAGGGAGTGTAGTCGAAAGGTTAGGATTGATTATCCGCATACTGAGTATGGTGAATTCAGGATTTGTTCCTGACGGATGTATCGAATGTTGTGGTGAAAGTGTACAATCTCTGCAGAGTGTCAAACTATTCAAATAGCCGCGTCCGCGGTTATGGACAGTTGGAGTGGCCATACTGTTCCCCCGTCAGACTTTTCAAAATGACCTTTGAGATGAATTGACACTTTGACTTGACCACAACAGAGTTGTGATATGAACTACAAGTTCCCGCTTAGGATTTATAAAATTGTGACTAGCTTTAGAACTTAGTAGAGATAAATCTGGCTTTTGCA
Source organism: Avena insularis (assembly GCA_023614405.1). Lineage (NCBI taxonomy): Eukaryota > Viridiplantae > Streptophyta > Magnoliopsida > Poales > Poaceae > Avena > Avena insularis. Next base: position 149,762,643 of record CM042695.1, on the reverse strand, counting down.
AAACAACCCTAGAGCCTAGTGTCCTATTATCCAAAAACCCCCTTTACCTATTATTATTAGTTTGTGAGTACTTAAAGAGTACTCATGGATTTGTCCCTGGCTATTCCCATGGCCAGACTATGAAGAGGAGTACCTGGAAGATGGACCCCAGGAAGGTTACGACAACTAGGATCATCTCCCATCGTCAGCATTGCCTGTGACCCCGAAGATGGAGCTTCGCCTACGCTACCATTATTGTTACATATTCCGCTGCTTGATGTTGTATTAAGAACTGGATCATGAGATCCCTATTTGTGTAAGAACTTATGTATCGTTTGTAATGGATGTTGTACTATGGTATCCAATTCTGTTATGTCTCGCAAATATGGTAATCCTGGGATTGCGATGTATGGCATAACAGGCATCTAGGATTGAAAAATCCGGGTGTTGACACCTTGATTTTCACCAAGACAGGACCTTTCAAAAGCCTACCCTTAGACCAAATGGACGTGCTCCAACCTATCATCCAACTACCACCAACTATCCAAATGGCTAAGTTATTGCAACCTATATGATCCAGACAGAGCCCATATTGCCAAGTGGCTGCACATGAAGCTTCTTAACATTTGGCCTCTCAAATTCCTTTGTTCCTGGGTGGCTTTCCACAAGTGAGATACACAAGGTAAACCATAGAAATGGGCCTTGTGTAACCACTCAACATAAACCATTCCTTCCATTCCACCCAGGTGTTTCATTCACTTAGTTGTTTTATTAAGCAAAACACAAGTCCAAAGACTTAGAAATATTTTATCATAGCATGAATATTTCACCACCCTTGGTTGCTACTAGCTAGGCTAAGCATGGCATAGATAAGCATCTTAACTTAGAAATTTCTAGCAATTCTACAACTACTAGGATTTCCCAAGCATAACATATAAGCAAAATATAACCATGCAAGACTAGCAAAATATTTCTAATGCATAGTAGAAAACATAGGAATAAAAACATGAAGCACCACGTGCCTTGGTAGTTTGGAGAGTAGCTACAATCCTCACAATCACAATCACTATTTGCACCAAAATCTACACATAAAATCATAGCACCAAATCACATACAAAATAAATACAAGCAAAAATATATGGATGCATGCAATATGATATGTGATGATTTTCTATACTCACAAGGACAAGTGCACAATACTGAATCATAAACAAGTTCAAAACTTGCCAAACAACCTTTAATTAAACACTAAAGAATTTCTCAAATAATTTATATACATAAAATAGGCCTACACATGTTTCTGTAAATAAAACCATTTTAACAGAAGCAAAACATTAAACGCATTGCATAATTGGAAAGGGCTTTCTCTCCTAATTCCTTTGATATAAAATTTGTCAAATTTGAACGTGGGAATCAAAAGTTATGATTAAAACAAAATCAAACAATAGATTCAAATCCTGATTTTAAATCTAAACCCTAGCCACGCGTCATGTTCTGATTGGTGCGTACCGGTTTGCACGGATCGGTCGATGCAGGCCGTTGGATTAAAGTGACCGCGCACGGTCCAGATCTAAGCGTACTGTTTCGTTAAGTGATCTATTCCTATGCGCTGGATCTAGATCCAACGGTCATCGATCAAGCGACCACGGATGGGCGGCGCTGGCGGTGGCAACTGGTGGCGGCATGCTCTGTCTACGGCGGCGCGGCGCTACAGGGGGTTTTGGGGTCGTCGGAGACGCTTACCAGATTCGTGGTGATGCACCGAAGCTCAACGTGGCGATGGCTTGACAAGGGGCGCACGGACACGGCTCGTCGGATTCTTGTCGACGTCGGGTGTTCGGTGACGAAGTCATTGGCGGCGCTCCGGGTCACCCTAGCACGAATCAATGGTATCAGGGGTGCGCAAGGCTACGGCGAACACGCTCGTGTGAGTCAGAAACGAAGGGGAACACGGGGCTCACCGAATTTAGTCGCCGGAGTCGAAGACGTCGTCGGGACCTTGCTGTGCTTGATGGAGTCGTCGACCTGGGGCAGTACAGGACGAACTAGAGGTGTCAGTAGGAGCGCAAGGAGGTTGCGAAGCTGTTCGCATGAACCAGAGAGGAAGGGGCGCACGGAGTTTACCAGGATTGGTCGCCGGAGAGGGTCCTGCCTGCGGCGGTGCAAGGGGCTAATACGGTGATCGGGCAGTGGTGGCGCTAGGTGAGGAAATGCTCATGAGTGAGAGGGGTTAAGTAGGCAGGAGGGCGGTGATTACGCGCAAAATCAATGGCAATTAAGCTCGCAGCAGGTAACGGCAGAGCGAAAGAAAGCGGCGCGCGCGTGATTGAAGACGACGACGACGTGGTCGCAGGGTCCACTTGCCAGCGAGTGAAACAGAGAGGAGGTGGGGTCAGGCGGTCAGTGACTTGGCGGGTTTGTCTGCGAGTGAGAGAGAGAGAATGGGAAACCCGGGTGGGCTTAGTGGGCTGATTCTGTTGTTGGGCTAGAAAGGTGGCGCCGGCCCTTTTCTATTTCTTTTCTCCTTTTCTTTTTCTGTTTGCAATTTCAGGAATCAAATTCAAATGATTTCAAAAGCTGTTTGAATTAAAATCTTTTCAGGATTTTTTTTGTAGAGTGCAACACTCACAAATCTGGACACAAAAACCAAGTGGTCACTTTGAATTGGCCTGTCACTTGGAATAAAACAAAAATAAGCAGTGGCATAGCACTAGTTTAAATAGGTTTTAAAATTGGTTTCCAAATCATATTTGTTTTGAAACTTTAGTTTAAATCCTAGCAATCTAGCAATACAATCTGAGAGCAATAAGACAACAAGGTTTGGTTCAATGAACAACAATCTCTCATTGGAGAGTAGCATTTGTTTTAAATGCTGATCACATAAAATAATGAGCTCATATGCTCCTGTTTTTGAATTGATTTGTTTGAAATGAACTCTACATGATCATGGATGCATGGATGATATGCATGAGTTTGAAACATGATTTTAGGGATGTTACAGTTTGTTTAAAAGTGAATATAATGAGTCTCATTGAAGATGGGTGATCTCGGCAATGCCCATTGTTATAGACTTAGGGTCTTGCGGAAAAGAGAGCGTTGGGGATTTGTCGGCTGATCTGACAAACAAGGAAGTCGATGTAGTTTGATTATTGAGAAATCTCGGTTACAAAGTCGCCAGTTCGCTAGTTGCGTCTAGCTCAGTGTGGTTTACTGGAAAACTAAGGTGCCCTCTCCGTCGGGTCCTCCCAGCCTTTATATGAGAGGCTAGGTCATGGATCCGTAGTCGGGGAGGTTAGAAGTTAATACAAACTCTATGTTGGTTCTAGATATTCCTTGCCAATCAAGATAAGTCTTTACTCCGTAGGGTGCTTCTTGGACTTCATTGGGCCTTCGTGGGCCATAAAATTTTATGCGCCTAGGGTGACTAAGCATAGGGACCCGATTAGTCATACCCATGTCAATAGCCCCCGAGACTCTATCATGAGTTTTTGTTTAGATACCTACTTGTTGAAGACCTCCGAGTTATTGTTCAACAGGATGTCACATTTGGGAAGCTCACTCTGGAAAGCCCTAACCCATGTCTTTGATCCATATTTTCTAGCCATGAAGCAGCATGAGGGTTTAGTGCATCCATTGCTTGCATGTTTGCCTCATAACTAGTAGGAGTAGTGCTTATAGCAATTGTCCACAACTGATTTTCAGAGCATCCCCCTTGAAAAGCATCTGAAAGTTTTGCCACATGTGCCTCACACAAAACCTATGCTCAGAGTCAGGGAATAGTGTAAGGTTCCCAACCTTTAATAAGGTAGAGATCCCTGTGTTTACAATGCTAGTCCCTGGATCAATAGCTAGCATCCACAGTTAAGATGTAATATCAAGAAACAAAGATCATAATACAACTTTATAACCAAGAAATAAAATAATTTATTACATCTTACATAGCTCATTTGGATATCTCATTACAATGCAGCAGAATAAAACAATAGCATGGGGTCCTTCATCTTCATAGTACCACTGGCAGACATGTTGGTTGTAGACTTGTAATCCTAATCAATAAACTTCTCTAACATCAAACAAACCTGCAACATAATAAGTTACAGCCACAAGGGTCAATACATTTGAATTGTATTGGCAAGTGATACTATGGTAGTATAGCGGAGTCTATCATCTATATGCATTTGGCTAAGTGGAGCTGAGGCTTGCATTGCTCAAAATAGATTTTCCTTATCATTTGAAAACACTAAGTTTTTTCTTGACAAAAATCACCCAAGGCATCTCCCAATAGAAATTGGTGATCCTTCAACCCTTGTTCAACCACAAGTTTTTAACTTAGAAATTGGGATGAGGAGATTCTTGATAGCTTCCATGTCTTGATGCTCAAATTGTCCTTTACTAGGGACATGGCTAAGTACTTAGATTTTACACTCTGCAGAGGTGGTGCACTTTCCCCACAAGACTTGGTTTCACCAAGACAAGATCTTTTAGAAGCCTTCCCTTAGACCAGAATGGACGCGCTCCAACCTATCAATCCCCTACCACCAATTGTCCATTTGGCTAAGTTATTGCAACCTATATGATCCAGGCAGAGCCCATAATGCCAAGTGGCTGCACTTGAAGCTTCTCAACATTTGACATCTCAAATATCTTTGTTCTTGGGTGGCCATCCACAAGTGTGATACACAAGGTAAACCATAGAAATGGGCCTTGTGTAACCACTCAACACAAACCGTTCCTTCCATTCCACCCAGGTGATTCATTCACTTAGTTATTTTATTAAACAAAAACACAAGTCCTTGACTTAGAAATATTCCATAGCATGAAATATAGCCCACCCTTGTTTTCTATTAGCTAATCTAAGCATGATAGTAATAGGAATCTTAACTTAGGAAATTTCTACTAAGGTTTCATCTACTAGGATTTCCCATGGCATAGTTATACTTAGCAAAAATTCAATGCAGGTCCTACTTAGAAATATCACTAATGCATAGTGAAAATATTGGGACAAAGTATGAAGCATCACTTGACTTTTTGGTAGAGAATATAAGTTCACTCCTTGTTTTTGCAATGATCACACTCTTCAAATCACTACAATTTAATCAAGCATGGGCACAATTTCAATCCACCATTCAAGCAAACATCACATAAAATAATTGAAACAAAGCAATGCATGCAAGCATGCAAAAGATGGTTTATTCGTAAAAGTGGTTTCTAATGGGTCACAAATATTGGAAAACACCTATTGGTCATTTTATATAAGTGGCAAAATCATTTGCAAAAGATTTTACTTATAAATCATTTTTAAACCAAATCATTATTTTATGTGGTTGAAAATGCCTTTAGCAAAGCAACAATCTATAGGGTTCATAAAAATATATGTTTAAATCATAAAACCTTGTGTTTAAGGTCAGAGAGTCTAAATCAAAACATTTCCCAAAGGTTTTTCTCCAAAAGTATTTTTAATAAATAATCATTACTTTTATTTGACTAGAATTGCTTTAAATCAAAGATTTACTCCTTAGCTCTACCAAATATATTTTAAAATCCATGAGTTGGTTTCTAAGGTCAGTAGGTTCAAAACAAACCATTTGCCAAAGGTTTTATCTCGAAAATCATTTTAGAACATTTTTTATATTCCAAATATGCCTACACAAGTTTATGAAAAAACAACCAATTTATCTGAAGCAATTCACTAAACAAAGGGCATGGTTAGAAAGTAATTGTCTTTCTGATTCCATTGATATAAAATTTGCAAATTTGGACATGTGGTTTGAAAGTTATGAATTTTTCAAATTGGAAATCAAATAGACAAGTTTCTGTTTTTAAAACAAACTCCAGGCCACGTGGTGCAATCTTATTGGACAAAAACGTTTCGTGCGGATCAATCTATCTGGTGCGTTGGATCTAAGTTTAATCGCGCGGCTCATATCACTCGATACCTCTTCGGTTAGTCATTCTATCGCACACGTCGGATCCAAATCGAACGGCGCACAACCACTGACCATTTACTAGCGGTGCTGGCGGCGATGGCGGAGCTACCGCGGTGGCATTGCGAAGCGAGAGGGGAGAAGCTCACCAGTTCGCAGGGTTGATTCTCGCTTGATTCGACGGTCGCCACAGGCGCAGGGGTGATGTGATTGCTCGCCGGAGAGATGCCTGGCGACGGGCTCGTACTTTCGCGGTCGGAGACAAGGTTGTAGATCACGCGCGGTTGATTGGCGAGCACCTGAAGATGCATAGGACACAGGCGAACATAACTGCATGATCCACTGGTCGAGGCACGCACGGAGTCGAGTTCTAGGACTCACCGGAGTTGCGGGGGTCGTCGGTGGCGCACTGGTGAAGACGCTGCCGATGTTCTGGACCGAGCGCGGTTGAGCTAGGAGTACTGGGAGATGCGCCAGAGTCTGTGGGTCAAGCTCGTGTGGTCGAGGGGGAGAGGGCCGATGGGGACTGGCCGGAATTGCTGCCGGAAGGCGTCGGAGACAGAGACGATGTCGCAAGCAATACTGGCAACCCAGGGGCTCCGGTGGTGCGGCGTCTGGGGGAAAATGGAGAGGGGAGGGAGGCGATTAAGAGGGCATGGTCGCGGGGTGGATTAATGAATGCGATGTCACGTGGGCTTCAACGCGAAGCAATGAGGAGGGGTTGGGGCGTGGTCACCTGGGAGGACGGCCGACGGCAAGGGGGTCTGCATTTGGCAGTGAGTGAGAGAGAGGAGGAGTGGGGCCTGGTCGTCAGCGATGCTACGGGTAAGTTCACGAGTGAAAAACGATTCACTGCGGGAGAGGAAGATGGGCTAGACTGTGCTTAGTGGGCTGGGCTGGCTGGGCTGCTTTCTATTCCTTTTTTTTGATTTGTTTCTTTTTATTTTTCCATTTCTATTATTCTGTTTTGATTTTGATTAAACAATTCAAACACTCATTTGAATTCAAACCTTTGCCAAATTTTGTGAATAATCAAACACTGTTTATTACCACATTCTGAAGTCAAATTTAGAATAAATCTTTTATTCTTTTAGTGTCTTTTTAATTATTTAAGGTAGGTCCTTGTATTAGTTCATTCAAGATTTAATAATGTTTTTAAAATCCATTTGAATTCTAAATCCTTCCAAAACCTTTCGTTAAGTTTTATTTACTTAATAGGGTGTCAAAATATTCACCTAGAACTATTTGGAATATATTTAATATGATTCATAAATCATTTGAATTGGGTATTTGTTTTAATTCCAATGGAGTTAAATATAGTTTTAGTTCCCTAAATTTCATTTGGAAGATTTCTTTAATTTTATTTAAGTTAATTAAACAACTTTTATTCCACTTGGGTAAATTCCAAAATACTATTTTCTCATGAACTAAAAAATTATTCTTATTAGAGATTTGTCTTTATTAAAATAGGGATAGAATGGTTAATGCCATTTTATTTAGAAATTATTTATCCTTTTATTTTGTTTGGATTTGGATTCTATTCATTCCATTTGCTTAATGGATTAGGCCAAGATTTAATTTGGTCTTTAAATATTTCTTATTTAATATTTCTGTCTTTATCTTATAAAATCCATATCTTTTTATTTATAGATCCAAACTTGGTGACTCCAATTTGTAAAATCTTATTTAATATTTATTTATCCTTTTAAATATATTTAGGATTATTTGCTCACCATTTGGTATGGATTTATAGATAGATGCTTTATTAGCTTTGGAAATTCAATTTCCTTGTCTTATTAATTTCATAAGATTTTATTTATGGTTCCAAATTAAGTGAAACCAATTCATATGGTTTTATAATATTTCTATTTTTCATTCTTGATCATTTGTAAATGTTTGTTGAAAATTTCTTATATGGTTCAAATCCATGGGCTTAGAGATAACTTGGCAATGTTTTCTCCTATTAGGGTTTTGGTTTATTTCTCAAGTGTTTAAATTTCCAGATGCATTTATGAAGAAAGCATTCCACTTGATTTGAATTTAGTCAGATTCAAACATTAACCAAAGTTTGTTCAAGATGGGATTTTTAAGTTTCCATTTAGAACAAAAGTTTCTTCTCACCCTAGTTTTCAACAATTATTTATTTTGTTTATTTATTTTTCACATTACAAGATTTGGAAAATCTTGGGATGTGATAGGCTACCACCCTTAAAATAAATCTCGTCCTGAGATTTGGGGAAGATAGGGGTTACAAGTTGGCTCAAAGCAACTAGGGTACTACCACCCTTAAAAATTTTCCAACTAGATTACATCTTGGCTTTCTTGGGATCTTGTTGAAATCTCTCTAGGCAAACATCTGCATAGTGTCCTTTGTTTCCACACTTGAAACATGTGACAAGGCTGAGATCCTTCATCGGCTTTATCTTGTGCTTCATCTTTTCTGGGCAATTGCTTGCATAATGTCCTTGGTTACCACAATTGTAACATGTGATAAGATTGAGTTCTTCACGTATCTTCTGTGGACAAGTTGACACATAGAGGCCTAACTCTTTGCAGTTGTTGAACCATACTTGGCTAATCTCCTTATACTTTTTCTTGTTCTCTGGACATTCATTGGCATAGTGTCCCATCTCTTTGCAATGGCAACATTGCACTTGGCTTTTGTCCTTCTTCTTGGGTTTCTCCAAAGCTAGGAGTGCTTCTAGTTCATGCTCTTCATATCTTATCTCAAAGGTAGGAAAGTTTCCTGGTCTCCTTGACCTTTTCCTTGGATAATACATATGTCTCCTCTTTGGTCCATTATATTGAGTCATATTGCATGGAGGTGCAAGCTGAGATTTTCCTTTGTCTTCATCCTTCTTGGTAGAAGTTGTTTTCTCATGGTAGTCTGCAATCAGTTGTTGCACTCCACCTTGTTTCCTTTGTTGAACTATGGAATAGATGGGGCATTGGATAGGGACATGATTATTTCCTTCACATAGGAAACAAATAGCTTGGGTTGTGGGGCATTGATTAGCTGGATGTTTCTCTTCACAATTGGGGCATTGATCTTTATGCTCTTTGGAAGTGTGATCCTTGTCTCCACAAATATTGCAAGCTTGGGTTCCTTCTAGAATATCATCCTTGACATCCTTGTTGTCATAAACTCCTTGGGAAGAGTTGTCTCCCATGTTGATCATTTGATCTGTCACCTTATGCAACAATTGGGTTTGGGTTTCCAAAAACCTTTGCATGGTTGGATCTAACTCACTAGTGTTGGCTACAAATTGAGCTGTCACTTGGTTCAACTGGGTTTGGGTTACTATGAGTTCTCTCATGTTGTCCTCTTGGTTGTTGTTGTTGCCATCCTTGATGTTGGAGTTTCTTGGAGTAGTCATCTATTTGGGTTGGATTGGGATTAGAATAGGCAAAATATTTCTAAAGAAATAATTCTAATCACACATCACAAATCACACAAGCAATGTGCAAGCAATCACAAACAAACATTCCACTCAAACAACAAGTTTCAAACACATTTTTAGGCAACAAAAATATTTTTGTTACACCACATAAGTTGGTGGGTTTGACTTAAACTAAATATGGTGGTCCAACTATATGGTTCACTTGAAATCATTCCATCCTTCTTGGTGGATTCTTCTTGAATGAGATCATGGTTTCCTTGGGAAAATTCTTGTGTCTTGGTCACAAAGCTTCAAAGGTGATGATGATTCCTTCTAAGTGGTGTTTCCTTAGTCCTCAAGTCTTGAGTAACATTTTCTTGTCTCACTTGTAGTCCTTAGTGATATCCAAGGTTGAAGTCCTTGTTGAGAATAAGGTTGAACTCACTTGAATATGTTGAAGTCATTAGAGTTGATGAAGTCCTTTGCACATGGTGAAGTCTTTGGCCATGGAGAAGGCTTTATCCATCAAGTTGAAATAGAAGAGATGTAGAGTTAAAACCCAAAAATGGTTGAGGAAATAGTTTACAAGATTGTTTGTAAATAAGTTTTGGAACAAATACAACTCCTATTTCTCTAAGGGGTTTTGTCCAATCCTAGGGTTACAACCCTACAGGCAACACAATGCTCTGATACCATCTGTAAGGTTCCCAACCTTTAATAAGGTAGAGATCCCTGTGTTTACAATGCTAGTCCCTGGATCAATAGCTAGCATCCACAGTTAAGATGTAATATCAAGAAACAAAGGTCATAATACAACTTTATAACCAGGAAATAAAATAATTTATGACATCTTACATAGCTCATTTGGCTATCTCATTACAATGCAACAGAATATAACAATAGCATGGGTCCTTCATCTTCATAGAGCCACAGGCAGACATGTTGGTTGTAGACTTGTAATCCTAATCAATAAACTTCTCTAACATTAAACAAACCTACAACAAAATAAGTTACAGCCACAAGGGTCAATACATTTGAATTGTATTGGCAAGTGATACTATGGTAGTATAGTGGAGTCTATCATCTATATGCATTTGGCTAAGTGGAGTTGAGGCTTGCATTGCTCAAAATAGATTTTCCTTATCATTTGAAAACACTAAGTTTTTGCTTGACAAAAATCACCCAAGGCATCTCCCAATAGAAATTGGTGATCCTTCAACCCTTGTTCAACCACAAGTTTTTAACTTAGAAATTGGGATGAGGAGATTCTTGATAGCTTCCATGTCTTGATGCTCAAATTGTCCTTTACCAGGGACATGGCTAAGTACTTAGATTTTACACTTTGCAGAGGTGGTGCACTTTTCCCACAAGACTTGGTTTCACCAAGACAAGATCTTTCAGAAGCCTTCCCTTAGACCAGAATGGACGCGCTCCAACCTATCAATCCCGTACCACCAACTGTCCATTTGGCTAAGTTATTGCAACCTATATGATCTAGGCAGAGCCCATAATGCCAAGTGGCTGCACTTGAAGCTTCTCAACATTTGACATCTCAAATCTCTTTGTTCCTGGGTGGCCATCCACAAGTGTGATACACAAGGTAAACCATAGAAATGGGCCTTGTGTAACCACTCAACACAAACCATTCCTTCCATTCCACCCAGGTGATTCATTCACTTAGTTGTTTTATTAAACAAAAACACAAGTCCTTGACTTAGAAATATTCCATAGCATGAAATATAGTCCACCCTTGTTTTCTATTAGCTAAGCTAAGCATGATAGTAATAGGAATCTTAACTTAGGAAATTTCTACTAAGGTTTCATCTACTAGGATTTCCCATGGCATAGTTATACTTAGCAAAAATTCCATGCAGGTCCTACTTAGAAATATCACTAATGCATAGTGAAAATATTGGGACAAAGTATGAAGCATCACTTGACTTTTTGGTAGAGAATATAAGTTCACTCCTTGTTTTTGCAATGATCACACTCTTCAAATCACTACAATTTAATCAAGCAAGGACACAATTTCAATCCACCATTCAAGCAAACATCACATAAAATAATAGAAACAAAGCAATGCATGCAAGCATGCAAAAGATGGTTTATTCGTAAAAGTGGTTTCTAATGGGTCACAAATATTGGAAAACACCTATTGGTCATTTTATATAAGTGGCAAAATCATTTGCAAAAGATTTTACTTATAAATCATTTTTAAACCAAATCATTATTTTATGTGGTTGAAAATGCCTTTAGCAAAGCAACAATCTATAGGGTTCATCAAAATATATGTTTAAATCATAAAACCTTGTGTTTAAGGTCAGAGAGTCTAAATCAAAACATTTCCCAAAGGTTTTTCTCCAAAAGTATTTTTAATAAATAATCATTACTTTTATTTGACTAGAATTGCTTTAAATCAAAGATTTACTCCTTAGCTTTACCAAATATATTTTCAAATCCATGAGTTGGTTTCTAATGTCAGTAGGTTCAAAACTAACCATTTTCCAAAGGTTTTATCTCAAAAATCATTTTAGAACAATTTTTATATTCCAAATGTGCCTACACAAGTTTCTGCAAAAACAACCAATTTATCAGAATCAATTCACTAAACAAAGGGCATGGTTAGAAAGTAATTGTCTTGCTGATTCCATTGATATAAAATTTGCAAAATTTGGACGTGTGGTTTGAAAGTTATGAATTTTTCAAATTGGAACATCAAATAGACAAGTTTCTGTTTTTAAAACAAACTCTTGGCCACGTGGTGCAATCTTATTGGACAAAAATGTTTCGTGCGGATCGATCTATCTGGTGCGTTGGATCTAAGTTTAATCGCGCGTCTCATATCACTCGATACCTCTTCGGTTAGTCATTCAATCGCACACGTCGGATCCAAATCGAACGGCGCACAACCAGTGACCATTTACTAGCGGTGCTGGCGGCGGCGACTGGTGGCGGAGCGGCCTGGCGGTGGCGTTGCTGGCGATACAGGAAGCGAGAGAGGGTGGGGAGAAGCTCACCAGGTTCACAGGGTTGCGCTGATTCTCGACGTGGTCGCCACAGGGTCAGGGGCGCACGGGGGTGACGGTGATTGCTCGCCGGAGAGATGCCTGGCGACGGGCTCGTACTGTCGCGGTCAGAGACGAGGTTGTAGATCACGCGCGGTTGATTGGCGAGCACCTGGAGATGCATAGGACACATGCGAACATAACTGCATGATCCACTGGTCGAGGCGCGCACGGAGTCGAGTTCTAGGACTCACCGAAGTTGCGGGGGTCATCGATGGCGCACTGGTGAAGACGCTGTCGACGTTCTGGACCGAGCGCCGTTGAGCTAGGAGTATTGGGAGATGCGCCAGAGTCTGTGGGTCAAGGTCGTGTGGTCGAGGGGGAGAGGGGTGATGGGGACTTGCTGGAATTGCTGCCGGAAGGCGTCGGAGACAGAGACGATGTCGCAAGCAATACTGGCAACCTAGGGGCTCCGGTGGTGCGGCGACTGGGGGAAAATGGAGAGGGGAGGGAAGCGATTAAGAGGGCATGGTCGCGGGGTGGATTAATGAATGCAGTAATGCTTATTGACGCCGGCTTCAACGGCCAGAAACAGCGAGGAGGGGTTGGGGGCGTGGTCACCGCGGGGAGGACGAAGCTGACAGGGCAGTGGGGTCCGTTTGGCAGCGAGTGAGAGAGAGGAGGAGTGGGGCCTGGTCGTCAGCGATGCTACGGGTAAGTTCGCAAGTGAAAAACGGTTCACTGCGGGAGAGGGAGATGGGCTAGACTGTGCTTAGTGGGCTGGGCTGCTTTCTATTCCTTTTTTTTGATCTGTTTCTTTTTTTTTCCATTTCTATTATTCTGTTTTGATTTTGATTAAACAATTCAAACACTCATTTGAATTCAAACCTTTGCCAAATTTTGTGAATAATCAAACACTGTTTATTACCACATTCTGAAGTCAAATTTAGAATAAATCTTTTATTCTTTTAGTGTCTTTTAATTATTTAAGGTAGGTCCTTGTATTAATTCATTCAAGATTTAATAATGTTTTTAAAATCCATTTGAATTCTAAATCCTTCCAAAACCTTTCAGTAAGTTTTATTTACTTAATAGGGTGTCCAAATATTCACCTAGAACTATTTGGAATATATTTAATATGATTCATAAATCATTTGAATTGGGTATTTGTTTTAATTCCAATGGAGTTAAATATAGTTTTAATTCCCTAAATTTTATTTGGAAGATTTCTTTAATTTTATTTAAGTTAATTAAACAACTTTTATTCCACTTGGGTAAATTCTAAAATACTATTTTCTCATGAACTAAATAATTATTCTTATTAGAGATTTGTCTTTATTAAAATAGGGATAGAATGGTTAATGCCATTTTATTTAGAAATTCTTTATCCTTTTATTTTATTTGGATTTGGATTCTATTCATTCCATTTGCTTAATGGATTAGGCCAAGATTTAATTTGGTCTTTAAATATTTCTTATTTAATATTTCTGTCTTTATCTTATAAAATCCATATCTTTTTATTTATAGATCCAAACTTGGTGACTCCAATTTGTAAAATCTTATTTAATATTTATTTATCCTTTTAAATATATTTAGGATTATTTGCTCACCATTTGGTATGGATTTATAGATAGATGCTTTATTAGCTTTGGAAATTCAATTTCCTTGTCTTATTAATTTCATAAGATTTTATTTATGGTTCTAAATTAAGTGAAACCAATTCATATGGTTTTATAATATTTCTATTTGTCATTCTTGATCATTTGTAAATGTTTGTTGACAATTTTTTATATGGTTCAAATCCATGGGCTTAGAGATAACTTGGCAATGTTTTCTCCTATTAGGGTTTTTAGGGTTTTGGTTTATTTCTCAAGTGTTTAAATTTCCAGATGCATTTATGAAGAAAGCATTCCACTTGATTTGAATTTAGTCAGATTCAAACATTAACCAAAGTTTGTTCAAGATGGGATTTTTAAGTTTCCATTTAGAACAAAAATTTCTTCTCACCCTAGTTTTCAACAATTATTTATTTTGTTTATTTATTTATTTTTCACATTACAAGATTTGGAAAATCTTTGGATGTGACAAATAGCTCTCTTACTGCATTGATTAGGTCCTTTTGTTTGTCTGACATCATTGTCCATGGACTGGTGTTCAGAATCTGTAGGTCCTTATTTAGTGTGTCAATGAACCAAGTCCAGCTGTGTGTGTCGGCAACCTCAACAACAGCAACAGCAATGGGAAAGATGCAATCATTAGGGTCAATGCCAACAACAACTAGTAATTGTCCCTTATACCTAGTATTTATGAAGCAACCATCAAGGAAAATAATTGGCCCGCATCCTTGGAGAAATCCTATTTTAGATGCATCCAAGCACATGTAGGATATCTAGGACCTCCCTACCTCATCTATACAAACAAAGAAGGAACTGCCTGGATTACTTCTTCTAATCTCATTTCCAAAATCCCACAATTCACTGAATCATTGCTATTCATCACCATATATAACCTTCAGTGCTAGCCTTCTTTCTCTCTACAGCTTGTTCCTAGTAGGTGTCATATTCCACTCCTTTTGTACAATTCTAGAGAAATTCTTCATCTTCATATCCCGATCTGCTCTAAAACTTTCCAAGTATTTGTCTGCTAGAAAATTTGATGTGAAAGACTTCAACTTCCATTTCTTACTACATGTATGTTCAGCCTCTTTTCTTTTGATCATCCAAGAACCCGTTCTGCTGTCTTTAGATGCCCACATGTACCAAATGCATTCCTTTTCTTTGCCACCATAGCATTTAGCATTGATCCTCTTTGAATCATTTACTGGAATCTTAATATCCCATATGTTTTGGCAACTATACTCCTTGATTGCCTGCCTCAACATCTGAACTGACTCAAACAGCTGCCCGACATGGAATTTCACTGAATTCAAATCGTCCTGCCTAAAAGTCTTGAATTTGAAACTAGCATTCTCCTCATATGAATCTGGTGGCCACAAGTCCTCTTCTTTAGAGTCACCATCATTGAGGAACTCCTCATTTGGCTTGCCCTGCATTCTAATCTTCATTTCTATCTTCTCCGCATCATCTATGTTATCAGCTTCCAAGTCATCATCATCCTCACTAATTTCATTCTCTAAATCAGCACAATCTGGATCAGAACCACTCTCTTCTGCTTCCTCTTCATCCCTTCCCTTATTACTTCCATGCATGTTGTGTTTATCAGGTTGCATTCATACTCATACATGGACCTTGGCCTCAATCCTTCTCTTCTTTATGATCTGCCTTTATCACCTATCTCTGGATGCATGAATACTATCGGGACTGGGGTGTCATCTTCAACACAAGCATGAACTGGCTACATAAGATTGCAGGGGTTGTTACAATAGGTTCTTCTACAATAGGGACTTGATGGACATCAACCAAGTTCACTGCCCTGATTCCATCTGCATGTTCAAGATAACAATTGATAAAATGGTGACCAATATTAACAAAGAAACACATTTGAGATGTGTCATGCTCATATCCGATATGTCTCAATCCATTATTCGCCATTGTAAGAATAGGAATGCAGTAGTACACCTTCATCCTTCCCTGCATTTCATATCCCATCTCCTCCACAATGTTCTCCACCATTAGAGGTGACCATGTATCTATATCAATGTTATCAAACCATATCACAAAACCCTCTACATAGCTCCTATTGGATCCACTACCAACAAAATATTCCCCATGATGTATTCCTATAGAGAACCGTTTGGTACATCCACCTGCCAGAACAATTGAAGACTGAAATCCATAAAATTCGTGCCTAACAATGCAAGATTAACACTGAAAACGTATGAGCTTGATAAACCCTACCAACCCCCCAAATCTCACCCCTCCTCAAACTAAAGAAAACCTGCAGAAACCCCTTGTAATCGACTATGGCAAGAACAACAACACAGATTCGACGACAAATCCCAAACCATGCTAGAGGATCGCGTTTTCACAGCAGGGAAAATTTCGTGGGACTAAACGTATAAAGGAGGAGGATCTCCTTCAGGCTGCCGCACCGGAGACATTGCTGCCTTGGCGACGGCAGACCAGCATGACGACAGCCGCCACCAAGACATGGACAACTGCCTCCTCAACCGTATAGAATGATCGAGCAGAGATCCTTCATCTCTCCTCCACGGAGAAACTCCCACGATGGAATGATCGCGCACAAAACCTGACATGCCGCTTTTGTTGGACTGGTGGAAGGACAGATCCATGGGCGGCAGATCTCGCGAGGGGGATTTTGCAAATAAACCAGCTGGCACAGAACAAATGGTGGCTGACAGTGGGACCCCCGCATGCCACATCATCCCGTACATCTCTATACAGTGTCGAGTGACCTCATACGTCACAACATCGTGTCTTCAGTGACCGTAAGTAATGTATTGTTAAGTACAATGACCAAAGTGAGATATACGGTAAAGTACAGTGACTACCCATGCATTTATCTCAATATATTGCAAACTGAACATTCATTTTTTTCCATTTGTCTAAAATCTATAGACTAGAAAAGTATCTAACAAATACTGCAATTGTAAATGTCGAATTAAAACCATTTTATAATCTCTATTCTAGATACCCCTTTTATCCTCATCTATACTCCTCTTTTCTTATAATCGATAAAACTCTCTTCATTGAAGCCTAACCAATGAATGAACTATTCGCGGTGATGTTGTTGGTGTTGTGGATGCTGCACCAGTTCTTGTTGGTGCACTCGGCTTTGCCCCGCATCTCCCTTCGGGGGTACTCGCAGGTGGAACCAACAAAGCTACCAGGTTTGTTTAAAAGTGAATATAATGTGTCTCATTGACGATGGGTGATCTCGGCAATGCCCATTGTTATGGACTTAGGGTCTTGCGGAAAAGAGAGTGTTGGGGATTCTTGGCACAAAAATCAACAAAAAGGATAAGTAGAGGTTATTACAGAAGTAATAACTTCCAAGACTCAATAAAACTATTGGGTTATCTCCCAAGAATTACTTTTCTTTAATGCCTTTAAGTTAGGCACAAGAAGCAAGAATCAAGTGTTTTCAAATGAAGAAGCATTAACATCAAATTTCTAGCCCCTACCTTTCTTACCTTACCCTTATCTTTAGGGAATGTATGATTGCTTGTTGGAGAAGCAAAATGCATAATGCCTTTTCCCACATCTATTATTGCTCCAAGGAGTTTCAGTAGGGATCTTCCAAGTGTAATTTGTTCTTTTCCTACATATTCAATAACAAGATAATCAGTAGACACCACTTTCTCTAAGATCTTTTTAAACACTCCTACAACTATTCCAATGGGTAATATAGTTGCATTATTGGTAAGATATATTTCTTCTCCTCCTTCAGAAAGTCCCCAAAGATTCAAAGATTCATAGATATCTTTAGGCATAAGACAAAATTCAGACATGATATCACAACGAGCATCAAAAGTTTCATTGTTTATAACAACTTTTATTGTAGGAAACCATTTTGAAGGCTTAGAATTTATTGGAACATAATCATGATGCTCTCTAAGCATGTTATAGCAATCTTTTAAACTAGTTGTACTGGTCTCAAGAGTGTTCAACCTAGCATAGATGTTTATAAAGGAAGAATCAGATTTGCTAGACAAATTATAAATTGTAATCAACTTATTTATGGTATTCAAAGCTTCATCCTCATTACATTCGAAAAAATCCCTTCCTGCTATAGCATCCAAAGCATATCTATAACAAAGAGCAAGACCATGGTAGAAACTGCTAATAACTAAGACTAGAGTCATTTTAGTCTCAGTTTTTCCATGTGAATCAGAAATTCTAGACCAACCTTCTTTGAAACTCTCTTCACTTCCTTGTTTGAAAGTAAAGATCATTTCCACAGGTGACACAATGATTGGATCAACACTAGACATGGTAGAAACTAAAGCAGGAACTAATTTTTGTGTGTTTTTGATAAGAAAAAGCAAACCAAACGAAACTATTTTTTTTGTAATTTTTGATAAAAAGAAGCAAGCAAAAAAAGCAAAACAAAAACAAAGTAAAGAGAATGGTTGTGAAATACTCCCCTTGTAAAGCTGTCCTTAACTCCTCGGCAACGGCGCCAGAAAAATCTTGACGTGGCTCAGTTGTAGAGCTTCGTTGGGAGACCCCAAGAGCAAGGTGTGATGAGCACAACAACAAGTCTTCCCTCAGTTATGAAACTAAGGTTATCGAACCAGTAGGAGCAAGGAAACAACTCCAAGGTGTTACTGGCAACTTGGAATCCTGCACAACACAAACTCAAGACTTTGCCCCAACTTACAATGAGGTTTTCAATCTCACTGGTTTGCTGAAAACAAAGGATTAAACGTATAGTGTGGAAGGTAATAGTTGCTTGTAGAAAGTAAACGGTAACAATAGATGATATAACAATGGTAAAGATTGTACCGCGATCCACAGTTCACTAGTGGTTCTCCTTAAGATAGATAACATGCTGGGTGAACAAATTACAGTGGGGCAATTGACAGACTAAGCAAGGCATTACAATACTAGACATCATGATTGCTATGAGATTTTATTGGACATTACAACAATATACATAGACCGCCATCCAACTGCATCTATGACTAATAATACATCTTCAGGTTATCATCCGAACCCCCTCCAGTATTAAGTTGCAAGCAATGGAATACTGCGTTAAGCAATGTGTGTAAAGTAAACAATCCGATTGTTCCATGAACAGAAGATTGTTGTTTTCTCCCTAGTAGCAACTGGACATCTACAACCTTAGAGATTCCTGTCACTTCCCTAGATTACTAGAGGCATGAACCTACTATCGAGCATAAATACTCCCTCTTGGAGTCACTAGCATCTACTTGGACAACATAGCTAGTAGCAACGGGGAGCATGCAAGATCACAAACAACACAGACATGATAGAATCAATAATCAATTTGACATAGTATCTCAATATCCATCGGATCCCTGCAAACACAACATGTATGATTACAAATAGATGATATTGATCATGAACGGAGCTCACAAGAGCTAAACATTATAGCACAAAGGAGGACAAACAACCATCTAGCTACTGTATGGACCCATAGTACAAGGGTGAACTACTCACGCATCATACCGGAGGCTGGCATGGTGATGAAGAAGGCCTCCGGGATGATCTCTCCCCTTCGGCAGGGTGCCGGGAAGAGCTTCATATCCCCCCGATCTAGGGATGATGGTGGCGGCGGCTACAGACTGTTTTGTGGAGATCTGATCGGGTGCGTAGGGTTTCCGCATCGGGGGGGATTTTATAGGCGAAGAGGCGGGGTAGGAGGGCGGCCAGGGCACTCACACCATAGGGCGACGCGCCCTAGGGGGGGTGCCACGCGACCCTAGGGTGTGGCGGCCCTGCGGCCCTCCTTCGGCTGCCCTTCGGTCTCTGTGTTCGTTCCGATAAAATATTGACTTTGGCTTTTGTCCCGTCCAATTACGAGAATATTTCCTTACTAGCTTTTTTTAAACCAAAAATAGCAGAAAACAAGCAACTAGCACTGCGGTATCTTGTTAATAGGTTAGTCCTAGAAAATGTATAAAAATACCTCAAAGTGTAGACAAAGCATAGCAAAGTTGATACTAAACAAGCATGGAATGTCAAAAATTATAGATACGTTTACGACGTATCAACCCTGCATGAGATGATCAACGAGGGTGGCGACGGCTATGACAATGATGCCGATACCCAGCATGAGACGCAGCAGGAGACCTAGCTAGATGCCTACAACATTGCGGACAAGGCATTGTTTGGAAACGATGGCACTTACATGGACGAGGGGGTCACGACTGCGTCGTTGGACGCTTCACTTGCGGCCTCAATTGTCGATGACAAGAAGGTGAGCCAACGAACTGGGGGCTACACACCCGTTGAGGACAAGCTCCTATGCAAGGCATGGATGGAGATTTCACAAGATCCACTATGCGGCGCCAAGCAAAAGGGCTTTGCCTATTGGAAAAAGGTGGACAGGTTCTTCCATGAGCATAGGAAATTCGGGAAGGACGCCTTCTTTAGCGATCGGAACGATCTCTCCCTCTCCAAGCGGTGGGTCACCATCCATGCCGATTGTAGCAAGTTCCAAGGCTCCTACGATATGGTGACGAAGAGGAACGGCATGCGGCCGGTTGACATTGTAAACCCTCTTGCTCTCTTTGTTGGTGTCTTGTCTTTGCATTGAGCCATTGTTGGCATCCATATGTGTAGGTCTTGAAAGCAATGGAGCACTTCAAGACGGCGAATGGTAACAAGGCCTTCACGTTGGGCCATTGTTGAACGTTGCTCAAGGACACCAAAAAATAGGAGACTAGATCTTCCCTTTGGAGAGAAATGAAGAACAAGAAGGGCAAGAGCAATGCTTCGACGGACGGTGTCGTCGACCTAGGCGACGATAATGACGAAGGTTTCGTCACCTCTGCAAGCGACATGACTGCAGGTCGTGTCCGCCGACCTGGTGGCCACAAGGCCACAAAGGCCGACCTCGCCCGCCAGGACGGTTCCTTAGAGTTTCAGGAGACCTTGAAGAAGATCCTGGAGAATAAGGAAGATGACATCGGCGAGAGGGAGGAGAGGCGGGGCAAAGAGAAAGAGGCAGCTTCCAAGACCTTTGTTGAGCTGCAGACGAGGTCCATCGAGGTGGAAGAAGCCAACGCCAAGGCTAGGCTAATGGAGATCGAGGCCAAGGCGAAGGCGACAGAGGCCGAAGCCAAGGCCAAGAAGTTCGAGGCCAAGTCTAGGATGCTGGAGGCCGAGGCGAATGACAAGGAGGCCGAAGCCAAGATCATGGCTGAGAAGAACGTGATCGTGCTCACCGAATTGGATAGCATCGCCGACCCCGATCGCAGGGCTTGGATCGCGAAGAGGCAGTAGGACATCAGGGCTCGTGATGCCTGAAGGGCAATGGCGACGGCGGATGCAACTTTTCGAGAAGAGAAACTGCCATCTTTTGGATATTTGTGTATGATATTACCCCCTTTTGTATATTTCAGATTCATTGGCCACTTTTTAGCGATGCCCAAAGAGCGATGGCACACGTCTGCTATGTTGTTTGATACTCAATCTGCGTGTTTGTGTTTGTGCTTGTCAATTTGACATTTTAAATTGGTTGGCAACCCGTAGCCCATTGATGGCGTCAACGAACGCGAGAGCGGACTGATAAGTCGCGTCGTTATGCGCCGTCGGCCTTATAGACCAAACTCTAACCCAAAATCAAACATAGACCAACTCAAACTGACAGACAGAAACTAATCGTTTAGATCGATCGAATAAGTCAGGCCGATGAAGATGCACTAACCTGTTGGCCCCTTTTCTTTCCCATGGTGCGCGCGGGCGCAGGGCAAAACTGTCCGTCTGTGACCATAGCAGGGAAAGAGAATCTCGAGCCTCTGTGCTCCGAGTCAAACTACTGCATGGGAAGGCCTCGTAAATGTAGCCAGATTGTTCCGTGCCACGTCTAAGCTGAAGTAGTTTGTACACGGCTCACGTGCTGTCGCTGTTGTGTCTGCTACGTTTACCAGCGTAGTAGTACGATACATATCCCTGTCCTCACTCAGTATTTTGAATCATAATAATTACTATATATTCTCTCCGTTTTGAAATATAAGATATTTTAGTTTTATAAATAAATATATCTAGAAGTCTTTTAGTGTATAGATTCTCTACAAACCTATACAGTAAAATATGTCTAAATACATTGATTTATAAAGCTAAAACGTCTTATATTTCTAAGCGGAGGGAGTATATAACTTCTTAAAAGTTAACACTTTTGCTTCGGTGTCCTTCCCTCCCTTCAAACTTTGATAAACAAAAACTCGATACCGATTTATTTTAAAGACATATACTCACTGTACACTTATACTCATGTGCATGCGGGAGATGGAAATCGGGAGTTATATAACAACAGCAACAAAAATTCAAAGTTTGGCATGCAAAGACGTAGAAGGAGTGGGATCAGCCGGTGAGAATATGGAATATATCCAGTTTGATTGAGTACACCTATACGAAGTTATACATAGTCCGAATATGAGTTTCGACAGTGTCAAAAAAAAAATTCTCATCCGAACTTAAGTTTGAGAGGGGATACCTAAGCACACCTCAAATGTCAAAACCTGTTAAGACGGACGGACGCACTGACGAAGTTTGCAGTAATCGTGTGGACCGATACGCATGCCATTGGCCTTGTTTCAGCAAAGGAGGCAGCAGATCACCCTGTCACTTGGTGGTTCCTTCCTACTCACCCTCCCGTTGTCTGTCTAGGAGGACAGAACAGTGGCAAAAGGTTCCTGCAATCATGTGAACGGACGGCGCCTCCCAAAGTTGGCGGCATGCGCCACGCAGCGGCTGGAATATTGGACCACAGCCAAAGCGATCGGGCGACCAGCGTGCCTACGATCTAACGATTCTCCGAGCGAGGACGTACGGTGGTTCGCAAAGCCATGAGCGAGCTGCATAGAGTAGACTCGCGAGGTGGAAAAGATGTAGGGGACCAGACCAAAGCGCCGAGGTTTTATCATTTGTGCGAGGCTCGCCGCTGGAAATGATGCCTCTCCGGCCGAACGATCGAACCACCTGGCCGGCCGCCGATGAAGAAAGCGATTTGCATGGTGCAAAGTATCGATAGCATGCATGCTTTCTCGTTAATTAGTTTCTTCCCGGAATTTCTAAGATTTAGCGGCACGATTGCGTGGGGCTTACACGTAGGTGTTGTGTTGATGGCACATGAATCACATTTTTTCTCCTTCGAAATGGGGATATGCCGGTCTTGCATAAGTGATCCACGCAGCCCGCTTTTATTACTACTACAAAACTCTTTAGGTCTTCTTCGTTTAGGAGGGATTGAATCCCAACATGAATCAGATCCGGAAAGGGATTTGGTTGATCCAGATCTCTCATCCAATCCCCTTCTAGTTCTCTTCCTATGTTCCCTTCCTTCAGGTACTTGTTCATTTGGACCTCCTGTGTGCATGGATGGAAGACGAGATACAAGGTCGCCGGGCGCTGTCCCTGTATATCGCCCTTCGCTCTGTCATGGATTGTTTCCGCAGGTCTCATGGAGAGACTTTTTTTCCAATCCGAGACTGAAGGAAATTGATAGGATGGGCTGGGAAATAATCCCGTCAAGGGCTAAACGAAGACCACATTTTACGAGTCTGGAAAAAATATCTCGTCAGACTGGATTAGGCTGGATTGGGTTGTAATCCACATCAATCCAAGCCTCCCGGGGATTAACCCAACTAGGCCTAAGTAGTCCATCTGAACTAAATTAGTTGACTTAGATTTGCTTAGATTCAATTAAAATTAGACATGATTTAGTGCTAGATTTATTCGTATCTTGATAAATTTGACTTATCTATTTTGGGTCGGATGGAATAGAAGTCACGTCTCAAGGATTACTTAAAATCAGATCATGTGGGTCCGACCGTATCCTTCTTAAGAAGTGCTATGTGTAGAAGATACTGTTATCGATTTTCATGCAGCCCACTCCGTCCCCGTGCTTTAGCGGCCAACAAAAGCTTAAATATGCCTCATCCAATATCAACGCGGAAGCAGGTTTGTGTGTGTCCCCCCCCCCCCCCATCTCTCTCATCTCCTGGGTCGCTCCCGCTCGGGCGGCTCGGGAGACTCACCCAAAACACTCGAGAAACCTTCCCGAATCCGTGCCGCCGGCCGGGCGCCGGCGGCGCCTGCCCGTCAAAGACGGCGAAGGAGGCACGCCGCGACTCCTCTGCGAGCGGAATGGAGGACGTGGTGGCGGGGCTATGGCAGGCGGCGTCGCACTGTTGGGCGGCGAACGGCGGAGAGGCGGGAGAGGTGGAGAAGCCAGCGGCATGGTGGGCGGGAGTAGCCTGGCTCTAGGGTCGAGGCGAGCACCAGCAGCTCACAGGCCCGATCTCGGCTGCCCTTGGGCTTGATCTGGGCCGGAAGGGCCATGGCCGTCCTTGCTCGGCGCGACGGAAGAGATGGCGACGACGGCACCCAGGCCTGGTGCTTCAGCTGGGTGCTAGGGGTGCGTGTTGTCCCGTTCCGGCCCGCTGGCTGGTGACTCTGCTGCTGCGCGTGTTTGGTTGCTATTGGCGGGGCAGGAGGTCGCGAGGGACAACGTCGTTGGCTCCTGGCTGTGCTAGGAGGAGGGAGTTTGGGTGGCGGGGAGAGGTGGCAGTTGATGACCCACAAGTATAGGGGGTGTATCGTAGTACTTTCGATAAATAGGAGTGTCGATCCCAACGAGGAGTAGAAGGTGCTGAACAGTGGTATGGAGCAGGAATCCCTGTGAATACTTAGCAAACGGATTTTTAGTGGTTTTCTGATAAGGCAACAAAACAAAGCAAGTAATAAAGACAACGAACAAACAGAGCAAGTGGCCCAATCCTTTATTAGCAAAGGACAAGACGGTCGAAATACTTATAAGAACCAAACGTTCTCGAGGACACACATGGGAATTCTTTCAAGTGCTTTCGCTTCAAATAGCTGAGTACTCTTCTTTGGTGTTTGTAAGTGTTGTGTGGGTGAACCTGTGCTAACATACCGCCCTTCCTAGGACTAATACATACTTGTGATTAAACCCCCTGCAAACATCCATAACTATAGAAAAGTAATTAAGATATAAATCTAACCACAGCCTTAAACTCTGAGATTCTACGCTCCCTTGTGCAAAGGTGTCCTAACGGGGGTTCAGGTTTCTGTCACTCCGGCAACCCCACAATTAGTAGTCAAATACACAATGCATTCCCCTAGGCCCATAAATGGTGAAGTATCATGTAGTCGACGTTCATGACACCACTAGAAGGATAGCACCACAACTTAAATACTAAATCATTGAATAATAACTCATCACAGATTCACTACTAACAACATGACTTCTCCCATGTCCTCAAGAACTAAACGAACTACTCACAAGACATCATATGGATCAAGATCAAAGATGATATGATAATGGATAACAATCTGAACATAAACAATAATCCAATGGTTCCACTCAAAAGCATCAACTACAATAGTAATAACACCGGGAAAGTTTCCCCTACGAACTAAAGCAATATCCAACACAATTGTTACAGCGGTACGGAGTGGTGGTGATGGTGCTGATGGAGATGATGGTGTGGATGATGATGATGATCCTGATCAAGCCTAGCTTGATGACGGTGTTGATGGCGACGGTCTCCCCTCTCTAGGAAGGAATTCCCCCGGCAGAAATCTATCTGTCGGAGAGATCTTTCTCTCTCGGTATTTTCCGCCCCCAGAGGCGGCGGAAATCTATCTGTGGTCACCCCCTGGTATTAGGGTTCTGTAGGGAAGATATAGGCAAAGGGGCGGAGTCGGAGGCCGGGCAGGTGGGCCACACCTGCCCTAGGCGTGGGGTTAGGTGGGCCCGCGCCTAGGGGATGTGGGCCCCCTGAGGCCCATCTCCGTCCCTCCTTCTGGCTTCCTTCGTCTTCTGGTAAAATAATATGTTTCCATATTTTTCTGGTATTTTTCTGATCTTCGTGAAATTGCACCGAAACGCCTTTTTCCATTAGAATCCAGACTCCGGCAGTCCATCCTCTAGGAATCATCCAACATACATAAACAGATGAAAAGCCATAAGTAATACCGCATAATAAGACAAATATCAATGAATAGAGGTAAATTATGATATGGAATGGTGATGCAAATTGGGCGTATCAACTCCCCTAAGCTTAGACTTCGCTTGTCCCCGAGCGAATACTGAGCTCAGTAAACATGTCCATAGGTTTATGGAGTGAAGTGTCGATAAAAAGAATACGAACAAGAAGCATCACACTTACCATTGCACAACTCATAGAAGAAAGCAACTCACCGTTATATAACTTAGCTTGCAACCAAGTACAACAGTCACAATAGAGATACATAAAGATAAATCATAATTGGAATTGGCAAACTTGTTCTTGGTTAGAGAACACCTGGCAAATAGTTTCACAAAAGCTTTTTGTAGAGGTTTCGAATCAGGAGAACTCTTTGTTAAAAAAGGTTTTTCACAAGTGAAGGCTTTCAAAGTAATACTCAATAGATAAGAGTTTTGTGCAAACAAGGAAGATGAAGAACATGATTGAATAAATCACCATATGAATGCTCGAAACACAACAACTCAAATGCTTGCTGGAGATAGAGAGGAAGTAGGTTTACTGACTCAACTTGGAAGTGGAAGAAAGGTACCTTCTTAGAGGGTAGCAGGGATTACACGTCATAAAGAGCTTTCAAAAGATTATGGTACTTACTAGCTTTGAGCCCTCATTGCCACTATCATAAGAATCTTGAAATGATTAAGGTTAAAGTGAACAAAGATGGAGTATATGCTTGACGAAATATAAGTTGGCAATCTCATGTCCCTTGAATATGAGGGCCACTCCTCATGCATACTCAACTTTGGGTCCATGTAAGTTCTTGTCATTGTAAGTATTTGCATATCATTGAGAACCGCCAATGTGGTACCCCTTGCACATGGTACAAGAGCTTTCCCATAACCAACATGACAAGGCAAGCAGACAATGAGCATATCAATCTTTTTATTTACTATGTGTATAGCTTTTTATTGGGGATGCTTCATAGATGACTCACTATGGTGATGTTGCAAGTTTCCACCATGATGAAGCATGGCTTAGGCTAGCGGCCTAGGCGTTTCTCTAATACAAAATACAAACTCCATGGACTTACAAGTTCCCTCTTTATTTCACATCGTTGACATCCATAGACAAAAGAGCACGATATCAACTGTGTACAGAGTACAAGTGCAATGTTGAAAACGTTCCCCATGACAACACGGTTCTGCTAATTCCAACGTATAGATGCAAACATATACAACTTCGATGTCCACAATGGTTCAAGTTTATTAGGGGCAAGTAATAAAGTGTGCCATCAAGTTCGTGAGAGCTTTACTAACTAGTTTTCACATAACAAAATACTTTTTAATTTGAAAGGTAGATGAAGCTTGAGAATTTGCTAGGAATAGCAAAAGCTACTAGGTAGATATGGTGGACACTGATGGCAACGGTTTTGGGTTCAAAGGATTTTGGAAACATGAGAAGTATGCCTTCTCAAAACAGGTTTTTGGCTAGCAAGGCTGGGTAGAAAGCAAAAGAGTTGAAAGAAACAAGCAAACATACAAGTAATAAAGCCAAACATGCAATCTTTCCTTGAAGACACAAAAGATCTTAAATAAAGAATACTAAGCTTATGAGCCAACAAGAAAGAAAACAAATGATACAAAATACCTCTAAGCTTTTTTTCTTTCTTTTTCTTTCAAACTAAAGCCACTGACCAGAACTCGGTTTGCTAAAACCAATTTAGATCCACTTGATGATCCCAGAGTGGTGCCAATACTGGACAACAAGATCCATCATATAATAGAGATTGCAAACTAAAAATAACAAGTGCAAAAAGTAAAAGATGAGACTTCTCATTAATATTCCAATAAAGGCACTCACACCAAGGGATACATAGATAATCAACTAAATGAGATATACTTCCACATGCAAACCAAACTATAAGATAACCTCTCTACCACAGATATGAATCCACTAAAAAGGTAAAAGATAATAGATAGTGGTGGTGATACCGCGGCACCCCCCCAAGCTTGGAACAAGCCATGGGGAAGCCAAACCTGATGACGATTTACTCCCTTGGTGGTGGTGGTGTTTCCTTGTCATCATCAAACTTCCAAGGAAATGGTTCCCCATCCAAAAAGGATGTCCTTGTCTCTGCAATCCTGAAACTAGCAGCAGAGCTAATGCGATCAAATCTAGCCTCATACTCACAGTTTTGGTTCTTGTATGTCATAGAGTTGTTCTTCCAATTGATTGGTGGTATGACAGAGTGATAAGATCTCTTCTTGGAGATCAGCAACTTCTCCCTCGTGCTTGGTTATGAGTTATGAACTTATCTTGTGAACAACATCCACTTCGCGTTCCGCCATCTTCTTGTACCTGAAAACTTCTTGTTCCAGCGCTTCCATCCTATCTTCCAGACTGCCTTCTCCTTTAGGGCCTTGAACTTCTTTCATCTGTACCTTCCCCTCCTTAAGGATCAACTCTTTGGGATGAGTCCTCAACTCATACATGTACGGGTTGAGGACTTCCGCAGAGGGATCCTTCGAGGGTATTCCAGAGGAAGACATTGAGGCTCCAAATCTGAGGATTTTCCTAATAGAAACATATCAAAACGAAAACACGACGAGAACACGATGCAAGAACCTCAGGGAACCCGGGGGGTTATATATTACGAAGATTCAATGCATAAGGAAGTTTTGACACGGAAACGAAGCGGAGACGGAGTTCGGGGGAGTCAAACCCCCTCCAGGCTAGGCCCGCGCCTGGGGTGGGTTTGTCCACCCCGGGCTCCGTTTCCTCTTCAGTTTCATCTCATAACTTCCCTTATGTATTAAAAACATCAAAAATATAAAAAGATTGGAGTTTCACGAACCTTCTACTTTCACCACTTTTACCTATTCAAAGGCGAACTCTGCAGTTTTTGGTGTTTGGTTCCTGATAAATTCTTCTGGAGTCACCATTTGAACAACATCCACATCTTCATTATAAGAATCTCCAGAAATATAATGCTTTAATCTTTGACCATTAACCACCCGTGTTGTGTCATCCTTCAGAGAAGAAATTTTGATGGCACCTGAACGGTACACTTCCTTGATAACAAAAGGTCCTTCCCATTTGGAGAGTAGTTTCCCTGCAAAAAATCTGAGACGATACCTATACAAAAGAACTTTCTCACCCACATGGAACTCCCTGTTGAGAATTCTCCTATCATGCCATCTTTTCACTTTTTCCTTAAAGAGCCTAGCATTTTTGTAAGCTTCACCTCTCCACTCATCTATATTACTTAAGTCGAGCAGTCTTTTCTCAACAACAAGTCTAAAGTCTCTATTCAACTCCTTCATCGCCCAATAAGCTTTATGTTCTAATTCTAAAGGAAGGTAACAAGCCTTCTCATAGACCATTTTGTAAGGAGACATCCCCATAGGATTTTTATAAGCAGTTCTATAAGCCCACAAAGCGTCATTTAACTTTTTAGCCCATTTTTTCCTAGATCTATTGACGGTCTTCTGCAAGATAGATTTGATTTCCCTATTGGAAAGTTCTACCTGCCCACTAGTTTGGGGGTGATAAGATGAAGCTATTCTGTGGTTTACATCATACTTAGCAAGAGTTTTTCTAAAAACCCCATGAATAAAATGAGATCCTCCATCAGTCATGAGATATCTAGGCACACCAAACCTAGGAAAAATAACATCTTTGATCATCTTCAAAGAGGTCTTACCATCAGCACTGCTTGTAGGTATGGCTTCTACCCACTTTGTAACATAATCAACATCAACAATAATATGAGTATACCCTTTTGAAGGAGGAAAATGCCTCATAAAGTCAAATCCCCAACAATCAAAAGGTTCAATAACAAGATAATAATTCATAGGCATTTCATTACGTCTAGAGATGTTACCTACTCGTTGGCATTCATCACAGGATAAGATAAACTTCCTTGCATCTTTAAAGAGAGTAGGCCAATAAAATCCAGATTGTAAAAACTTTTATGTAGTCCTATCTCCAGCATGATGTCCTCCATAAGCACTGCCATGACATTTTCTCAAAATCTCTTGTTGTTCAAATTTTGGAATACATCTTCGCATAATGCCATCTACTCCTTCTTTATATAAGTGTGGGTCGTCCCAAAAGTAATGCCTTAGATCATAAAAGAATTTCCTTCTTTGCTGGGTTGTAAAGGTTGGAGGAAAATACTTGGAAACAATAAAGTTAGCATAATCAGCATATCAAGGACTCTCATGTGGACTTACCCTTATTGCAGCTAACTGTTCATTTGGAAAACTATCATTAACAGGCAAAGGGTCAAAAGAAATGTTTTCCAAACGAGATAAATTACCAGCAATAGGATTATCAGCACCTTTCCTATCCACAATATGCAGATCAAACTCTTGCAAAAGCAATACCCACCTTATAAGCCTAGGCTTAGCGTCCTTCTTCGTCATAAGGTATTTAATAGCTGCATGATCAGTATGAATAGTAACCTTGGAATAAATAATATAAGGTCTAAACTTATCACAAGCAAAGATTACAGCTAAAAACTCCTTTTCAGTAGTAGCATAATTCTTTTGAGCAGCATCCAAGGTCTTGCTAGCATAATGAATGACATTTAACTTCTTGTCAATACGTTGTCCCAAGACAACACCCATAGCAAAATCACTAGCATCACACATAATTTCAAAAGGTAAACTCCAATCAGGTGGTTGGACTATAGGAGAAGTTGCCAAAGCTTTCTTCAGAGTTTCAAAAGCTTCCTTACAATCATCATCAAAAACAAAAGGTACATCTTTTTGATGAAGATTAGTAAGGGGCTTTGAAATTTTGGAGAAATATTTAATAAACCTCATATAGAAACCAACATGAACAAGGATACTACGAATACCTTTGATATCTCTAGGACAAGGCATCTTCTCAATTGCTTCAATTTTGGCTCTGTCAACTTCAATGCCTCTTTCAGAGATTTTATGTCCAAGAACAATTCCTTCATTAACCATGAAATGGCATTTATCCCAGTTAAGAACAAGGTTGGTTTCTTCATATCTCTACAAAACTTTATCAAGGTTGTGCAAACAGTTATCAAAAGAAGTTCCATAGACGAAGAAATCGTCCATGAAAACCTCCACAATTTCTTCACAAAAACCATGAAAGATAGCAGACATACATCTCTGAAAGGTAGCGGGAGCATTACATAAACCAAAAGGCATACGCCTATAAGCATAAGTACCATAAGGACAAGTGAAAGTGGTTTTCTCTTGGTCTTGTGCTTTCATAGTGATTTGATAAAACCCAGAATAACCATCAAGAAAGCAAAAGTGAGTCTTTTTGGACAGCATCTCAAGCATTTGATCAATAAAGGGCAAAGCATAATGTTCTTTCTTAGTAACTTTATTAATCTTTCTAAAATCAATGCACATTCTATACCCAACCACTACTCTTTGGGGTATAAGCTCATTATCCTCATTGGGAACAACAGTTATTCCCCCTTTCTTGGGAACACAATGAACATGGCTAACCCATTAACTATCAGCAATAGGATAAATAATACCACCATCAAGGAGTTTTAGTACCTAATTTCTTACCACATCCTTCATCTTAGGATTTAGACGGTGTTGGTGCTCAACAACTGGTTTTGCATCAGGACCAATATTAATAGCATGCTGACATATAGTGGGAGAAATTCCTTTTAAATCACCAAGAGTATAACCCATAGCTCCTCAGTGCTTCTTCAATACCTCCAATAGCCTTTCTTCTTCCTTCCCTGAAAGTTTAGAACTAATAATAACAGGATATATATTCTTATCATCAAGATAAACATATTTAAGATCATCAGGTAAAGGTTTTAATTCGAAAACAGGATCCCCTTTAGGTGGTAGTGTGGTACCCAAATCTTCCACAGGTAAATTATGCTTAAGTAACTCAGGCTGACGAAGGAAAACCTCATCAATCTCATTTCTTTCCTTCATAAAGGCATCACTTTCATGATCTTCCATGAACTGCTGCAAAGCATTGTTAGGAGCAAGAGAAATAGCGGACAGTTGTTCAACCCTGAAATCCTCATCAGGTAATTCATTTTCATAAGGAGTTTAGGAAAATTTGGAAAAAATTGAACTCATAAGATTCTCCAACAAACTTAGTCAAAACTTTTTCCTTCCTACAATCTATGATAGCCCCACAAGTATTATGGAAGGGTCTACCAAAGATGATAGGATAAGTTTTACTAGCTTCTTTACCAAGTACTAGAAAATCGGTAGGATATTTAATCTTACCGCAAAGGACCTCCACATCTCTTACAATACCAATGGGGCAAACTTGCTCTCTATTAGCAAGGTGAATAACCACATCAATGTCCTCACAGAAGGAATAGCACTAAAACTAGCACCAATATCACATAAACCATAGTAGTTATGACTACCAATTTTAACAGAAATCACAGGAACACTAGCTTTTCTAACCTTCTTAGGATGAGAAATAACATTAGTGGCATCTTCAAAGAAGACAATATGCTCATCCTCTATGTTTCTAGTGACAAGATCCTTCACAATAGCTACCACAGGCTCGATATCAATAGGCTCATCGGACCCTACAGTTTTCTTTGTGCTTTTGCTAATCACATTGGACATAATAGAGTGTTCCCTTACCTTGGAGGGAAAAGGGATCTTCTCAACATAAGGTTCAGGCAAAATAGGACCAACGGTACAAACCTCTATACTGGCAGGAATGTGGGTAACACTGTCTTTATAAGGAGCATGGTACTTGTCCCACTCTTTCTTAGGAATCTCAATTTAAGAGGCAAAAGCATTAAAACATTTTGCAAGGACTTGAGGATCAAGGCTAAACTTATTGCGAATATCACAGAAGTTATCAGTACCCATAAAATATTTAATGCATTCATAATCATAGTTTATACCTGACTTTCTTCCTTTGTCATTCTCCCAAGCCTCAGTGTTATCTTGAATACGGTCTAAGAGATCCCATTTAGCTTCTTCCTTCATACTTGTGAATTATTCAGCACAAGAAGCATCTAGTAAATCTTTATCATGAAGAGAAAGCCTAGCATAAAAGTTATTGAGAATAATATTGTTAGGGATTTCATGAATAGGACATTTAAGCATTAGTAGCTTCAATCTCCCCCAAGCTTGAGATGCACTCTCTCCATCAAGAGGCCAAAAGTTATATATAAGACTTCTATCCTTATGGATTTAACTGGGAGGATAAAATTTAGAGTAAAAGAGAGATGCCATCTCCTCCCATTCCATGGATTGTCCATTCTTCAGCAGCTTATACCATGCCTCAGCTCTCCCTTTCAAGGATATGGAGAGTAACTTCCTCTTAACCTGTTCAGTTGTGATACCTGCACACTTAAACAACCCGCATAATTCATGGATAAAAAGCAAGTGATCACCAGGATGGACAGTTCCATCCCCAAAATAATAATTATCCATAACACGATTAACAACACTTGTAGGTATCTTAAAAGGATCGATCTCAACAGGAGGTGGTTCATCTACTACCCTACCAGCGGTGGTAGTTTTCCCAAACAGAAAACCAAGTGGGTTATCCATATTGGAAACAAAGTAACAAGCAGTAACAAAAGCAATACTCACAGTAAAAGTTTCCTTTACCAATTCCACTCTTCAATAGCGCTTCACTCCCCGGCAACGGCGCCATAAAATAGTCTTGATGACCCACAATTATAGGGGGTGTATCGTAGTACTTTCGATAAATAGGAGTGTCGATCCCAACAAGGACCAGAAGGTGCTGAATAGTGGTATGGAGCAGGAAATCCCTATGAATACTTAGCAAACAGATTTTTAGTGGTTTTCTGATAAGGCAACAAAACAAAGCAAGTAATAAAGACAACGAACAAACAGAGCAAGTGGCCCAATCCTTTCTTAGCAAATGACAAGCCGGTGGAAATACATATAAGGACCAAACGTTCTCGAGGACACACATGGGAATTCTGTCAAGTGCTTTCGCTTCAAATAGCCGAGTACTCTTCTTTGTTGTTTGTAAGTGTTGTGTGGGTGAACCTGTGCTAACATACCGCCCTTCCTAGGACTAATACATACTTGTGATTAAACCCCCTGCAAACATCCGTAACTACAGGAAAGTAATTAAGATATAAATCTAACCACAGCCTTAAACTCTGAGATCCTACGCTCCCTTGTGCAAAGATTTCCTATCGGGGGTTCAGGTTTCTGTCACTCCGGCAACCCCACGATTAGTAGCCAAATACACAATGCATTCCCCTAGGCCCATAAATGGTGAAGTATCATGTAGTCGACGTGCACATGACACCACTAGAAGAATAGAACCACAACTTAAATACTAAACCATTGAATAATAAATCATCACATATTCACTACTAACAACATGCCTTCTCCAATGTCCTCAAGAACTAAACGAACTACTCACAAGACATCATATGGATCAAGATCAAAGATGATATGAGAATGGATAACAATCTGAACATAAACAATAATCCAATGGTTCCACTCACAAGCATCAATTACAATAGTAATTAACACTGGGAAAGTTTCCCCTAAGAACTAAAGCAATATCCAACACAATTGTTACAGTGGGATGGAGTGGTGGTGATGGTGCTGATGGAGATGATGGTGTGGATGATGATGATGATCCCGATGAAGCCTAGCTTGATGACGGTGTTGATCCCCTGGCAGAAATCTGTCTGCTGGAGAGATCTTTCTCTCTCGGTGTTTTCTGCCCTCTAGAGGCAGCGGAAATCTATCTGTGGTCGCCCCTTGGTATTAGGGTTCCATAGGGAAGATATAGGCGAAGGGGCGGAGTCGGAGGCCGGGCAGGTGGGCCACACCTGCCCTAGACATGGGGTCAGGTGGGCCCACGCCTAGGGGGGTGTGGGCCCCCTGAGGCCCATCTTCGTCCCTCCTTCTGGCTTCCTTCGTCTTCTAGTAAAATAATATGTTTCCATATTTTTCTGTATTTTTCTGATCTTCGCGAAATTGTAATGAAACGCCTTCTTTTCCATCAGAATCCAGAGTCCATCTTCCAGGAATCATCCAACATGCATAAACAGATGAAAATCCATAAGTAATACCTCATAATAAGACAAATATCAATGAACAGAGGTAAATTATGATATAGAATGGTGATGCAAATTGGGCGTATCAGCAGTGGTTGGAGGGAGATGCATGAGTGGCGCCGTTGGTGTTGCATCCTCTGGTCCAATGCGGGAGTGTGGAAGACCAGTGTTTTGCAGGGTGCGGCTTGGCGAGATGCTGGTGGTTGGAGGGAGTAGAACGGCGCCATGGATGGGTGTTGCATCCTCTTGTCCATTGCGGAGATGGGGATGAGGGGAGACCTGCAGCACATCGGACTGTCCTGGGTGGTGCTTGAGGTGGTCATCGCCTACCTCGTCGGTGACAAGTGCTTGCCTCTCATTGGTGGTGTGTTCAGACTTTTGGCTCCAGTTGGCTTGATCTTGTGGATGATGGGCTGATGTTAGGGCTGGGAGAAATACCTATGCAGTTGTGGACGACGGCAATGCTTGCGGGCGTCATCACCTTCTTGAAGGCATTGATACGTCTGAAACATATCTATAATTTTTTATGTTCCATGCTTGTTTAGTATCTACTTTTCTTTGCTTTATCTACACTTTGAGGTGTTTTTATATGTTTTCTGGTACTAACCTATTAACAAGATGCCACGATGCCAGTTGCATGTTTTCTTCTGTTTTTGGTTCCAGAAAAGCTAGTAAGGAAATATTCTTGGAATTGGACGGGACAAAAGCCAGAGTCAATATTTCACCGAAGAGAACACGGAGTCTAGAGGTGAGACGGAGGGGAGCCACAGTATCGCACCCCCTGCGCAGGGCCCACCCTGACCGCCTCCCAGCCTCCCCTCTTCGCTGATAAGAAGCCCCAGATGCCTAAAACCTAAGTCCCTGATCAATATTCCACGAAACCGTCTGTAGATGCCGTCACCATCGTCCCTAGATCGGGGGGATCTGAAGCTCTTCCCGGCACCCTGCCGGAGGGGAGATCATCCAGGAGGCCTTCTTCTTCATCATGCCATCCTTTGGTATGAAGCGTGAGTAGTCCCACCTTGGACTACGGGTCCATGTAGTAGCTAGATGGTTATATCTCCTCCTTTGTGCTTTCATGTCTAGATCTTGTGAGCTCCATTCATGATCAAGATCTCATCTATTTGTAATCATGCATGTTGTGTTTGCGGGGATCCGTTGGATATTGAGATTACTATGTCAGATTGATTAATGGTTTTGTCTTATTGATTCTATCATGTCTGTGTTGTTTGTCATCTTGCATGCTCTCCGTTGTTAGTAGATATCTTGGCCAAGTAGTTGCTAGTGACTCCAAGAGGGGGTATTTATGCTCGATAGTGGGTTCATGCCTCTATTTAATCTAAGGGAAGTGATAGAAATCTCTAAGGTTGTAGATTTGTTGTTGCCACTAGGGAGAAAACAACGGTCTCTTGGTCATGTAACAAGTGGATTGTTTACCTTAAACACTTTGCTTAAAGCAGTTGTCTGTTGCTTGCAACTTAATACTGGAGGAGGTTCGGATGATAACCCAAAGGTGGACTTCTAGTCATAGATGTAGTTGGATGATGGTTTATGTATCTTGTTGTATTGCCTAATCGAATATCATAGGATCTTGATGTCTAGTATAGCATTGTTATGCCTTGCTCAGTCCAGTCAATTGTCCAGTTGTAATTTGTTTACCCAACATGCTGATGCGCTTGGTTGATGTAGGAGGTCTTCGTCGGGAAACCCCAAGATCAAGGTGTGATGCAGCACAGTAGCAAGTCTTCCCTCAGTAAGAAACCGAGTTTATCGAACCAGTAGGAGGAAGGAAACGTCACACAAGTGTTGCAAGCAACGTGGAAACCAGCACAACACAAACTCAAGACTTTGCCCCAACAAACAGTGAGGTTGTCAATCTCACCGGTTGCTGTAACAAAGGATTAACTGTATGGTGTGGAAGGTGATGAGTGGTTTGCAGCAAGTAAACATTGGAAGATGTATTGATGGTAAAGATTGGACCGGGGTCCATAGTTCACTAGAGGTGATCTCCTTAGATAAAAAAACATGGCATGAAGGGTAAACAAATTACAGCAGGGAAATTGACAGGAACTGAGCAAGGCATAACAAGACAAAAAAGATCCTATGAGATTCGATTGGGCAATACAACAATATACATAGACCGCCATCCAACTGCATCTATGACTAGAAGTCCACCTTCAGGTTATCATCCGAACCCTCTTCAGTATTAAGTTGCAAGCAACAGACAACTGTTTTAAGCAAAGTGTTTAAGGTAAGCAATCCACTTGTTCCATGAACAAGAGACCGTTGTTTTCTCCCTAGTATCAACAGCACATCTACAACCGAAGAGATTTCTGTCACTTCCCTTGGAAACCAGAGGCATGAACCCAATATCGAGCATAAATACCCCCTATTGGAGTAACTAGCAACTACTTGGCCAAGATATCTACTAACAACGGAGAGCATGCAAGATCACAAACAACATAGACATGATAGAATCAATAAGACAAAACCATTAATCAATTTGGCATAGTAATCTCAATATACATCGGATCCCCACAAACACAACATGCATGATTACAAATAGATTAGAACCTGATCATGAATGGAGCTCACAAGATCTATACATGAATGCACAAGGAGGAGACACAACCATCTAGCTACTACATGGACCCGTAGTCCAAGGTTGAACTACTCACGCTTCATACCGGAGAAGAAGGCCTCCGGGATGATCTCCCCTCAGGCAGGGTGCCGGGAAGAACTTCAGATCCCCCCGATCTAGGGACGATGATGGCGGCGGCTATAGACGGTTTCGTGGAGTTTCATGGAGTTCTGATCGAGTGCCTAGGGTTTCTGCATCGGGGGCTTCTTATAGGCCAAGAGGCGAGGCTGGGAGGCCGCTGGGGGAAAACTGCCAGCGCGACCTGTGGGCCTGCCTAGGGGTCTGCCGCCTGTGGCTCCCCTCCGTCTCTCCTCTAGACTCCGTGTTGACCATGGTAAAATATTGACTTTGGCTTTTGTCCCGTCCAATTCCGAGAATATTGATTTTCCCTTTACGAACCAAAAATGTAAGAAAACATGCAACTGGCACTGTGGCAACTTGTTAATAGGTTAGTTCTAGAAAACAAATAAAAACACCTCAAAGTATATACAAAGCAAAGTAGATACTAAACAAGCATGGAACATCAAAAATTATAGATACGTTTCCGACGTATCAACCATCTCCAAGCTTAACTCCTGCTCGTCCTTGAGTAGGTAAGTGATAAAAGAATAATTTTTGAGGTGACATGCACCATCAAAACCAAGATCAAACCATTTGCAAGCATTGAAAGCTGGGATCAAAGAACTCTAAACATGTGCATGAAAGATGGAGTTCTAACAATAAGACAAAGTAACTATGCATGCAACATGAAAGGCTACAAACAAAGATCATGAATAACATGCATTGAAAAACATTTGTTTGTTTCACATACAGAAAACATGACATAGTGGCAATCATCTTATCCCTCATAGAGTAGCAAATAGATGCATAGGACACCTTCAAAGTTCATAAGAGTGACTAGATACAAGTAGCACAAGAACAAGTAATATCACAATATGCATCAATCAATAAGTTTTGGGACACTACACATAGAACTAAGAATGACAACTATGCTCTCTTAATGGTGCCTAAAGATAGAAGGTGGAGACTCAATATAATAGTGGAAGAAAGGCCCTTCACAAAGGGAAGCAGGGATTTCAAGTTTCAAAAGGAGCTTCCAAAAATTATGGTACTTGTTAGCTTTCAGCCCTCATTTCCCCTATCATAAGCATCTTGAAGTGCTTAAGGTTAAAGTGAACAAACTATGGAGTATATGCTTGACAAAGTATAAGTTGGCAATCTCATGTCCCTTGAATATGAGGGCCACACCTCATTCTACTCAACTTCAGTCACCTGTAAGTCCTTGTCATAGTAAGTACATGCGTATCATAGAGAACCGCCAACGGGGTACCCCTTGCACATGGAGCTATCCCATAACCAAAATGAAAAGGCAAGCAGACAATGAGCATCTCAGCGATCTTTTTATTTACTATGTGCATAGCTTTTTATTGAGGATGCTTCACAGAATGCTCATTATGGTGATGCTACAAGTTTCCACCATGATTAGGCATGGCTTAGGCTAGTGGCCCAGGCGTTTCTCTAACACACAATACATAACTCCATGGACTTAGAAGCTCCCTCTTTATTTCACACCGGTGACATCCATAGACAAAAGAGCATGATATCAACTGTATACAAAGTACAAGTGCAATGTTGAAAACGTTCCCCATGACAGCATGGTTCTGATAAAATTCCAACATATAAATGCAAGCATATACAACATAGACGACAATGGTTCAAGTTTATTAGGGGAAAAGAATATTGAGTGTGTCATCAAGTTTGTGAGGGCTTTAATCACTAAGTTTTCACATAACAAAATACTTTTTAATTGGAAGATAGCTGAAAACAAGAATATACTTAGAATGGTGTGGCAAACCATGTATAGGAGTTTATAGTGGAAACTTTGGAATAACTTGGTTTCTTGGGAGTTGGAAGCATGAGTAGAGCTTACTCATACAAGTGGAGGCTAGCAAAAGACTGAGAGCAACCAACTAAGAGAGCAATAATGGCCATAATCATGCAGAGCGACAAAATATTATTAATCAAAGCATAGACTGGTACTACAAGTCAAGGACTGAATGATCAAAGAGGGTATGGTGGCATGTCATAGTCATAACATGGTGTGAGCATGTGCCAAGTCAACCCAAACAAAGCATCAAAGGAGAATACCAAAATACTATGCTTTTGTATGCTAAAACAACGCATAATTTCTTCAAGGCATACTAAGCAATCAAAATTGTTTGGAACAAGACATGCTAGAGCAATAATCACTAAGCATAAGGTCAAAACAACACCTATCATGTCATGCTAAAGTCTAAGTCACAGTCAATGCAAGCTCCTCTTGCACTTCCAGGCAAGAACTTTCTACTCCTTTTCAACACCAATCGACTTATTTGAAACAACACAGCGAGAACGGGGGTCCAAACTACTTTATTCAAGAAAACTAAACAAACTAAGCAAAGCAAACTAAAACTAAGACGCTCCAAGAACAACACAACATTGTATGAAACAATAAAGACGGAGTGTCTAGACAGACCTGAGCTTTTTATTGATGAAGAAGGGGATGCCTTGGGCATCCCCAAGCTTTGACGCTTGTACCTCTTGGATATTTCTTGGAGTGACAACGGGGTGGCATCCCCATGCTTGAGCTTTTGTCCATTCTTCATCTCATTACATCATTCTCTCTCTACACCTGAAAATTTTCCTTCATACAAAACTTCACACAATCTTCATTAGCAACATTAGTATATTCAAAAGATAATAGACCTTTAGGATTAGCTTTGGAACAGCAAAAAAATTCACTAAAAACACAAGATACTGTAGAAACTCCTTCAAAAGGCTCAATTCCCCAAAAGAGAACTCAAAAAGGAATCAATAAGAAGCAAATGCAAATAATGGCAGAAATCTGTCAAAACAGACCAGCACGCGGAAACCGATTTTTTCGAAAATCTTATGTTGCTCAAATCAAAAAGTTCTGAACTACCTAAAGTTATCTCACATACTGGGGGATTTATTCGTAAATTTTTAGCTCAATCCGAATTATAGAGACTCCTCACGAATTTTTATGGTGGAGGACAGAAATCTGTTTCAGGACAGCAACTCCCCAAATCTTACTTCCCTCTCATTAGAGGTCATTATTAGCACAAAAACAAACAAA
Source organism: Avena insularis (assembly GCA_023614405.1). Taxonomy (NCBI): domain Eukaryota; kingdom Viridiplantae; phylum Streptophyta; class Magnoliopsida; order Poales; family Poaceae; genus Avena; species Avena insularis. The sequence goes on along the minus strand of CM042695.1, from coordinate 149,721,932 downwards.
AAGGATAAGGAGAGGTTATTACTGAAGTAGTAACTTGCAAGACTCAATAAAACTCTTGGGTTATCTTACAACAAGTACTTTTCTTTAACGCCTTTAAGTTAGGCATGATAGTTTCAGAAGAAGCTCACATAAGAAATATGAATTGAAGAAAAAGAGAGCATCAAGAAGCAAATTGAAAACACATTTAAGTCTAACCCACTTCATATGCATAGGAATCTTGTAAATAAACAAGTCATGAAAGCATAATGCAACAAGCATAGGAAAACAAAACAGGTGCAACTTCAAAATTTTCAACATAAAGAGGGGAAACTTAATATTGTTGAGATACATAAGACCATGTTTCCCTCTTTCATAATAACTTTCAGTAGCATCATGAATAAAATTAACAATATAACTATCACATAAAACATTCTTATCATGAGCCACATGCATAAAATTATTATTACTCTCCACATAAGTAGTGGGAGCAAATTCAACAAAATAACTATCATTATTATTCTCATCACCATAATCATCAAATATAGGAGGCATATTGTAATCACAATAAATTTTCTCCACAATAGTAGGTGGACTGAAAATATAAATATCATCATTGTAATCATCATAAATTGGAGGTAAAGTATCATCATAAGCAATGGAATTTTCAGAATTGGTACCGAAGAGGTTTCCAATATCAAAAGTAGTGTGCTTTTCCCAATCATGATCACTACTCAGGAATAGGAACATCATCACAAGTTTTACCCATAGTAGATATTTCAAAAGAATCCACAACAACATAACATTCATCCTCCTCTTTTTCATCTAATGAGCTTCCTATTTCAGCAATTTATTCTTCCATAGGCTCCTGCAAGACATTAGTCTCTTCTGTTTGGGGAAAGCACCTATTAAATTATTCAAGAATATAGCCATTTTCTTTCTTGTAATTATCAAAGAAAAATTTAAGTATCTCATAAACCTCATATTCATAAGGTGCATCATCAGTATTTTCAAGCAAACTGGCAAGTTCAAATGCACCCTTAAAAGCAATAAATTCTTCAATTTGTTCCACATCATAAAAGTCATAATTTCCTTTAACATAAGAAGATATGGTAACATTATCATTATACTCACATTGAAAAGGGAGGTGTTTATACCTCCTACAACAACAAGCTTTATTAAAGCAATAAGTAACATTATAAGTAGAGCACAGCTCTCTAGCAATAATATTCAATTTATCAATTTGTGCCCATAAGTGTTTCCCTTTTTGTGACACACGATGTTCCAAATAACAATACTTTTGTTCTTCTCTGAACCCACCTTGCCAATAAGAACTAGTTTCAAAGAAACCATCCATTGATAGAGAGCATGACCAAGCAAGGCAATAACAGACCAGCAACTAGAGTAGGAACTAATTTTTTTTGTGTTTTTGATAAGAGAAAGCAAACCAAACTAAACTATTTTTTTGGAGTTTTTGATAAAAAGAGGCAAACAAAACCAAGCAAAAGAAACTAAGCAAACTAAAAACAAAGTAAAGAGAAAGGTTGAGGAGGACTCCCCTTGTGAAGACGTCCTTAGCCTACCCGGCGACAGCGCCAGAAAACTTGTTGATGCGCTTGGTTGATGTAGGAGCGCTTCGTCGGGAAACCCCAAGAGCAAGGTGTGATGCAGCACAGCAACATGTCTTCCCTCAGTAAGAAACCGAGGTTATCAAACTAGTAGGAGGAAGGAAACGTCACACAAGTGTTGCAAGCAACGTGGAAACATGCACAACACAAACTCAAGACTTTGCCCCAACGAACAGTGAGGTTGTCAATATCACCGGTTGCAGTAACAAAAGATTAACTGTATGGTGTGAAAGGTGATGAGTGGTTTGCAGCAAGTAAACAGTGGAAGATGTATCAATGGTAAAGATTGGACCGGGATCCATATTTCACTAGAGGTTCTCTCCTTAGATAAACAAACATGGCATGAAGAGTAAACAAATTACAGCAGGGCAATTGACAGGAACTGAGCAAGGCATAACAATGCAATACTAGACAAAAAGATCCTATGAGATTCGATTGGGCAATACAACAATATACATAGACCGCCATCCAACTGAATCTATCACTAGAAGTCCACCTTCAGGTTATCATCCGAACCCCCTCCAGTATTAAGTTGCAAGCAACAGACAACTGCTTTAAGCAAAGTGTCTAAGGTAAACAATCCACTTGTTCCATGAAAACGCGGCCGTTGTTTTCTCTCTAGTAGCAACAGCACATCTACAACCGAAGAGATTTCTGTCACTTCCCTTGGGAACTAGAGGCTTGAACCCACTATCGAGCATAAATACCCCCTCTTGGAGTCACTAGCAACTACTTGGCCAACATAGCTACTAACAACAGAGAGCATGCAAGATCACAAACAACACGGACATGATAGAATCAATAAGACAAAACCATTAATCAATCTGACATAGTAATCTCAATATCCATCGGAACCCCGCAAACACAACATGCATGATTACAAATAAATTAGATCTTGATCATGAACGGAGCTCACAAGATCTATACATGAAATAACAAGGAGGAGACACAACCATCTAGCTACTACATGGACCCATAGTCCAAGGTGGAACTACTCACGCTTCATACCAGAGAGGAAGGCCTCCGGGATGATCTCCCCTCCGGTAGGGTGCCGGGAAGAACTTCAGATCCCCCCGATCTAGGGACGATGGTGGCGGCGGCTACAGACGGTTTCGTGGAGTTTTGATCAGGTGCCTAGGGTTTCTACATCGGGGGCTTCTTATAGGCGAAGAGGCGAGGCTAGGAGGTAGCCAGGGGGCCACACCCTTCCCAGGCGCGGCCCAGGGTGGGCCCGCGCCTAGGAGGGTCTGGCCGCCCTGTGGAGCCCCTCCATCTCTCCTCTGGACTCCGTGTTGCCCACGGTAAAATATTGACTTTGGCTTTTGTCCCGTCCAATTCTGAGAATATTGATTTTCTGCCTTTCTGGAACCAAAAACAAAAGAGAACAGGCAACTGGCGCTGTGGCAACTTGTTAATAGGTTAGTTCCAGAAAACAAATAAAAATACCTCAAATTATAGACAAAGCAAAGCAAAGTAGATACTAAACAAGCATGAAACATCCAAAATTATAGATACGTTTTCGATGTATCACATGCCATGTTTGTTTATCTAAGGAGAACACCTCTAGTCAACTATGGACCCCGGTCCAATCTTTACCATTGATACATCTTCCATTGTTACTGTTTACTTGCTGCAAACCACTATCACCTTCCACACCATACAGTTAATCTTTTGTTACAGCAACCGGTGAGATTGACAACCTCACTGTTCGTTGGCGCAAAGTCTTGACTTTGTGTTGTGCAGGTTTCCAAGTTGCTTGCAACACCTTTGAGACGTTTCCTTCCTCCTACTGGTTTGATAAACTTAGTTTCTTACTGAGGGAACACTTGCTGTTGTGTTGCTTCATACCTTGCTCTTGGGGTTTCCCGACGAAGCGCTCCCATATCAACGAAGCGCCATCATCAAGCTTTTGTGGCGCCATTGCCGGGGAGGCTAAGGACGTCTTCACAGGGGGAGTCCTTCTCAACCTTTCTCTTTACTTTGTTTTTCGTTTGCTTAGTTTCTTTTGCTTGGTTTTGTTTGCCTCTTTTTTATCAAAAACTCCAAAAAAATAGTTTAGTTTGGTTTTCTTTCTCTTATCAAACACACAAAAAAATTAGTTCCTGCCCTAGTTGTTGGTTTGTTATTGCCTTGCTTTGTCATTCTTTCTATCTATGGATGGTTTATTTGAAACTACTTCTTACAGGAAAGGTGGGTTCACGGAAGAAGAAAAGTATTATTATAAGGAGCACCGTTTGTCACAAAAAGGGAAACACTTATGGGAATAAATTGATAAATTTAATACTATTGCTAGAGAGGTGTGCTTTACTTATAATGTTACTTACTGCTTTGATAAATCTTGTTGCTGTAGAAGGTATAAACACCTACCTTTTCAATGTGAGTATAATGATAATGTTACCATATCTTTTTAGGTTAAAGGAAATTATGACTTTTATGATGTGGAACAAATTGAAGAATTCATTGTTTTCAAGGGTGCATTTGAACTTGCCAGTTTGCTTGAAAATACTGATGATGCACCTTATGAATTTTACAAGGAAGAAAATGGCTATATTCTTGAATATTTTAATAGGTGCTTTCCACAAATGGAAGAGACTAATGCCTTGCAGGAGCCTATGGAAGAAGAAATTGCTGAAATTGAAAGCTCATTAGATGAAAAAGAGGAGGGTGATGGTCAAGAGGAGGAAGAATGGATCTACCCATGTCTACCTTCTAATGAGAGTAACTTTTTACCTCTTACATTATTTGATTGTCCCCCATGTTTACCAAAGGAGGATGAACGTTATGTTCCTGTGGATTCTTTTGAAATATCTGCTATGGGTATAACTTGTGATAATAGTTATGCTCATGTTATCTATGATAACCCTATATTGTGCCTAACCTCGAAATGCATGGTACTAAGGAGTTTTTCTTTGAAAATGTTTATGATAGAGCTCTAGATGATGGTCCTATGTTGAATGATTAGTTACCTTATTATAAAATTGCTAAAAGTGGGTTTGAAGGTTTTAATCCTACTATTTTTGAGCTTGATAAAAAATATGTGTTTGTGTATCATGAAAAGCATGCTTTATGTTATAGTTATATTGTTGAGTTTATTCATGATGCTACTAAAAGTTATTACGAGAGAGGGAAACATGGTCTTATGTATCTCAACAATATTAAGTTTCCCCTCTTTATGTTGAAAATCTTGAAGTTGCACTTGTTTTGCTTTCCTATGCTTGTTGCTTTGTGCTTCTTTGATTTATTTTCTTACAATATTCCTATGCATAGGAAGTGAGTTAGACTTAAATGTGTTTTGAATTTGATTCTTGATGCTCTCTTTTACTTGAATTGATATTTCTTATGTGAGCATCTTCTCAAACTATCAAGCCTAGCTTAAAGGTGTTACAGAAAAGTACTTGTTGGGAGATAATCCAAGAGTTTTCTTGAGTCTTGAAAGTTATTACTTTAGTAATGACCTCTCCTTATCATTTTTGTTTGCTTTTTGTGCCAAGAATGACCTCTAATGACAGGAAAGTAAGATTTGGGGAGTTGCTGTCCCGAAACAGATTTTTGTGCTCCACTATAAAAATTCGAGAGGAGTCTCTGTAAGTCTGATTGAGTTGAAACTTTACGAATAAATCCCCCAGTATGTTAAATAACTTTCGTTAGTTCAACACTTTTTGATTTGAGAAACAGAAGGTCTTCGAAAAAATAGGTTTCTACCTGCTGGTCTGTTTTGTCAGATTTCTGCCATTATATGCATTTGCTTCTTAATGATTCCTTTTTGGGTTCTTTTTGGGAAATTGAGATTTTTTAGGGAGTTGCTACAGTAGCTTGTGTTTTTAGTGAAAAGTTTTGCTGTTCTAAATCTAAACCTAAGGGTCTATTATCTTTTGAATACACTAATGTTGCTAATGAACATTGTGTGAAGTTTTATATGAAGGAAAAAATTCAGGTATAGAGAGAGAATGATATAATGAGATGAAGAATGGACAAAAGCTCAAGCTTGGGGATGCCACCCATGTGTCACCCCAAGAAATATCCAAGAGGTACAAGCGTCAAAGCTTGGTGATGTCCGAGGCATCCCCTTCTTCATCAATAAAAATCTCAGGTCTTTCTAGACACTTCGTTTTTACTGTTTCATGCACTGTTGTGTTGTTCTTGGAGCATCTTAGTTTTCGTTTGATTTTCTTAGTTTGCTTAGTTTACTTGAATAAAGTAGTTTGGACCCCCGCTCTCGCTGTGTTGTTTTAAATAAGTTGATTGGTGTTGGAAAGGAGTAGAAAGTTCTTGCTTGAATAGTGCAAGAGGTGTTTGCTTTGACTGTGACTTAGACTTTAGCATGTCATGCTAGATGCTGTTTTGACCTTATGCTTAGTGATTATTGCTGTAGAATGACTTGTTCCAAACAATTGGGATTACTTAATGTGCCTTGAAGGAATCATGCATTGTTTTAGCATACAAAAGCATAGTATTGTGGTATTCTCCTTTGATCCTTTGTTTGGGTTGACTTGACACATGCTCACACCATGTTATGACTATGAACAAGTCACCATAGCCTCTATGATCATTTAGTTCTTGACTTGTAGTACTACTTTATGCTTTGATTAGTAATGTTGTATCGCTCTGCATTATTATGGCCATTATTGCTCTCTTAGTTGGTCGCTCCCAGTCTTTTGCTAGCCTCCACTTGTATGAGTAAGCTCTACTCATGCTTCCAACTCCCAAGAAACCAAGTTATTCCAAAGTGTCCACTATAAATTCCTATGCATGCTGTGTTACACCATTCCAAGTATATTCTTGTTTTCAGCTATCCTCCAATTAAAAAGTATTTTGTTATGTGAAAACTTAGTGATTAAAGCTCTCACAAACTTGATGGCACACTTTATATTTCTTTCCCCTAATAAACTTGAACCATTGTGTCATCTATGTTGTATATGATTGCACTTATATGTTGGAATTAGCAGAACCGTGTTGTCACGGGGAACGCTTTCAACATTGCACTTGTACTTTGTACACAGTTGATATCATGCTCTTTTGTCTATGGATGTCGTCGGTGTGAAATGAAAGGGGAGCTTGTAAGTCCATGGAGTTATGTATATGTGTTAGAGAAATGCCTGGACCGCTAGCCTAATCCATGCCTAATCATGGTGGAAACTTGCAGCATGACCATGGTGACATCTATGAAGCATTCTTCTTATAAAAAAAGAGATTGAGAAAAGGAGACATATCAAGAAAAGAGGAAAGAGAAAAAAAGCACCATATCCCATTGTAAATAAGAAGAATGTTGAGATGCTTATTGTCTGTTTGCCTTGTCATTTTGGTTATGGGAAAGCTCCTGTACCATATGCAAGGGGTACCCCATTGGCAGTTCTCTATTATACACGTGTACTTACTATGACAAGAACTTGCAAGTAACTAAACTTGAGTAGCATGAGGAGCGGCCCTCGTATTCAAGGACATGAGATTGCCAACTTATACTTTGTTAAACATATACTCCATAGTTTTTTCACTTTAACCTTAATCACTTCAAGATGCTTATGATAGGGGCAATGAGGGCTGAAAGCTAACAAGTACCATAATTTTTGGAAGCTCTTTTTGAAACTTGAAATCCCCACTTCCCTTTATGAAGGGCCTTTCTTCCACTATTATATTGAGTCTCCACCTTCTACCTTTAGGCACCAGTTAAGAGAGCATAGTTGTCATTCTTAGTTCTATGTGCATTGTCCCAAAACTTATTGATTGATACATATTGTTGATATTACTTGTTCTTTTGCTATTTGTATCTAGTCACTCTTATGAACTTTGAAGGTGTCCTATGCATATATTTTCTACTCTATGAGGGAAACGCTGAATGCCACTCTGCCATGTTTTCTGTATGTGAAACAAACAAACGTTTTTCAATGCATGTTATTCATGATATTTGTTTGTATCCTTTCATGTTGAATGCATAGTTACTTTGTCTTATTGTTAGAACTCCATCTTTCATGCACATATTTAGAGTTCTTTGATCCCAGCTTTCAATGCTTGCAAATGGTTTGATCTTGGTTTTGATGGTGCATGTCACCTCAAAAATTATTATTTTTATCACTTACCTACTCGAGGATGAGCAGGAGTTAAGCTTGGGGATGCTTGATATGTCGCAAACGTATCTATAATTTTTGATGTTCCATGCTTGTTTAGTATCTACTTTGCTTTGCTTTGTCTACACTTTGAGGTGTTTTTATATGTTTTCTGGTACTAACCTATTAACAAGATGCCATAGTGCTAGTTGTCTGTTTTCTTCTGTTTTTGGTTCCAGAAAAGCTAGTAAGGAAATATTCTCGGAATTGGACGGGACAAAAGACAGAGTCAATATTTCACCGAAGAGAACACGAAGTCCAGAGGAGAGACGGAGGGGAGCCATAGGGCGGCCGCCCCCCCCCCCAGGCCCGGGCCCACCCTAGGCCATGCTTGGGCAGGGTGTGGGCCCCCTGGCCGCCTCCCAGCCTCGCCTCTTCGCCTATAAGAAGCCCCTGATGCCTAAACCCTAAGTACCCGATAAATATTCCATGAAACCGTCTATAGCCGCCACCACCATCATCCCTAGATCGGGGGAGGGGGGTCTGAAGCTCTTCCCGGCACCCTGCCGGAGGGGAGATCATCCCGGAGGCCTTCTTCTTCATCATGCCAGCCTCCAGTATGAAGCGTGATGTAACACCCTCCGAATCGACCCTATGCAAGTTTAAGCGATTCCCGCCAAACCCGCATAGAAACGATTCAAAGGTGCCCACCAGGCACTTTCGTGCGGGTGGAAAACGAAGTGATACCATTACACAATACTCCACGATAGAACCCACAGAATAATATACAACAATGAGTCAAAGAGTCAAGAATACAGATATACAATACAAAGATCCAAATCACCTTTAAAACAATACAGCCTCCGAGTACGGACAAGATGCAAATTGAGCTAAGAGCCCTAAAGAATTACCAATGGCATCCATAACCCTGCCCAGGCCAAGCCAGAAGGGTAACCCTGCTAACGACGTCGATCTCAAAACCTGCTTAAACAAAAGGGGTGCCGACAAAGGGCAAAGGAAAAAGAGAGCGGTCAGTACTGAGGCCAGTACACGGCGAGACTAGAATTTAGCGGTCCTCGCCTACATAGGTATCATGGACTGAAGCGGCAGCGCAGCATGCACTAAACAACCTATAGAGCCTCAATAAAACTGGCGGCTATCAGATAGGGATAAGAAAGACCTATTCGGATCCAACCTGAAACTATAACCAAGCATACCCATCCTGGTATTTCCCCCTCGAGACCAAACGAGGAAGTCAACTGAGGAACTCACATAGTTGGTAGTTTTATTCATTCCATTATAGTTGTGGCAATTACTAGTCAGATATAGATAGCATGAGTCATCCTGCTATTATAGACAGTGGGCGGTTTTAGTTAACCATTCCGTTGTAGTTGCAATACTTACCAGTCAGATACATATAGCATGAGGCATCCCAAAACCAGCAGTTGTTGGTACTTTTATTTAGCCATTCCGTTGTAGTGTAGCTGATTACTAGTCATTATAAAGTCAAATTTATAGCACTAATTTAGTTATAGTTGTCTATGATCGAGATATTGTGCTCCAAGTCGTCCATAACTACGGACACGGCTTTCAGAAAGTTTTACCCTGTAGGGGGGCACAAATAGCAACACACGCACGATCAACCTCGAAAAAAACCAAATGAAAACCCAACGAGGAATCACGACAGAACATTCGCAAGATTCATATTTGATTTCAGGGGGCACCCCACCAAGCTACCCGCGACAAAGTTGGCCGGCTCCGAGACGGACCCAGAGGTTTGTGCCAATGGCTGTAAACGACTAGGAACCCGAAAGTGTGACTGGGCTTGTCGATACCGCGAAAACATTCCACATTTGTTCCTAACAAGACAGCGCTCCACATAATCGTAAATAAAGCAGTAAAGCATGGCATAAGTACAGGATAGCAATAAAGCCCCAAACTAGTTTGTGGCCCCAAGGAATTAAATATGACTCAAGCTAGGGTTAGGGGGATTCATGGTCCCACATGTGGATAGTGCGAATATTCAAAGAACAGGTATCAAGTACTCGGGGTCCTACGGGACACAAGTGGACGGTTAAAAACCAAATAACATCTATTGCCCACATATTCCTCTGCATTATTTACCTACTTCAATTTTAGTTATTAAACGGTAATTAAATCCATGATCATCTCCAACATTAAACATGCGGCATTACTCCAACAACTGTGGAACACCGACGGCACGACGCACCACCTGCACAAGCAACTATGACTCGCAAGGCCGACTATCTACCAAACAACAGGTAATAGGATGTGTCCATGGCAATATATGGGCTGCAGGAAAGTATAAAGGGGTACGAAATCTATAGGATCGCAACACAGATAACAATAGATCAACAGGAGGAAATAAAGACTATAAATGTAAAATAGGTAGAAAGGGAGATAATGCTCGCCTGAAAAATATTGCCGAAGGTTCATCCGAAGATCGGGTCGACTCTCGCATCAACTCATCGGCCTAATCCGTGAAGAAGCAAAGCACTAGAAGAAACACCGGATGCACTATTTAATACTATGGCAAAAGATCGGGCATGATGCATGTATGATGTATGGCATGGCAAGGTGCGATGAAATTAGCCACATTAAGAGGAACCGGGGTCCTGACAATCAAGTATATGGTTATAGTTGTTTAGCTACCCCGCAATTTAAATGTTGTCTTATCAAGGCAAAAATATGTCACCGGTTCGTTACACAAATTTAAATGGGACCAATATTAGACTAGATTCGCCCGCATATGGCCTTCATGTTTAATTTAGGTGAATCGGCATAAGGCCCCCAAACCACACAATATGTATGCGACATGAACAATTTAATATGCAACAAGTGAAATATCATATTATAAAATAGAGGCTCGCGAAAAGGGTCACACATGGTTCCGACGATCTTGGGTTCGGAGGTCCGACGCCGGGTCGGTCTTCGGTCTAGGATCGGGCTTCAGATACATGGATTGTAGTCTTCAAGGTCTCGGCGTCCATGAAGCACATCTTGAGGCACCACTTCACCCAGTCCGACAGGAGTCCTTGGCGTTCCCCGGTCTTCGGTTTCGTCTTCGAGTTTCGGCTCGGGATCTTGACCATCAGATCCAGGTAGAGGTATTGTCAAGGTCCTCGACAGGGTTCTTCGGGCTTGGTGTCGGTGTCAGAGACCTTGGCGGTTGCACTTCCTTCTCGTGATTGATGCTGCGATACCCTAACCGCATCAACACCACAAAGGGGCTAATACACCAAGTCGGGCATCAGCACAACCATACGGGCATGAGTGTAACAGCATCGAAGATGTAGTGGCCGGTTCCTAGAATTGAGGCCACTGAGGACATCAAGAACTGCAGCAACAGGAACACAACAGAGGAGGTTGCGCTGGTGATGGTCTCACTGCAGCAAGACACATGCGATGGAGATGGCGATGGCGGGTGCTGGTCGGGGCCGAGCGAGGAGAGGAGGCGTCTCGGGCCGGTGAGGCGAGCTCCAGGACGGCGCACTACTGCCCGTGAGGAGGGGAGCAGAGGCGAGGCCTGTGATGCGGAGATGGTCGGGCCTGCAGCGGCTCGGAAGATGGACGCGCCGCGGGACTCGAAAGGCAAGAAACGGAGGGGGCGCGTTTGCAGAGGTTGCCGACGAGGCGGTCAAGGTTGAGGAGGAGGGCGATGCTGGTGGCTTGCGAGCGGCGCTCCAAAGGTGGCCGGTGATGAAGAGGAGGCGGTGGGGCCTGGCAGAGAGAGAGGGAGGCCGGCGGCGTAACGAAGAGGGTCAGGCCTGGGGAGGGCCTCGCGGGCATGGGGGCCAGAGGTGAGGCGGTCGGTGTTGGCGGCGGGGATCCGAGACGAGAGGGGGGACGCGAGTGAGAGAGAGGACGGGGGCACGTCGAGGTGGGCCAGGAGCGGGGCCGAGGTAGGTCGTTGTCGTTAGGTGGGGCCGGGCCCATCGATGGTGGGAAGGGAGCGAGCGTGGGTGGTTTTCTGGGTGGGGTCAGGGAGAGACGTGGGAGTAAGGTCGAGGATAGCATACGCGCTGGTGTTGGCGTGTGCTGGGTGGGATGTGCCGGGTGGGTGGCGGCGGCAGGGACGGGTGGAGGTTGGGGAGGGATCAGGGGTAGCTAGGGTTTCCATGTGGGTGGGTTGAGTCTAGGGGATTAGGGTTTGGAGGTTTTGTCTAGATGGGCCGGATAGTAGACTGCTGGCTTGTCGGGCTTTTGGCCTGGCAGGCTGGCGGTCTCCCCGGACAAAAATAGTTTTATTATTTTTATAAAATAAGACATTTTGAAACATAGTTTTAGATAAATACAAGATCTAGAAAATGAAGGGTTTTGCGGCATAGTAAATCAAAAAAATTCTATGGATGCGAACGGGAAAGCCAAGATCTAATCTAGGATATGCAAACAACGAGGAGGGATAGATGATATCTTCATACCCTTGAAGATTCGCACAGCGGAACGTTCAACGGAACGTGGTTGATGTAGTCGTACTAGCTTCTCCTCCTCGCGATCCGATCCGATCCAACACTGCAAGTGGTGATGCCTCCGAGAGATGCACACGTACGGCACATCGACGTCTCCTCCTTCCTCGGTCCAGCAAGTGGGGTGGAGAGATATGTTGGATCTACAACACGACGGCGTGGTACAAACGGTGGAGAGTTTCTGCGGCAGGGCTTCGCCTACGCGCAGTCGGGAGGGATAGAGAAAGGAGGGCAGCAGGGCGGCTAGGGCTTGAGGAGGTGTGGTGGGAGAGTGCGCCCCCAGCCCTCTTTATATAGAGGGGTGGGCGGCTGCCCCTTGCCCCTCCTCCAAGCCTAGGGCCGGCGGCCAAGGGGAAGGAGTGGGGGGCAAGTTCCCCCCCCCTTCTAGAAGCTCTCCCTAGGGTTTCCCTAGGGCTTGGCCGCTGGGCCTATGGGGCCTTGTGCCCTGGCCCAATGCAGGGTACCCTCAGAGGCCCACGCCCCCTCCCGACAAGTGGGGCCACGTTGGTCCCACTCCGGAAGGTTCTAGAAGCTTCCGGTACAATACCGAACAATCCGAAACACTTCCGAACTCCAAAAACTGCTTTGCCTTATATGAATCTTATTCTCCGGACCATTCTGGAACTTCTCGTGATGTCCCGGATCCCATCTGAGACTTCGAACAAAAACTCATAAACCAATTATCCATTCTATCCTAGCGTCGAGACACGTCAAGTGTGTGACCCTACGGGTTCGAGAATATGCAGACATGATCTTCTATCAATAATCAACAGCGGGGTCTGGAAACCCATATTGACTCCCACACATTCATTGATGATCATATCGGATGAACCACGATGCCAGGATTCAATTAATCCCATATATATATTCCCTTCGTCACGCGATATTTTACTTGCCCGAGACTCGATCGTCGGTATCGGCATACCTAGTTCAATCTCGTTCACAGCAAGTTCTTTACTCGTTCCGTAATCCGATATCACTTTGTGATTAACTCCTTAACCACATGCTTGCAAGCGATGTTGATATCGATTGCCGAGTGGGCCCGAAGTATATCTCTCCGACTTGGGAGGGACAAATCCCATCTCCATACATACAACCCAACAGATACTTTCCGATCACCAGAGAGAAACCTTTATGATCACCCTCTCATAGGATGAAGTTTGATGACCTCAAAGCTTTCTTCCGATACCAGGGAGTTGCATTATCTCATGGTCTAAGGAATACAATATTTGACATAAGAAAAAGCTTCGCAAAGATGAACACGATGACACGATCTAATTGCTCTACTTGATTTGGGTCTGTCCATCATACCATTCACCCAATGATGTGATCTCATTATTAATCGACAACTCATGTCTATGGTTAGAAAACCTTAACCATCATTAATCAATGAGCTAGTCCATAGAGGCGTACTAGGGACATGGTGTTGTTCATAAACCACACAAGTATTAAAGTTTCCGCTTAATACAATTCTAGCATGGAATATAAACTTTATCATGAACAAGAATTATAATAATAACATCTTTATTATTGCCTCTAGGGAATAATTCCAATAGAAAAGACCGAGGTTTTACATTTGTAATGAAGATGGGAAATATCTAGAAAACAAAGAAGGGATTTTCAAAAATAGTTTTAGTTAAAACATGCATGCAGATATCATGATGATGCATACATGTAAACGCATGCAATTTTCTAGTAGTGGTTTTACCAGGGTGCTACAATTTGACACCACTAACAATGGATCTCGCCCTCGAGATCCGCCTCATAGCACGGGGAAGAAGGACGACGATCTGAATCTTCTCGCTTCGTGTAGATCATCGTGACACCACTAACAATGCTTCTTGCTCCGTCTTGAAATCGAAGACACCACCAACAAGAGCTTGTTGTTCTCGTTCATCGAGAGAACTCTTTGGCAAAACAAAACAAAACAAAGGTAAAGGTCTCGAATGGTAAGGCCACCTTTAACTTTCGCGGTAATGGAGTTCAACTGCATTGATCCCCCCACTTCAATGTACAAAATAGAATGATAAGAGTATTCGGATGGTGATCAGCCCATCACGCACCCAAAGCATTACTCTGCACATGAATAGGAGAATTATGCAACCAACTCTCAGAATTCAGATTGTAGACCCCGATAAGCGAGGTTCAGAAACAAAGGAAGGATGCAAGTTCTCATCAGATCTGATGTAGATGACTTTGTCGTATCGGAAAACACCGGAGGATACAAAGAAAAAAATTTAGTGAATTTTCGATCCACTAAAAGGTACAACAGAGGGAAGGTCCCTCAGATAGCATGAAGACCAGATGTCGAAGCACCGTTACTAGAGGATGGAAGCGAAACCCTGAAGGTACGATGGAAACCCAACCATGAGAAATCCTGGACTCGAAGAAAAGATAAGAGAGCAGATTCAAAACACGCAAAGGTAAGAGGAGAATAGCAGAGGGGTAAGGAGTAAAAGCAGACCTAATCAGATCTATCCAACTGATTTTCCAAAATAGCTTTGACACTCTACAACGTCCGTTAGCTAGGTTATCCTACAGGCTGGACCAGTGGGGTATCGTAACTGCTGAGCTCTGATACCACTCTGTAACACCCTCTGAATCGACCCTATGCAAGTTTCAGCGATTCCCGCCAAAACCGCATAGAACCGATTCAAAGGTGCCAAATGACTCAAAGAATCAAGAATACAAATATACAATACAAAGATCCAAATCACCTTTAAAACGATACAGCGTCCGAGTACGGACAAGATGCAAATTGAGCTAAGATCCCTGAAGAATTACCAATGGCGTCCATAACCTGCTTGAGCCAAGCCGGAAGGGTAACCTCGCTAACGACGCCGATCTCAAAACCTGCTTAAACAAGAGGGTGCCGACAAAGGGCAAAGAAAAAGAGAGCGTCAAGATCGAGGCCAAGACACTATGAGACTAGAATTCGGCGGTCCTCGCCTACATAGGTATGGTGGACTGAAGCGGCAGCGCAGCATGCACTAAACAACCTATAGAGACTCAATACAACTGGCGGCTATCAGATAGGGATAAGAAAGACCTATTCGGATCCAACCTGAAACTATAACCAAGCATACCCATCCTGGTATTTCCCCCTCGATACCAAACGAAGAAGTCAACCGAGGAACTCACACAGTTGGCAGTTTTATTCATTCCGTTATAGTTGCGGCAATTACTAGTCAGATATAGATAGCATGAGTCGTCCTGCTATTATAAACAGTGGGCAGTTTTAGTTAACCATTCCGTTGTAGTTGCAATACTTACTAGCCAGATACATATAGCATGAGGCATCCCAAAACCAGCAGTTGTTGGTACTTTTATTTAGCCATTCCGTTGTAGTGTAGCTGATTACTAGTCATTATAAAGTCAAATTTATAGCACTACTTTAGTTATAGTTGTCTATGATCGAGATACTGTGCTCCAAGTCGTCCATAACCGTGGACACAGCTTTCAGAAAGTTTTACCCTGCAGGGGGGCACAAATAGCAACACACGCACGATCAACCTCAAAAAAAACCAAATGAAAACCCAACGAGGCATCACAACAGAACATTCTCAAGATTCATATTTGATTTCAGGGGGCCACCCCACCAAGCTACCCGCGACGAAGTTGGCCGGCTTCGAGACGGACCCAGAGGTTTGTGCCAATGGCTATAAACGACTGGGAACCCGAAAGTGTGACTGGGCTTGTCGATACCGCGAAAACATTCCACATTTGTTTCTAAACAGTACAAGCGCTCCATGCACAATCGTAAATAAAGCAGTAAAGCATGGCATAAGTACAGGATAGCAATAAAGCCCCAAACTAGTTTGTGGCCCCAAGGAATTAAATATGACTCAAGCTAGGGTTAGGGGGATTCATGGTCCCACATGCGGATAGTGCGAATATTCAAAGAACAGGTATCAAGTACTCGGGGTCCTACGGGACACAAGTGGACGGTTAAAAACCAAATAACATCTATTGCCCACCTATTCCTCTGCATTATTTACCTACTTCAATTTTAGTTATTAAACGGTAATTAAAGCCATGATCATCTCCAACATTAAACATGCGGCATTACTCCAACAACTGTGGAACACCGACGACGCGACGCACCACCTGCACAAGCAACTATGGCTCGCAAGGCCGACTATCTACCAAACAACAGGTAATAGGATGTGTCCATGGCAATATATGGGCTGCAGGAAAGTATAAAGGGGTACGGAATCTATAGCATCGCAACACAGATAACAATATATTAATAGGAGGAAATAAAGACTATAAATGTAAAATAGGTAGAAAGGGGGATAATGCTCGCCTGAAAAACATTGCCGAAGGTTCATCCGAAGATCGGGTCGACTCTCGCATCAACTCATCGGCCTAATCCGTGAAGAAGCAAAGCACTAGAAGAAACACCGGATGCACTATTTAATACTATGGCAAAAGATCGGGCATGATGCATGTATGATGTATGGCATGGCAAGGTGCGATGCAATTAGCCACATTAAGCGGAACCGGGGTCCCGGCAATCAAGTATATG
Source organism: Avena insularis (assembly GCA_023614405.1). Classification (NCBI taxonomy): domain Eukaryota; kingdom Viridiplantae; phylum Streptophyta; class Magnoliopsida; order Poales; family Poaceae; genus Avena; species Avena insularis. The sequence goes on along the minus strand of CM042695.1, from coordinate 149,705,272 downwards.
ATTATAGTTGTTTACCTACCCCGCAATTTAAATGTTGTCTTATCAAGGCAAAAAATATGTCACCGGTTCGTTACACAAATTTAAATGGGACCAATATTAGACTAGATTCGCCCGCATATGGTCTCCATGTTTAATTTAGGTGAATCTTCATAAGGCCCCCAAATCACACAATATGTATGCGGCATGAACAATTTAATATGCAATAAGTGAAATATCATATTATAAAATAGAGGCTCGTGAAAAGGGTCACACATGGTTCCGATGATCTTGGGTTCGGAGGTCCGGCGCCGGGTCGGTCTTCGGTCTAGGATCGGGCTTCAGATCCATGGATCAAAGTCTTCAAGGTCTCGGCGTCCATGAAGCAGATCTTGAGGCACCACTTCACCCAGTCTGACAGGAGTCCTTTGCGTTCCCCGGTCTTCGATTTCGTCTTCGAGTTTCGGATCGGGATCTTGACCATCAGATCCAGGTAGAGGTCTTGTCAAGGTCCTCGGCAAGGTTCTTCGGGCTTGGTGTCGGTGTCAGAGACTTTGGCGGTTGCACTTCCTTCTCGTGATTAACGCTGCGATAGCCTAACCGCATCAACACCACAAAGTGGCTAATACACAATCGGGCATCAGTACAACCATACGGGCAGGAGTGTAACAGCACCGAAGATGCAGTGGCCGGTTCCTGGAATTGAGGCCACCGAGGACATCAAGAACTGCAGCAACAGGAACACATCAGAGGAGGTTGTGCTGGTGATGGTCTTACTGCAGCAAGACACACGCGATGGAGATGGCGATGGCGGGTGCTGGTCAGGGCCGAGCGAGGAGAGGGGGCGGCTCGAGCTGGTGAGGCGAGGTCCAGGACGGCGCACTGCTGTCCGCGAGGAGGGGAGCAGAGGCGAGGCCGGTGACGCAGAGGCAGTCGGTCCTGCAGCGGCTCGGAAGATGGACGCGCCGCGGGGCTCGGCAGGCCAGAAACGGAGAGGGCGCGCTTGCAGAGGTTGTCGACGAGGCGGTCGAGGTTGAGGAGGAGGGCGGTGTTGGCGGCTTGCGAGCGGCGCTCCAAAGGTGGCCGGTGATGAAGAGGAGGTGGTGGGGCCTGGCAGAGAGAGAGGAAGGACGGCGACATGATGGAGAGGGTCAGGCCTAGGGAAGGCCTCGCGGGCATGGGGGCCATAGGTGAGGCGGTCGCTGTTGGCGGCGGGGATCCGAGATGAGAGGTAGGACGCGAGCGAGAGAGAGGACCGGGGCGCATCGAGGTGGCCCAGGAGCGGGGCCGGGGTGGGTGGTTATCGGTAGGTGTGGCCGGGCCCATCGGTGGTGGAAAGGGAGCGAGCGTGGGTGGTTTTCTGGGTGGGGTCGGGGAGAGACGTGGGAGTAGGGTCGAGGGGAGCGTACGCACTGGTGTTGGCGTGTGCTGGGCGGGATGTGCCGCGTGGGTGGTGGCGCAGGGACGGGTGGAGGTTGGGGAGGGATCAGGGGTAGCTAGGGTTTCCATGTGGGTGGGTTGAGTCTAGGGGATTAGTGTTTGGAGGTTTTGTCTAGATGGGCCGGGTAGTAGACTGCTGGCTTGTCGGGCTTTTGGCCTGGCAGGCTGGCGGTCTCCCCGGACAAAAATAGTTCTATTATTTTTATAAAAAAAGACATTTTGAAACATAGTTTAAGATAAATACAATATCTAGAAAAGACCGAGGTTTTGAAATGAAGATGGGGAATATCTAGAAAACAAAGAAGGAATTTTCGAGATTTAGTTAAAACATGCATGCAGATATCATGATGATGCATAGATGTAAATGCAGACAATTTTCTAGTAGTGGTTTTACCATGGTGCTATATGTGAGTAGTTCCACCTTGGACTACGGGTCCATGTAGTAGCTAGATGGTTGTATCTCCTCCTTTGTGCTTTCATGTCTAGATCTTGTGAGCTCCGTTCATGATCAAGATCTCATCTATTTGTAATCATGCATGTTGTGTTTGCGGGAATCCGATGAATATTGAGATTACTATGTCAGATTGATTAATGATTTTGTCTTATTGATTCTATCATGTCTGTGTTGTTTGTGATCTTGCATGCTCTCCATTGTTAGTAGCTATCTTGGCCAAGTATTTGCTAGTGACTCCAAGAGGGGGTATTTATGCTCGATAGTGGGTTCATGCCTCTATTTTATCTAAGAGAAGTGACAGAAATTTCTAAGGTTGTAGATGTGTTGTTGCCACTAGGGAGAAAATAACGGTCTCTTGTTCATGGAACAAGTGGATTGTTTACCTTACACACTTTGCTTAAAGCAGTTGTCTGTTGCTTGCAACTTAATATTAGAGGGGGTTCAGATGATAACCCAAAGATGGACTTATAGTCATAGATGCAGTTGGATGGCAGTCTATGTATCTTGTTGTATTGCCCAATTGAATCTCATAGGGTCTTGATGTCTAGTATTGCATTGTTATACCTTGCTCAGTCATGTCAATTGCCCTGCTGTAATTTGTTTACCCATCATGCCATGTTTGTTTATCTAAGGAGAACACCTCTATTGAACTATGGACCCCGGTCCAATGTTTACCATTGATACATCTTTCACTGTTACTGTTTACTTGCCGCAAACCACTATCACCTTCCACACCATACAGTTAATCTTTTGTTACAGCAACCGGTGACATTGACAACCTCACTGTTCGTTGGGGCAAAGTCTTGAGTTTGTGTTGTGGAGGTTTCCAAGTTGCTTGTAACACCTTTGAGACATTTCCTTCCTCCTACTAGTTCAATAACCTTAGTTTCTTACTGAGGGAAAACTTGCTGCTGTGCTGCTTCATACCTTGCTCTTGGGGTTTCCCGACGAAGCGCTCCCATATCAACGAAGCACCATCATCAGGCGTCGTCTAGGCCCTTTCATCATGCCCCTCCTAAGCAACATGGGAAACCCTAGATCCAGCTTGCTGGTTCAGGCGATGGTGGCGCTATGGTGTCGTTTCCTCGTTGGAGGGGCTGTCCGGGTTGCTCGAGGAATCCTAAGACGACAGTCGGAGTCTAGGTTTGACGCCTCTCAGAGTGTGGGCCTCTAGGGCGCAATGTACACTGGTGCAGCATCTCTTTGTCACGCCCTCCTCAGGTTCGGCCGGGTCCTGCCGCCCACTCGCCAATACTTCTTCTAGGCGTCAAGAGTGGGTTGTACATTGGCACGTTCCTTTCTGAGTTAGGGGTCCGCATCTGAGTTGTCCTGCTTCGGTTGTGAAGCAGTCTTGTGGCTCTTTGTCCCGATCTCTCGCCTTCCCGGCAGGGTTTGGCAAGGCGTTTCCTTGTCGTGTGCTTTTGTGGTTGTGCGTTGTAAGCCAAAAGACATCATCCGTATGGTTTTTAGGTCCGGTTTTCTTTATAAACTGGACCAACCTTCTATCTGTTCAATAAATTTAGCAGCTCTCCTGCTAACATTCAAAAAAATATCAACACGGAATCAACGCAAAAAACCAAGGCAATTACGGGAATTCAATCTTAATTGAAACGCCCTTGTGCATACAACATCGACTCCATGATCAGGTCGTCGTTGAGCACAATCAAACTTTATATCGTAAATAAATCATACAGACTACTCCCTTCTTTAGAAATAGGTGATTTGGATTTGTCTAGATTTATATGTCTATACACTAAATCATATATAAAAATATGTAAGGACATTGTCCAAACTAGGGTCGCTGGCTATTGTAATTTTCTTTATTACAGATCCTAAATGCGCAAGTAACATTTTCGTAAACATTAAAAGTGTCATTGGTAAACATGAACGAACAATCACCGGGCATAACAACGTTCAATTCAACTTCGCCATGAATGACTTTATTCGGCTCATGGTTTGCATGAGCGACTTTTGTCCATATGGCAAGTGATCAATGCACCACCCTTCTTGTACATTCGAAGTGTCCTATTTTGAATACTCCCTTAGTCTCAAAATAGATGTCTTAAATTTGTCAGAATTTAAATAAATCTAGACATCATTTAATACATAGATTTATCTAAATTTTAAAAAACTTAAGACATCTATTTAAGATAGAGGAAGTATGTTTTTAGAAAAAAAAACCAAAAAAGATGTCACTATCGGAAACAGGCACACCGCCAAGTGCCCTGAAGGTTGCCGAGTGCAATTTATCATGACTTGGCGTTAAGAAGGGATAATATCTATCTGGGATGAGTGCAAAAAACTAAATATCACTAGCATGAGTCAGAACTATATATAAATGCTCATAAGAAGGGATAATATCTATCTGGTTTGATTCAAAACCAGGAGGAAGATTAGGCTTGCACTCGAAGGTCCACCTCTATTACTATGGTGGTTTTGGAAAAGAATCTATTTTGGATGCCATACATACTTCTTTTGAGCTCGATTTTGACCTGGGTGATCCTGCCAATGATTGTCGCTAGAGACAGTATCTAATATTTCTCAGCCACATTCACTGAGTATACAAGGATAACACCTATCTGTGATGGATAAGAAATTATTGGCTGACCCCAACCAACACTAGTGCAAAATAGCCTACTAATGGCGTGGTGAAATCTGCTTTGGTGGTGTGTTTGTGGCACACCACAGATATCAGGCCAATGGTAAATGTTACTAGTGCCGTGCTAGTGACACGACAATAGTAGAAGAAATACTAGTGGCATGACAACCCTCATCTACAAATTTACCATTTTACATTCATCGGAGAATGTATACTCATATTGTTTTTATATACAAAGCCACATACTTATATTTCAGGTAAGTATGAAAAAACATAAGAAACTAATAAATAGCATGGTTATTTATGTGTAAATCCTCTCGTGTTTCGAGCTAATTAAAATGTAGTTCCTCTTTCTGTCTGGCTGTACGATTAGTACTTCCTCCATTCTGGATTATAGACTAATATGTAGTTCAAGAAAATAGTTTAACTGTAAATTTGGTCAACAATATATGAATCATATGTCACAAAAATTATAACATCCGAAGTGTATTTTAAATATGAATCTAATGATATAACTTTTGTTAAATATAGTTTGTATTTTGTTGACCAAATCTACAGTTAAACTATTTTCTTGAACTATGTATTTGTCTTATAAACCGGAACGGAGGTAGTATGCAACATTCGCTTTAATGTGCACCATCATACGAGGTAGATATCTAAGCATTTTTTTTCTCACTTATCGTTAGTTGCCTTATGTACATGCAATTTTTTTTTATAATGACATTGTATAAAAAAACAGAGGACTATGCACGTGAAAAGAACAAACAGGTCCGGTCCTGAGATTATCGGGTCCGGGGCGAAACTTAAATTTTGGGCCTCTAATACAACAATCAAAATAATAATTTATAATGTTATATAATGTTAAAATACTTAAAAGTGGATCCAAAACCAATGTTGTTAAAAAACTAAACATAGATGCAAACTCAAGGATGATGGTATATCAATATTATTTTTATAAATTATCACATCGACTATCTATGAATTCTTGTCGCCACTGTGGTTGGTGGACACGGTAAGATCTCCTCTCAGTAAATAAGCCTCTCGCTACTCGATGTGAGGACCGACGGTGACTCGTCTCTAGCTCTTTTCCTAGGTAATAACCGAGTGAGGCCGTGCAAACACAGCAGATTGAGAGTTGGATTTGTACCTATCATAGCCTTAAATTGCTTCTTCTTTCTGTTAATTATTATCTGAACTAAATTTACATATTTTTGGTTCCGAGAAAATCTTGTCATCACTGTCGGACTGTCAGTCGTTACTATTGTCCGATGGTACTCAGACCGTTTTGCACACCGTCCAGACCCTCTCTGATCCAATGCACTTTCGATCGGCTCTAGGGATGGTTGTTCGGATTTTCCAATTATGAAAGCATTTAATAAAAGTAAAAATAGGTGAAACATGCAACGATTGTGTGCACTCTATCTCAAATAATAAAAATATTTTATGCATTTTTTGGGGTTAAAAGATTTTATGTATTCGCTTGCCTCTTGCGTCCATGGTCCAGTCCACCGGTCCCAGCCCACTTAAAACTCTCATAGCTAACAAAAGGAGAAAAATCCAGGCTAACCAGAGCAAATAAAAGGGCCAAGCAACAAAGGAAAATGACCCATATCTCAGCAAGGAAAAAAGCCCAAGCAATCAGAGACACTGATTTTCCTCTCTCTGAAACGCACCAGAGAAAAGCTCTCAGGATCCCCTAATGGCAAAACCGCGTGCTCTCTTTCTTCATGCACATTATATTACCTATCGCCCCCCCCCCCTCGATCCTGGGGCCCGGGGCGGCTGCCCCTCCAGTCCCCCCTCAGGGCCGGCCCTGGGAGCAAAACTACATCGACAAGCCTAAGCTATCAAAGTTAACTTATACTCCTTCCGTTTGGAAATATAAGATGTTTTAGATTAGTGAACCTAACGTATCTAGACATCTTTTAGTGTGTAGGTTCAAATGAATCTATATCCTATAAAGTATCTAGATATATTTACTTTACAAAGCTAAAACATCTTATATTCTAAACGGAGGGAGTAGGTCTTTGCATATATCAACTCCAAATTAACATGCAACTAGAAGATAAAAACCACTATAGCAGACCGGTCACCATCAACGGGTCTAGTATGTCACTAGTACAACTTTCCCCTCTAATCTTTGTGTAAATAAGAAAAATGCACAAATTAATAAAATGATATATTCTGAAAATTTGCTACTATTGGGTAGATTTTTTATTTTTATGAATTTAGCAACAACAATCATCTCATTTCGAGTTAGCAAGTGAGTTATGGTTGTTCGTGCTTTCTATTATTAAGTCAATAGGGTTTTAGCTGGTAAAACAATCACTCGGCAAAATAGCCGGGAATGATTGCCAATGACGTATAAGGAATAATACGCCTTCAGATTGCATAAACGAAACGTGGAATAACAATGAAGAAAATACATTTTGAATGCGTATCGCTTTTGAATAGTTATGCCAAGAGTTGTTTGTATAAAACTACCACAATTGTAGCTAAATTTCAACTTTGGTATCATCATTTGGCGGACAAAAATCTACCATATTTTTCGTGAGTTGTCTTAAAAAAGCTAAATTCAAATTGATCATTAATTGATAGCGATTATGGCGGGTGGGACCTAGTTGTCATGGGCTATTAGATGATGTGGACTGAGTCCTCATGTCAGCCCAATTTTAAAAAAATCAAAATATGCAAAATAATGCTATCAGAAAAATAAAAAATAAAATAAGGATGTCATGCAGGACATGTGGTAGAACCGCCGCCACGCCCCTCCTCATGGCCACCACCGTCTTGCTGCGGACATGCAGGGGGCGCTACCACGCATGCGCGACGTGGGCGCCGCAGAACACTCCGTCCACTCCATCTAAAGCTCCCCGTCGCCCCTCGTCGTTCATCGACCTCCGCTGGGAAGTAGACCTTTCCTCACGCGCGAGCTCCTTCTCCTATCACACCGGCTACACTTTTGAAGCGAGGGAGGAAGGGAAGGGCAGCTCTCCGGCCGCACTCGCATTTGTTGAGGCGGGAAAGGGAGGAAAGGTGAAGCGCTGGCCACACTCATGCAATCATGCTTTTTAGGCGAGGGGAGAGTGAGGGGAGGGCGACACCGATCGAGATCTGGGGCGGCACTCACACGTGCAGGGGAGGCCGCGAATAGGTGGCCGCGACAGGCAGGGGCGTGGAGGTGCCAATGACGAGCAAAGGGAATTGTCGAGGCAATGGCAAGACAGGGCAGGACGGCGGCGGAGGTTCCCCGTGCGTGCATAGCATATATTGGAATGGGTTCCTAAGAAAGTTATTAGATATTTTTATATTTAATTTTTAATTGGTCTGACATGTGGGACGCAGTCCATATTAGTACCTATAAATTTCAATGTTAATTCGGGATCAATTCGAATTCAATGTTTTCTGAGACAACCAACGAAAAATATGGTAGATTTCTTTGCGGAAATTCCATCCGACTATTAAAAATCATCAACAAAAGCTCACACGGTTTTTTTGCGGAAATTCCGTCCAACTATTAAAAATCATCAACAACTGTACAAAGAGGCCCAAAATTAAAATTATTTTCAACATAGGGACCATTATCTTTAAGTAACCGCGGGCGCGAAGCGTTTGAGAGAAATCATATTGAAAGAGTAGGGCATTTTAAAATTTTGCATTTTTTGTCAAACTCTTCCTTTATTTAACAGATTGGGGTAATGCATTTGTCTCCATTCGGAAAAGTAATTATCTCTATAGAAATGGTCACACTATTTAGTCTTTTTTCATGATAAAAAGAGAAAGCCTTTTTTTAACAAAAGAAGGTCAAAGCCTCTTTGCATTGTAGTAATTTCTTAGGATTCCAATCCTTAGGATTTTTCCTATGGATTGCCTTTTAATCAAAGGATGGTGCCACCCAAATTCGTATGGATTATTCCTATCATTCTATGCCTCGATTCTTTAGGATTTTTTTTTGAGGAACATGCACTCCAACCTTATTTTTAGATTCAACTGCATAGGATGGGGACCTTTTTTTTTCTGTGTTTCATCCAACAACCATTTCTATGGTTTTCCTATTCTTTTACAATCTTCTGTTTTGCAAAGTCAAAACTGCAAAATTCCTATGTTTTTTTTATTCTTGCGTTTTTTAATTTAATCCTACAATCTAAAAGGGTCCTCGCTCCTGACTGTTCGGAAGAGGTCCAAGCAAGCAAGCAAGCAAAGCAGTCTCAACCAACTTTCCAGCGAAAGCTACAGGAAGAAGAGTGACACCAATTATCCATCGTCAACAACGGTACCAAGCGAGGCGCAGAGGTCGCGGCGTGTCGTGTCGACGTCCCAGCCGATTCCCAGAGCCTTTTTTTCTCGAGCCAACACTCGGCTTGAACACGAGGATGAGGATGTGAACTCCCAAGGAAGAAAGCATATTTCGTTGTCACCATGGCGCACTGTGCCCTTTTCAGGCGTCGGCAGACCCTCCTGACCTGCAGCTGCAGCAGAGAGCCAGCGAGCGACAGAGGCAGAAGCAGAGGCACAGTCCCAGGGGGAACAGCGACGCGCCCGCGGCCCAACGGAGAGAGACAGACATGGGAGCGAGCGAGCGAACAGAAAAAGATCATCGGATTATCGGGAAGGATGCGCGCCTAGCATAGCGTTGCAGCCTAGGACCGGCAGAGCGGCCAAAAGATGGGATCGTGCAAATCTTGGCTCGCGCCTCATCACCCCTCATCTTGTCCCTAGCTGTTCTACCGAGGCATGCTGCTGTCCGTAAATAATAAATGTACATCTAGTTTTTTTGCTAAGTCAAATATAACTAAATTTAATTAATTTTATAGAGAAATATAGAAACATTTATTACATCAAATTGATATATTATGAAACTAGATCTAAAAATAAATTTAATGATAACAATTTAGTGTTATAAATGTTGATACGTTGTTCTAAAACGTTAGAACAAAGCTAGGAGTACACTTATTTGTGGGCGAAGAAGTAATTCTGTATTCTGAACTAAACTAGTACTACCGGAGTAGTAGTAGTGTTTTGAAGAACCGTTTGCCCCTTCGTTAATGAGTACCTCTGTCAGTACTTTCCCTAAATTAGCACCTTCCTTGTTTAAACAAAAATAAAAAATTTAGCACCTTCTGCCACCTTTTGAGAGAGAGAGAGAAGAGAGAGATAGAAAGAGCAGCAGCAGCAAGGTCACACACGCACGTCTCTATCAGCCATGAGGCTATGACCAGCCCGCTGCATGAGTAGTAGTAGCACAAGGTCAGCATAATCTCACTCTAGATCTAATTGGTAGTGCTTTGTTATAGGATTTGATCTCGCAGAGAGAGAGAAGAGAGTATAACTTCTCCAGTGATGGAGTTTGAGGACTCGTTGGCCATCTTGGTCGACGGCGAGAGCGTGGCTAAAGCAGCTAGACAGAGCGGCGGCGATGCTTTCCGTGACTAGCGCTAACCCTAGATTGGTAGAGATTGTAGGTGGGGTAGCGACGGTGCGAAGAACCTCGTGTTGCGTGTCCCGGCCCACCATCTTTATATAGCGCTGCCATAGGGGGCCACCAACCATATGCGTGTTGGGCGCCCCCGATCAGAACGCGAGACAAAGTTGTTCGAGCCGTTGGGCCGAACCGTGGGAAGATCAACCTAACATTCTTTCCCTTGATCTCATCTTTCAACTTATACTTTGGCACCAATTTCATCATAGATCAATATATAGAGCATGTCTCGTCATAATGGTCAGTTACGCACCATAGATTCAACAGCCACTATATACCTCTCTATTTTGAAACAGATTCTTGTTCTAGGCCCTTAATATCCAGGTATCATAGGCTTTCCCTTAAACCCATGTCGGCTAAGTATTCTCTGAACACACTGGGTGGTAAGCCTTTTGTGAGCAGATCCGCGAGCATTTTTTTTGTACTTATATGCTCTAAACTTATGGTATGATCCTGGCAACATAAAACTTAATGTTAATGTGTTTGGCAGTAACACTTAACTTATTGTTGTGAGCATAGAATAATGCTGGCTCATTGTCGTAGTATATTCTGAGTGGTCTTTGAATGTTGTCGACCACTCTCAACCCAGGTATAAACTTCTTTAAGTAGTTTGTCTGTCCCGTGGCCTCATAACATGCTACATACTCAGCTACCATCGTGGACGTTGTCGTGATGGTTTGCTTGGAGCTTTTCCACGATATAGCTCCACCTGCGAGAGTAAATATGTATCCTGGCATGGATTTTCTTTCATCTACATCTCACGCATAGTCTGTATTTGAATACCCTTCTATCTCAATGAAATCAGTTCTTCTGTATGTTAACATGGAGCCTTTTGTGCCTTTTACATAACGCAATGCCTTCTTTACCATTTTCCAGTGATCTATCCCTGGATTACTTTGAAATCTGCCAAGTACCCTGGTAACAAAAGATAAGTCAGGGCGTGTACATACTTGAGCATACATCAAGCTTCCGACAGCAAAAGCATATGAAACCGCTTTCATTTG